>CM034152.1:608719980-608811030 GCA_019776745.2 Taxus chinensis | reverse complement strand
TATTCTTCATGCAGAAATCCCCATTTTAATCATTTTGTGGAGGCTCTGTATAGTTGAATCTGACAGGAAATCCTTTTTACCCATGAGGAAACAACTTTTTTATATTTTGCACCTGTAACCTTTATCATTTTATCCTTTCCCATCTCTTTCCTCTGCAACTCTGCTCTGCATCCATCTTCTCTAGTAATTCATGTTTTTACAAGTGCCCAAGCAATTCCAATTTGAAATTATCAACCTTAACAATTATTCAACTCACAAATTAATTTCTAAATCCATTCAATGGAACTTTGTAGACAAAAAAACAAGGAATTTCATCAAAAATGATGAAAAACAATGCGTATTAGCATCTCCAGGAGTCTTGGAGAAAAAATGGTGAAAAATAGGTTAAATGCACAACAACCGTTTATTTTTCCCCTTCTCTACTTTATATTATAGTCATTCACATGTTTCCTTAGCACAACTACAAAGGAGAAGTATAGGGGCAAGTTTCCAAACAAGTATGGGCCTTCCACATTCCCTAGGCCAAATAAAAACACCTTTTTCCCTTCTGAAAAGCCGCAGTATAAAAGGAGCTAGTGGAATCCTCCACGTGTCTCACTTGTGCACTTTTGATATGGTGCCCAAAAGTAGAGACCCCAAACAAGCACGGACTCACCACGTGTCCTAGGCCGACAAATTAGTTGAAAAGTTAAAGACCGGTGGAAGGCGCTATGTGTCTAGGGTCTGAGACAATTTTCCTTGGCCGTTGAAAAATCTAAGCAAGGGTAGAGAGAGCACAATCCTCCAAGTGTCCTCCTAGTGCTTCTTCAAAATAAAATTTGGGGACCGGTCCCCAAATAGGAGAGGTCCCTCCACGTGTCTAGGCCTTAAGAAAGTTTCTTGAAAAGTTGAATTATAGAGTGGATCCAGCAGAAGCGTCCATGTGTCCCCTTGGTGCAACTGTTAAGGTGGGACCCTAAGGCGGATCCTCAAATGAGTGCCAATCCTCCCGCATGCCTGCTTTCTTCCCTACTTCCCACGTGTGTGCCTTCTTTTCTATCCCCTCGTACCCTCCTTGTGTGCCCTCTTTCTTCCCTTCTTCCTACGTGCGCAATGTCTTTTCTATCCCCTCTAGCCCTTCTTACGCGACCTCTTTCTTCCCTTCTTCCCATGTGTGTGCCTTCTTCTCTACCCCCTCACGCCCTCCTCACGTGTCCTTTTATAGATTCCTTTAAATTGGTCATCCCTTCTCTTCCTCTTGTTTTCCTGCATACATCCTATTGTGCCAAAAAATGTGACTGTGGAAAAATGGAAGGAAGGGAAAAAACTCAGTTTTACGCCCAAGTTACAAAATCTTTCACATGGACAGAGGAATGGAAAATAAACTCTGGATTTAAAGTGATCCTCGACCAAAGGAAGGGACTTATATTGAAACTAAATGAAGGACAAAGTTTTCATGCATCAATATGGGGAGATAAAAAAGATGACAGAGCCCACAAATTGAAGAATTTCAAGGACAAATGGGGCGATATCAAATTGAGCACCAACATACTACATTGATTCAAAAAATTTGTAAGCATGTTGATATCAATGGAATGAATATTCTAGGTATTTTAAGAAAGGAAAATTTCATTAATCAATCCTATGAATTCACCTCTACAATGATTGAGAAATTCAAATGTTTGGATAATCCCTTAGAGTGTGGAGTAATAACCCAGCTATGGGAAAAAATTGGTTTAAGTACTATTTTACAACAAACATGTCCGAGTTTTTTCTCGTTGGCTAATCTATGGTAGACAATGATTTTGGGTTTAGTTCAAGATGAGAGAATTATCCGTGCCTTGACCGTCATAAATTCAAATTTGTGAAACAATCTTGACAAAAATTTGGAATTTTTTTTTGTGAATATACACATCATAGTACGAAGTGGATAAATTTCCCTATGAAAGGGATATGGTAGTATGTAAGTCTTTTAATGAAAGGAGAGGGCCTGAAAACAATGACACAAATAAAGTAGATGACCCTACTGCAGCAGTTGAATGTCAACGAAGAGAGAGTTAGTCTCAGAGATTTGGTGAATGAAATGATAGAAATGATTTAGGTCCATCAAATTAGAAGCTTTCATTTATGTATATCCCATGATATATATGTTCATATAATAATAAATATATTTAAATATTTATTACATTATTCTGATAATATTTTTTTCCTTATTTGTATTTTTTTTAAAATACTTTCTCAATTTGTAGTCTTTCAAATGAAACATGAAATACATTATATTTGATTTTTTGTACTATGTACTGAAATGACCATACATCCATCCAAATTTTGATTTAAGGAATGAAATAAAACTCTCACTTCAAAACCCCTTGTAAGCTAAAGAACAAATAAAACCCAACTGTAATCCCCTACGAAAACTCCAATATGCAACTTACTAAAAAAAGATTAACATTCCTCAAAAAATGATTAGCACTCACCCAAAACTTACGTGTTTATAAATGAAAATAAACAAGGAAAAGAATAGACTAACCTACATGAATTTATGAAATTTTTTTTGAAAAGAAACTCTAAACTTAAATGATAAATTAGTTTATTTTTTTTAGGAGGGGAAGTCATAATTTCATCTTAGATAGATCATAGCATTGAAATAGAGTATCCAACCACCTCCTCAACACATTGTTGCACCCTATTGCATTGGTGGTTATTGTCATTGATGTCACATGGCATTGGTGGAAAAGGAAGAGTGAAAGAGCATTCAGGTCAAGTGGTATTCAATGGTGCTGATTAGTTCAATTTGGTTTCAAGTAGCTTTAGGCATGTTTCAAGTTGGTTTCAAGGCGATACAAGCTCAAATTGATAGGTGGTTAGTATATAATGGAAAGTTTTAAGTTGGATTTTTTAAGATGGTTTGCAAGTAATTAATAGTGTTTAAATCATGAGCAAGATGTTTCGTAGGGTGTATCAAGTTAGCTGGTGGAAGTTGCAGTTGAAAATGGCCCATTTAGGCATGTTTCTGGTGCTTGATGGGGTGTGATAAGTTTGTATAGGTCATGGAAAAGTCATGTGAGCATGGTATAAGCCTAGGAATAGTGTTTACATCATTTCTGAGAAAAAAACAAGGATTGATTTACCTCTTGGAGTTTCAAAAGTGCATAGAAAGTGGCCTTGGGAACTGGAAGTGTAGTCTAAGGAAAACGATATGCGATAGAAGATTATAGGAATATTTATGGAGAATGGGATTATGTATCATGTAGAGGGGTGATTTTTTGTTCTCCAGGAAAAATTTTGTCAAGATTTTCGAAGGCATGTGAAAGTTGTGATAGTATATCTAAAATAGAGTTTTTTATTAGAGGCAAATAGTTTTTTTGGAGGGACTATACCCCACTACAAAAAAGGATCAAAAGTCAGATATCAAAATGTACCCATCCAAAAGGAGATCAATATATCAGATTCTTACATGAAATCCCAACTTCATTAAAACCACTGCAAAGCGAAGAACCAAAATACAAACATAACTGCAAATTTATAGCAGAAAAACAACAGCTAAACAACTGCTGCAACTAGCTGTACAACCGAGCTAGGTGGGAGAAATGGGCTTGCCATTGGATTTTTTATTTTTTTCACCATCTTCCACCCATCATAAACCTCCTTGAAAGGATTAATAACTTCAAGAGCCTCAATCGACAGATATGTGTTATTTTCAATAGGAAGAGGAGGAATATTTTCCTTTTCCGCTTTATGCTCAGATAATGATGTTTTTGTATTCTCCATACTCCTACCAATAATTTCTTTAGTAGGTTTTTCTGGGACTATTTTATCCCCCACATCCAAATGTGCATTTGAAAGAAAATCAACCTTTGCATCAAAAACTAAATGCTCAGGAAGGGAATTTTTCCACTAGCTATTTTTACGATTTTTTACGCTTTTCCATCCTGAAAACATCAACAGTGTGTCCTGTAACAAAGTAATTTTTACACCTGAAGGGAAATCCTTCATAATCTAATGGTTGTGTCCAAGTTCTGTTTCAAACTTTAATCTCTATATTAGCGAGGATATTTTTTGAAGTGTCAAGCTCAAAAAGGATTCGAGCGAAGGTTATGTGTGTGAAATCAGTGTTTTGTTGATCAATGAATAACATATGACCTAGAGTATTTCCAATAGAGATCAGAAAATTTTGGTCCCATAATTGGAGCAGTAAATGTGGCAGTCTGATCTAGACTGGTTTGTAGGAAAAATATTCAGTGATTGGGTTAAAGGATGGAAACCAGGGTTATAAAATTAAGTAGTGGGATTGACAATCCCAAATTTTTTTAGCTATGAATTCGTTATCATTGATTGAGGAAAAAGCAATAATGAAATGTACCTTTAACTCACAAGGGTAAAGATATAACCTTCCTAATAGAATTAGGATCCAATGCTCTGAAATCTAGTCATGAAGGACAATAAGGCTAGGAGAAAGCCCACTGAATCTCCTAATTAGGGCGTGCTCTTGGTAGAATAATTATAAATCAAGGACTTCTTCCTGAAATGAAATACTAGGGTTGCTCACTATAGGGATCATAGGTGTGGGGCTCCTTCCTTTTGAAGAACTCCTATCTTGTAAAATGTGTTTGAATGTAGCTGAGTCATTTGAGTTGTTGTTCCCCTAACACACCCCTGTCTAATTGGTTAGAAATTTAGATCCAGAAAAACCTACCTGACTGATATTTTTGTGAAAATATATAGAGAAGCAAGTCTCTGGTTGTAGAAAAGCAATAGAGGATTGTTTTCCCTTTGATCCACCACCATTGGAGCCCCAAAGGAAACTTCAACTAAGCATCAGATCATCCCCTGCTCCACCATGAGGAAGAGTCAAGCTATTGTCAGCATAAGCAACGTTGTTCAGAGATCTACTACCACCATTAACAGTGCATGGCTTAATAGAGGGTTTTTTTTGCAGAGGGGATCTGCCACCATGAGAGGGTCTAGAGTTAGGATTTAGGGAGGTAGCTTTAGCAACACCAAAAGCTTGATTAATCCATGATAACACTTATTCTTACTAAGCGGTGCCACAAGAATAATCATCTCCATGGATGGAAGAATAAATTCACCCCCATCAACATATTTCTTGGCCCCATGGTTGTCACCTTTTCCCTTTAGGTCTCGCAGCAATGGGTTGCTTTTAGGGTTCGGAGCATTCTTCATGTTCAGAGCAGTCCTAATGAGCAGTTGAATAATGTTTTTGAAAATTACATAGTAAGGTGTTTTGGTTATCAATATTCAAGAAAAAATATAGTTCATCCTTTGGATAAATCATATAAGGTAATTTTTTAGATGACTCGAAGCCTGATATAGTGCAAATTTTTTTAGGTTAATTATACAAGTTTTAAGAAAGTTATCAGAATTATTTCAGGGTTTCTCTCTATTAAGGATCTCTCCTTGAGTTGATAGACTAAATGTGATTTATTTGTTTCAAAATCCCTTTTACAAGTTTTTGTAACTCCTCAAAAGCATGAAAACCCCTTGTAAGGAATGATAATAGGAAAATAAAATTGTGCCATGTCAATATGCACTTGAACTGCAAAGCTATGACTAGGCAGTCCTTCAACAAATACTTCAAGCTTGTGTCTCCTCATTAAGAAACAATGTAAAATGGATTTTACATGGTTCATAGGGTGTGAATAATATTCTAGAAGATCAAGTGAACCTACTAGAACTCTTACTCATCATGAAAAATGGTAATACTACTTCAAATGATAATTGTATTTTCCAATGATCCTAAATTTCCTTACACTCTATTATTAAGAAGTCTGTAATTTTTCACAAACATATCTTTGCAAAACAAATAGTCAGGTTGATGAATAACATGAAAGTATGTACCCAAATAGATATCTACAATTATTTATCAAGGAAAAGGTCCATAATTTTTTGAATAAGCTTGAGTATTACAATATAGGGTTTTGAAATAGTAAGCCTCCTTATGCTCTTTCATATCTGTAATCTCTATATTTAAATTTTTTTAATTTGTTGGAGCTAATGGAGAAGGTTCAAGGTTGCATTTTGTTTGAAACAACTAGAATTTTGTCTCAGAAAGACTCAAATCTGTGTAATTTTCATGTCAATCGATTTGAGAGTGATATATTGAGTTTTAAGAGGCCTCGGGTAGGCACAGTTGAGCAAACCATGTCAATAGGGTTTATAAGAATGATATGATCGATTCTTGAAATCTAACCAGCCAAAATTGCCAAAAATTTGTGGAAATGTTTGTGGTTACTTTACACCACTATTGAAAAAGGAATTTCATGGTTTCATTAAGTTTTGAAGGAGAATTTGATATTAACTGAGTTACATAATCATTTTTGAGGGTAAAACATGCTTTTTATCTAGTTTCACAACAAATTCTTACAAACTGGGGTCTAGTTCATGTTGTATCAAGTTCCAAAGATGGTGTATGAATATTGAAGATAATTCTAAGTGCTTGAAAAAGTTTCATTTCATGTAAGTGTAATAATATTGTCCCCCACAGTGGCATAAGCCTTTATTCATCTTTTCAGGGTCCTCCTTGTTGTTCAATGGAAATTATCATTGTGAGTGTCTTCTAAAACAATGTGCAACCATTTCAAATCTATTTCTTATGTTTAAATGGTCAGTGTGATGTTATAGAGATATTTGGAGCTCTTTTTCAAGGATTGCATCAGCTCTAATCTATAATCCTATTGATTTCATTTCCATTTTTATTGTTGAAATATTACAAAGTCATATTTTAATGAGTATTGAATATATTTCACATACATTCTTATTGATCTCATTTATAAAAAGCATACACTATGGCTGGTTGGATATTAAATCATAATGTATTTACATTATTATATAATTTTGGCATATAAGAGTTGTGGTTCTTAATCTTGGGATAGAATAAGTCACTTTTCTAGAATCATTACTGGAATGAAAATTTAAAAATAACACAACTCCTCATTCAACTTGCTTGAGACATGCCTTGTATGAAAAAATTGAAGATTGAAAAAAACGGAACAATTTTCAAAATTAAATTTCTCTTAATTATATCATCTTATGTGACATGCTCCACTCTTCATCTATTGTAATTACATTTTTTGTAAATTAGAGTAACTGACATGTAACTATGATAGCAATTCATAACGTAGAGTGGAGTTTTTATTTACTATTGTATGCAAACTTACTGAGAAGGTTATAAATGGTTTAACAATGCCAAAATAATTTGTCTCATTTAGCTTATAAGGAATTTGGTTCTTCTCTTGCATTATTTTTTCTTTCATGTTCTTCGAGAATGCATCCTTCTTCATGAATTGGTGTGTTTTTTCAAAAGGCTTTGGAAAACCAAGCTTTGTGAACTCATGTACCTTTCCATGAATCCCCTGTAACATTCTTTAACACTTATTCAGAAATTCCTATGCTTCTCCTAGCATCACACACTTTTGAATGATAGATATTACCTTTATTGAGGCATTAAACTGGTTCTAAATTCCTCTAGATGTCAGTTTTATGTCAACAAATTTATAGATATCTTCCAAAAAATTCCTTGTTGTATCCTCTCTTCAAGCCATCACTTTTATACTACCAGTTATGTATTCATGGAGCTTATCATTTATTCTATGTAGGTAAGCCATGAATTCAAACTATCTAATCAAATAAAAAAAAATGGTTTATTTCCCCCCAAACATTATCTGTCATTAATCAATGCATTTTCTTAAAATTCAAATAGTTTAATGTTGGAAGACTGTATATCCTTTTTCGCTTTCACCAAATCCTGTTGCAATATTTCATTTTGTTTTTTCTCTTCCTTTTACATTCTACCCTTGAGTTTTCTCCCTTCATCTAGGCTTTGTTCCCATTTTTTGGCATTTTCTTTCCTTGCCTTTAGAACCTATTTCAATACTCACAATGTTTTTTATAATCTATTATTCTTACTTGTTGTTTCCTATAACATTTTATTTGCTTCTTCTAGTTCTATCAGTGCCCATTCATTCACAATCATTGTTAATATAAAATTATCTTGGCTTCTTATAGTTATACCTTTTCTTTTTCATTCACAGTAACTATAGTCATAGAGGCAGATGATTTTATCTTTCTCCCTAACTCACCTATCTTATCAAGTGTCACCTTTCATTTTTCTTTGTCATTTTATAATTTTACCTCTAGCTTTTGTATCTTATTATTCAACTTATTTTTCTCCCTCTCTACCTTTAGAAATGTTTTTTCTACCACATCATTGTTCCTTTTTGACACATTTATTTTTTCAGAAGGTTTCATTCTCTTAAAATCCATATGAAGGTAGGTTACATTATAGTCACTCGAAACTATTTTTTTCTCTTGTTTTAAAACTTTGGCCATAACATACATGCATTCCATTGTATATGTGACTAGGTTATATGTTACTAATACCCTCATTATGGTAGGATATGAACTTAGAGTAGCCTGCAGAATTTGCTTTCTATTTTTTAATCTATTTCTGATTTATTGGAAAACTCATGTCTATAATCAAAACCTGAGGTTTTTGTAACAATAAACTATTTCACCTGAATGAAGAAGGATTAATTGTAGTTTGGGGAGAATTTCCCTCTGGAATGGAAATTTTTTGAGGAGTGGTAGTGGCACCGCCTTCTAGTTTTGTAATTAGTTTCCTTGAAAAAAGAGTAGTTGTATCTGTGTATGCTTTTGTCTTTTTCCTCTTCTCAGTTCCTTGTTAGAAAATAGGAACTTCAACTGTCTGTATTGGCCTCTTTACAATTATATGTTGTTGTGGTACTTGTTCCCATGAATTCACAACAACCGCTGAATTAATTGCTTGTGAAACTTGGTCATTTAGTGTGTTTGTGTAACATGTGAGCGTGGGACCTTGCAAATGGGATAGGTCTCACAAGAAGGCTGAATTCCTATTCCTAATCTAGTCCTAAACAACTTTGAATTGTAGAAACAACCTAATGTAACCCTACCCTAATAATTTCCAAGGAGACAAGGATAGAAAGATTGCATGAAAAGTAAACCTATTTTGAGTAGAGGTGATGCACCAAGAAGGAATTTTGAAAAACTTACACTTCTTGAAATTGATTGAAAAATAATGAGAGGAGGGTGATCTAGCACAAAAAATCACACAGATAGTTTTCAAACAATTGCAGTAAACACATCTCCACTTAAAATCCTGCAATTTTTAGTATGATAATGCACAATAACCTTTGCATGCAATGAAAATACCATAGAGTTGCTATAGAAGGACAAAAGAGGGTTACAAACATCCACATATTTGATTGTATTTCTCTAGAAATTTTTGATTAATTAATTACATTGAGGGGAAAAAGCCAAAAAATTTGCATTACAGTATTGAAACGAGGAGGTTTGAAACTCCATAGATTTCTTACAAGAGAAAAGGGAGGGGCCTATGCAAAGTTTCCAACCCTTTAAATTATGTCCCTCTTTACAACTTATATGAATAAAATTGAAGAGAGGCGAGAGAGAGGAGAATTCTGAAATTATATCAATCACCCACAAAAATTGTAAAATCCATGATTGATTGTAACCTTCCTTGTGTAAGAAAAAATGGACTCCATGATTGCACTAGATCCATCTCTACACCAGGGTATGGCCTCTAGCTGCAACAAAATTTGACGTGATTTTTCTTCCACCTACCCCCCTGATCTCCAAAAAAATTTCCTCTCCATTAAATACCCCTCTCAATTTATTTTCTAATAAGTATAATTTTGTTAAAAAAAATATTAAGGAGGTGAAAGTTTTGTTAATTTGAATTCAAGTCACCATTTGGGCTCTTCATCCACCTACTAGGCTCCAACATTGAATACAAATCACCACTTAACACACCATCGAATCGGCCTTAGCTCGATGCCTAACACATTTCACCATACACGACACTTCTCCCCAAATGGCTCGGTGGGACAATCCAACTATACGAGGATCCAAATTCGGGTTTTGGGATTTATGTTGAGTGGGATTGATATTTTATCTAGTCTGCATTTCAGACTTTGAGTGCTCACCAACTCTAAAAAGTAAATCTTCCAGACTCGGAAATACGTGCTCCATTGAGCCCAAACTATACATTAACTTCTAAAAGTTCCCCCACCCCTGAGTTGATCTCTGAAGTAGCTCACCACATCAGTGCCATGTCACTTTGGATCCTTTCTTGTCAGGATTCTAGACTTTGAGTTTCCCAACTCGCCAACACTGTTCATCAACTTAAACCTTTTCCTTTTTCTAAAATTCTGACCAACTAACCTAGCTCGGTGACTCATCTCATCTAGGCCTCATCTTGCTTAACTTCGTTGTTAATGACCACAAGCTCACTGTCAAGCTCGGTCTAAGCTCAACTTCCACTCCAACTCTGTAGCCTTTTGACATGGCTCGCTAAGCTACTCAGTTAGATTTTTTTAGCTCGATACCTCCTCCAAGATCCCTTTGGTAAATTTCTTGCTCCGGACCCTTCGGTTCTGGAATTTTTCATTTTTTTCATGTCGAAGGCCTCACATAGACTAGATGTACTGGTTTTAGGGATTGTCATGCATTTTTCCCCTTTTTTCTCCTGTTGGGGTGAAAGTGGGCCTCGTTAGGGGTCATTTTCATCTCAAGACTAATATGAGTCTTTTTTTCAAGACTCAGAATAAGAAATAATTCCTCAAGTGGTTTCAAACTCCAGAAATGTTTCTAAATGCTCATGAAAAATGTGACTTTCACCTGTAATCCTTAGGTTTTCTTGGACAAGTAGCCTAAAGCTTCCATTTGGCATGGAGTCACTATTAATAGCTTGAATTGATTTGAACCATGGAAATCACCCCTGAAACCCCTTGAAACATTGCTGACTTAAATTGACCCACTACCCACACTCCCAATCTTTATAAGAAATTATTCAAGTTGAAATTGTGAGAGTGGAAGATTATTTGAACCTCGGATTTTCTTTCTTTTCTCTTTGTAATCTTGATCCGTGGGGCTGATAATGGACTTATGAACCCGTTCCGAAACCTAATTTTGCTGAGTATGAAGCACATTGAAACTGATGATTTTTTGGCATGCATAGCACATAACATATTTTTGAATTAAACATTTTCCAAGTTGGGACAATCATGAAACTCTATTAAATTCTAATTTCTTCCCTTTTCTGAACGTTGTTCAAAACACTATTGAAGACCGAAGTTTGAATGAATTTGGGAAGACTACTCTATGGGATTGAAATTTTACTTTGGGGTAGCACTAGAAGCTCAAAAAAATAATGATTCAAAGGGATGAGAGAATGAAAACCCTAAAATTTTCCCTTAATCTGATTTTAGTTGCTCTACAATTGAAATTTCTTGAGATTTGTAACTTTTTCCTACAACTAGAGCTTCTTAGTACAAACATTTTTCCCGAGAGGCATACTACATTTTTTGCAATGATACAACCAGGAGCAATAAATCCTATTCCTAAATCACTTAGGGAAACTAAAATATAATCTATAACAAGACAATGTGCAGAAGAACTTAGAGGGATTGAAATCCTAAACTACAATGTAAAATAGTGAGAATCTTCCTTTCAGTAGCAGTGCTTGAGAAAGATTCCATTGAATGGAATCAGAATTTCTTCTCCATCCAAAGTGGATATTTGAAATTTAATACTACTCTTACATCCTGTGACCATGTAGGGGCCACTCCATATGGCATCGAACTTGGATGATTTCCTAGCATAGCCCAGTCTGCATCCCATTTCAAAACCAAGTCCCCCTCCTTAAATTTCCTTTCTTTATCTCTCTTATCAAATATCCTCTTGATCAATGCTTGATACTTCTCCATGGTTTTGTATTACATGATCTCTTGTTATTCAAATTCCATAAGCTGCACATACCTAGCTTCCATAGGCTACAACTCAGAAAACTCTTGCTGCTTTAAGAGCTCCAATGCAAGCAACTCAAGTGATATTGGAAGCCTTAATTCTTTCCTGTAAACCAACTTATAAGGAGTGCTTCCTGTTGACATTTTTGGCATTATCATATCATCCTGGAAGGTCTTATTTTATATTGGTATGCCACATTCTCTTATTTTCATCAAGAGTTCTTTTGATGATTCTTAACAAGTTTTTTGTTAGTTGACTCTACTTTTCTGTTACCCCCAGAGGTAATAATTAAAGGAGGTTCTCAAATAAACTCCATTCGTAATACTCCATTTTTTAATATTTGTGCTGAGGAAACGATAGATCATTGTCTAATATAATTGTGATCAGAACTTTGAATATTTTCATTATCCCCTCATAGAAGTCCAATATGCTATACTCATTTTGTTTCCTTGATTGCCACGGCCTCGCTCCACTTGGTGAAATAATATGTTTTTTGTGAGAATCCAATTGTGACCTTGGCTCAAATTTGGGTTGATGATTTTGATGATGTCCAATCCCCATTGCATGAATGGATTCTCAATTTATATTAGATGTAATGGAAGTTGTGCTAGATTTTCATTTCCTATGAAGAATACAGTTTTTTTACATTTCTTAATCCATATATAGCAATCACTGAATAATATGGGTCAATAATAGATGACTTTCATGATTTTAAGGGCCATCACCCATGGAGAAAAAATTACCTCTGACTTCTCCATCATGAAACTCATGTAGCACCTTTTCAATTTGATTGGTTCAAAAACACCTCAATAGGACTCCATTCATATCCCTCTTGAACAAAACACCATTAATGAGCACATATAGAATGTCTTGGAGTCGAAAGTATCTCCTCTTTCTTTTTATCATCTCCAAAGGGAATTAACCTATTTGTAATAAATGTACGATGTCTTTAGTCCAACAAGGAGTAGGGACACTATCATATACTTGTTCCTGACTATCTGATAACATAGAAAACTCTTCTTCTTTATTGTTGCCTCAACATGTTTGTTGCAAGCTAACTACTTACCTAATCCCTTTCCATGGACCAATTTGGTGACCTTGATATCTATGTCATACTTCATGACATGGGTGATTCTACGTGCCCATTTCGAATTCAAGTATTTGTTAAAGAGGAAATCCTTGACCTCTGTATGAGACATTAAGTGGGGAATTTTTATTGTTTCGAACTAAGTGACCGAAATTCTTCAAAATTCTAATAATGGTGAGGACACATTTCTCGATAAAAAGAAAAACCTCACTTCATATTCCTCTAAGCTTTAACTGAAGAAGGAAATGGGCTAATCAGATCCTTCCTTGTTCAGCTGCACCAGGATAGCAGAAATAGTGTCCAAACAACCAAAATCATAGAGTATGAAATCTTTTGAAAAGTCCAGGTTGATGAGGGTTAGAGCTTGAGATATGGCATGCTTGATACCTTCAAAAAATACTTTCCCTCCCTTTTCCACTTAAATTTCATTCCCTTATTTAACATCATGGTTAATGGGTTTCACAAGAGTGGAACATTAGGTACAAATCCTTGGACAAAGTTGATTCTCCCCAAGAAAATTTGGAGAGGATTCTTATGGCTTAGCAATGGTAGATCATGAATAGGTTTGACTCTTTATAGATTAATTTTCAACCCCTCCTTAGACACAATGTGGCCTAATAGCTTCCCTTGATGAGCTAAGAATACACACTTGTTCATATTTATAAACACTCCAAATCTCCTACATATTTGAAACACTTTCTTGAGGTGAAAGAGGTGACTTGCCACATTCTTACATAATATAGTGATGTCATCTAAGTACACAAGAACTATATTGTTTATCATCCCCTCAAACGCCATATCCATATTCCTCTAAAATTTATCCCCGGTGTTTGACAACTTGAATGCCATTTTCCTATAGGCATAAGTGCCCCATTTTCTGGTGAAGGCTATTTTCAATTTGTCTTCCTCTTTCACCATAATTTGATTATAGTTCAACTATCCATCTAGAAGAGAGAATATTTATGATCTTTCTACTACCTGTAAGATCTGCTCCATAGAAAGAAATGGTTAGTGATGTTTGAGAGAATCCTTGTTCAAGTCTCAGAATTCTACACACAACCTAATTTCACTTTTTTTTTCCTCACCGAAACCAAATTTTCAACCCATGAAGAGTTCTTGATTTGAGAAATAATTCTTTCCTCTATGATCTTGTTCAGTTCCTTTTTCATGAGAGGCTCAATATGAGGGTTGACGTGTCTTTATTTCTTTCTAATAGGATTAAGTTCCTAATCTAGTTCAATAGTGTGTTGTGCCAACTTTGGATTAAATACCTTCAATTGTTCATAGCCCCAAGAAAATACATCTAGGAACTCTTAAAATATTTGTATGAAGTCATATTTTTCTTATTGAGTGCTCACCTTGAAAATTTGGAGTACCTTGCCTTCTCCAACAAAAATGGGCTCAAAATATTCTCCTTTGACATGAATATTTGCTTTCTCCTTTCAGAATTGGTCATTGGCATATAAGATTGAATCCAATGTCACCAAGCCTTTTGAGAAGCTTGTTAATTCTAAATTGAACCACTTGATCCCCATACTATTGTTCTAAGTTATCTTGGTTCTTGGTGGATAATTTAGCTTCTTCATATAGAAAATTGATGATCTTTCACTCATTCGCGAATGCCTGCCATCTTATGTTGTTGTCTAGAACTGTTGGCCTCACAACTACCTTGATATGGGGTTGTGTTTTATCCCTTTTGATACTATTAACCACATCAAAATGTTTCCCTAATTTTTACAAAGTTTGTCTTCCACCTTGTTCTTCTTCTTTTAGTATGGAACTACTATTAAAGGCCTCAAAGTCCTTGATGATATCCCATACCCAATTCTTATAACTCTTTAGGAGATTTATTTTTAATAGTATTATGCCCTTTGACATGATTGAGATTTAACTCACTATCTCTGAATATCTACAAGTTCTTGATACATATTTTCCTTTCCCAATGAATTCCATAGATTTACAACTTCATATTCAAAAGTGTTGTTTAAAAAACTAAACTAAAAGAAAAAATATGAGTATTACTTCATCCATTGTGGTTGTTGGTATCCAAAATTGATTCTCTTGCGAGGGCTGAGAAGCATCACAAAAATGGCAGGTTGCTTAGAGACAAAAAAAATCATGATATAAGTCATTTTGTAGTCGGGGAGGGGATTCAGCCGACTCTTAGTCACTCAGACATTGGAAAAATGGATAACACCTTATCAAGGGTTTGATCTACCCTCACTACTTTAGGTTGTTCCTTCAAAAAGGGTGGGAGGACCAATTTTGTAACTGGTATTGGTGAAGGATATCAAGAGATCCTTCTTTGCACAATTTTCATGAAAACCTTGAGAAAAATATGATCAATACAACCCAATCTAACTATATCAAGTTGTCACACTAGAGAGTGGAGATGTTTCCTGGACAAGGTTCAGGTTACTAAAGACAATAATTGAAACCTGGTTGTCTCTGCATATTTTGGCAGTGAAATTTGTTAAATCTTTATGGATACACAATACAAACAGGAGTAGTTCATGTAGGATTTATCATTTGAGAAGTTTTTGGTGGGAAGTTAAGAAAGATAAAGTTTATTATACTAGATATTTGAGAGCCTTTACAAAATATTGAAACACTCACAGACAAAATTCTTCAAAATAGCAAAAAATATCCCTTCAACCAGAAGGTGTGTATCAATGGAGGCCCAGAGATGCATGATTTCATACACTCTTCAAGAATTCAACACAAATTCTCATGTTAAAGACTCAATTAAATGTTGGAAATCCCTAATTAGGTAGGCCTAAGATACACTCATATCCTAACAAACAATCTTTGTCAACACAGAGGAAGTAAAATGATTTTAAAATTGTTTATTTCATTAAGAGATGAAAGCTCTTCTCACAATGAAATTGAAAATTCCACAATACTACCACGTGGATAAGATCTTGTGTGATTCATAGGGATTTCAACATAAAATTGCAATAGGAACATGAAAAACTAATTTGAGAACATTATGAAATAAAAGAAAAACACAATTATGCTCATGATCAACACAAATTAATTCAACGTTTACTAGATTAATCAGTAGGGGAGAGTTTCTTTGAAAATCCTAGAGCTTGTTAATGGATGTACACTTGCAACCATCTTGACATGACTAAATCTACAAACACAGGGAAATAAGTAGGCTTCTTAGATGGTCTCTCGGGAAAATGGTTTTTTTCTCAAACTTAATCCTAAAAATCAACCACCTCTTCTTTGGAATCTCCATTTCATGCCTTTATATCGCTCACTTTACATCAAATTTTTTCCCCCCAAAAAGAATAATATTCGAGGGATACTTTATTTGTTATAGATTTGTTTCCAAAAAGTGATATTTAACAAATTTACACCCAAAATCTACGAGGTGTACAAAAGTTGATATTTTTCAATTATTTCCACTGGTTGTTTTAATTGGGGCATCCTGTCATCTCCTCTGGTACCATGTCCCTCCTATTTCGATCTTGTAGCTTCCTTCTCCACATCCTTTTCCTCTACATATTTCTCTACTGATAATATTTTTTTTGCAGGTGCCCAAGCAACTCTATTTCAAAACTGCAAACTTTGCACTTCTCATATTTACAAATCTAGCTCCACAATCAATTCAATTTCACTTCCCTGAAAAAAATGACGAGAGACAATGGTATTAAGCAAAAAGAATGAAATCAATCGAATCCCTTAAGGTCCATGGTTTTGCGTAGGAATAATAATGGCAGAAAAACTAGATGCATTGTATCACAGTCGTTAACTCTATTTTGTCAAAAACTTAAAATTTGAGCCATCCACGTGGAAAATATTTGAGTTGAAGCAGGTCTGGTGGTGTTTTTCACATTTTGTATCACTTAAAGAAAATGAGTAATTTTAGACAATTTTGGCCCGCCCACCTGCTTTTAATATAGGCCCTACACATGGCTTTCCTAGGAGTCAACATGGCTGTGACTTACTTTATGAGTTTTATTCTTTTTCAAAACAAGGCTGAGAATCACAAAATTCCTAGGCGACCTACCTCTCTACTTTAAAATTTTGATGTGGGCCCCCAGCGGAGTCGCGACTCCACTTTTATACTTTTACTTCATTTCAAAATAGAGCTTAAAAACTCCAAATTTCTCTGGTAACCCGCCTCCCCACTTTTTATGTAAACTCAACACATGGCTTTACTTGGGCATTTGCAAGGTCATGCTTCACTTTTATACTTTATTATTTTTTCATAACAAAGGTAAAAGTTACAAAAAACCTCTGACGACTGACCTCCCCACTTTGAATTTTTAATGCTGACTCAAACATGTGACATTAATTGGTCCCCCATGGAGTTGGGGATCATTTTATAACTTTACTCCTTTTCACAAGTCAAAGCCAAAAAACTTCAAAGTGCTCCAATATCCTGCCTTCTTACTTTTTCCTTAAAAGTGGCCACATTTCCTCTTGCAAGGCATTAGGCATTTCTTTTACCTTTTTACTCATTTTTCCATAACACCTTAAAACACAAAAAGGCTGACTTTCCCGCAACTGCTCAACTTATAACATGTGTACAGCTTCGTGAAAAAAAATGAGAAATTTTTCTCCTCCACTTCATAATTTTGACTAGCCAATTAGAAATCAATAGAGTCGTGGGGCCGATTTGACATTTTTGTAAAAGTGAAAAAAGTGACAAGTTCACCAAATAAACCTGCCATGCCTTGTCCAATTAGAGATGAACACGTATCTGCAGACATTGAGATAAAATTTGACAGGGAAAACACGAACATGAAAATGTAAAATACAGGGTAAACTTCACCATTTACACCCAGAATTAAAAATGTTCCTCATGGATAGAGAAACTACAAATAATACATGGCTAAACGTGATCCACAACCATAGAGAAGGATTAAAAATGATATACAAATGAAGGATAAATTTTTCACGCATCCATATAGGGAGACAATATACTTCAAACCAAGCGGACTGAGAATTTTTTTGAAGTAATAGGGTGAGATTAAATCGAGCACTAACATCAGCTCCGACTCGGGGATGGGAAATCCTAGCAAGTGCCGCAATAACAATAGAGTCAAGAATCGACCTCCAAAATAAATAAATAAAACCACCTTCCTAATAATGATCCGATAAACCAACAAAAAGTAGTCACCAAGGACTAGGAGAAACCTAGATAGAAAAAATGCAAAAAGAATAGAACAAACCAAACAACTATACACTGCACAATGTTGCATACCTTGATTCTAAGAAATCAGTCAAGGAAATGTTTCAAGTTCCTTTCATTAACAAGAAACTCAAGCAATTCCCCACTAGCTATTTTAAGAAAAAGGTGTGCTCACCAATCTGAATGTCAATAGAATAAGGGCCCATCCATAATGCATCAAAATTTCCATGCTTTCCCTTATCCTCGTGTCTACTATCCCATAATAACACAAGCTCTCCCACACTGAAAACTCTTGTAATTACCTTTTTATGAAACAATTTATTTAATTTCTCCCTGAACTTCGCATGTCTTTAATGGGATTCTCTTATCCCTTCATCTAATTAAACAGATTGATTGATACGAGCATCATAGGGACTAACCTCATGGTCCTCTAATTGTTGAATAAATTGATAAGAAGAGAATTACATATGCAGGGGAAGTAGAGAATGAGTTCCATACACCAACTCAAATAGAATTTTTCCAATAGCTCTTTGAATAGTGATTTTATCAGCCCAAACAACAACTTTGAACTGCTCACCCAACTTTTATTTTTTTAACTCTAAGGTTATCCTAATTATCTTCAATGTTTCTTATTACTTGATTATGCTTGTCCATTTCCTTTGGGGTTGTAATTAGAATCATATGCTAAGTTGATCCCATATTCTTGACACATGGCTAATAATGCTTTAGCTTGAAAGCTCATAGCATTATCAACAACTATCTTAGCAGGAACTCCAAATATGCAGATTATATGATTTAAAATGAAGTCCATGATAATTTGGTGAGTTATTTCTTGGCGGGGATTTCCTCCACACACTTGGTGAAGTAATTAGTGGCCACTAATATCCACTTGTTTCCTGCACTTGATAAATCATGAATCTCACCAATGAAATCCATTCCCCACTGCTTCAATGGGGCTTCAATTGATACAAGTTGCAAAGGGAGTGAGCCTGAAGCTTTCAATATTCCTGAAAAGCATTAAAAACTCTCACACTTCCTAACCAACAAATTTGTATCTAAGTTAAAAAGCATTAGCCACTAGTAACAAGCCCTTAACATCTTATGGGTTGTTACCCTCTCTACAAAATTCTGCCCACAAACTTCTCCATGGAAATCATCAATTATTTTTGGGGCTTCATCCTCACTGATACATCTTAAGAGAACTCCCTCAGAGTTCTTCTAGGCTAACCCATAATCAGTGATGACATATTTCAGGGAAGTTAACTTAAGTTCTCTTTTTTATTCTTATTTAAATATTCAATGCATTGTAGATGTCTGAGATAAAAAATTATATCCTTGTACCATTCATAATTTATCAATTTTTCAAGGATATTCAACCTTTCTTCTTCAAATTCATTTACATCAAATTTTTGTAGGTTGCTCTCTACCATAAGATTTGACAGGCCCAAACCTATAACCAATTTTGTAGTACTCTTGTAACTTATTTTCACATCGACATCTTTTGATTGAAATTTCCATCTGTAATGGGATATACTTAACCATGGTGTGAGGAACATAAGCAATGACTTTAGAGCTCAAAATATAGGGCCTAAAGATTTTTGTGGCTATGACCAAAGAAAAATATTATTTTTCCATGATAGTGTATTTTAATTCAGCTCCTTGTAATGCTTTACTAAAAAAAGGTAATTAGTCTTTCAGCTCCATCATCCTTTTGTAACAGTAATGATGCAATAGTATTTTTTGAAGCAAAAGAAAACATTTGGAAATCCTTCTTATAATCAGGAGCTATGAAAACATGAGAATTTTACAATGCCTCTTTGATCCCAGTAAAGGCTTGAATAGCTACGTATTCCCATTTAATACTCTGATATTTCTTCAACATACTAGTTATTGGGATAGTTAATTCAGCAAAGTTGGAAATAAATCTCCTAATTAAATTTATCTTCCCGAAAAAAGGATTGAATTCCCTTTTTGGTTCTCATAATAGGAACTATGTTAATGTCTTCCACTCTCTCAGGATCAATCATGACCCCTTATTTTGACACAATGTGTCCAAGCATATTTTCCTTTTAGACCCCAAAATGACATTTCTTAGGATTCAATGAGATACCATACTCCCTGCATCTTATCAACATATTTTCTAAATGTTACAAGTGATCACTTCTTTTTCTGAAAAAAACTATCACATCATTATAATACACAGCAATGAAGTCATTTACATATTCTAAGAATTCTACATTCATTTCCCTTTAAAACATGGCTCTAACATTCATCAAAATAAATGACATTCTAACATGCACATAGGTTCCCCATGGAGTGGTGAAAGAGGTTTTGATTCTCTTTGATTGCTTCACAACCACCTGGTTATATCTAGAGAAGCCATCCAAAGTAGACTAAAACTCTGAACTAGTAACCAATTGTAACATGTTATCCATATTTTGCAAGGGATAGTTTTCCTTGATTGATTCCTTATTTATATTTTTGAAATCAATACACAGTCTTATTTCACCATTCTTCTTTCAAACCGGTATCAGGTTTGCTACCCATGAGGAGTATCTTGTAGGCTGTATGATTCCTCCATCCCTTAACTTTTTCAACTCCTCTTGCACTTTTAGGGAAAGGAGTGGATTAATTTTCCTTTGTTTCTATCTAAATGGCTTGGCATTAACTTCTAGGTGTATTTCATCCTAAAAAAGGTCCTCCTTATATGCCTTAAATTTTGACTACAAGCATGCCAAGAAATCCTGATACTTTTTTAACAACTGGACATATGATTGCTTTTCTTCTCTAGTCAAGTTACAACTCAACCATATTTTCTGAGGCTTCTCCTCTGTGCCCAGGTTGTGTTCCTCAACATCTCTTGAAGCTGACATATGTCTGTTGAAAATGCAGTCAACAATATCAAAATTTTATTCCAGTGCAACCAAACCTCTAGGAATAGTATTAGTTTTCAATTGGATAATGTCCTACCAAATAAGGTCTCTTTTCCTTCACCTACAAAAACCATTGGTTCCCAGTCAATACTTTGATTGGAAAATTCTCTTTTATTTTGTATAAACCTTTGGACCCGAGCATCATCTTCAAACACATGTCAGTGCTTGATATTTTCAGGTACAGACGGCCCAGTCAATATTTCAATATCATATTCATAATAGGGAGACATTGTACAACTTTCAAACCTAGATCCCCATACTTCCAATTTGTCTGATATAGTATTATAGCTCCTATCACAATTTATTATATTGAAAGAATCAAACATTTCAATGAAGTCCCAAACTACATGCTTATAATGTTTTATTCTTTGATTCTTTGTTGCATACAGTTTTCTAACTTGCTTGACCTGTCATCACCAATCCGACACTATGATAATTCTTCACCGGGAACTCCTCGTGCTATGATTATTTACTAATGCATAGCCTTTAGTTTGGTGGATGTAATCTAGAAACAAAACAACAACCGAACACAAGAATACCATTGACTATGATAAGACAGAATGACGACAAATCTGAAATATCAAAATAAATTATAATATTAACATGAAACTGTTACAATCTCACCCATGAGATACTTCAACAAGACTATGGGAGAAACTTTACAATTACACCTCTTGATGGCTTCTTCAACACACCTTTAACTGATGGCTTCCTTCGCACACTTCCTACAATATTTCTCACTACTTCTTTCTATGCTAAATGAGGGGGGTGGCCTCTCTATTTATAGAACTTCCAGGCTTATCCATCCTATCTCTAAGATAGGATAAGAAATCCACTCTGACGAATCATATTCCATACCTTAACTCTTATCTGTACATGTAAGCTTATCTGTTAAGATAAGATAAACCTTATCATTTTACATGGGTTCCACATTTTTAGACTTTTTACAAATAAAATACACAAAATATTTATGACCTCACTCCTTGTCCTTATTACCAATATAATATTTCTAATTCCTAATCATGTAGACCCTACTTCTCTAATTACCCAAACTTTGACATTTTAACATTACCGGACCACTTACGACAAATATTTACTTTTTACAACATTCCTATTGTACTTTGACTGTTACCGTACTCCACATTATTGGCGACACCGTACTGACGGCGCCGTTATCTTCTATCAGACGCTACTACTAATTATACTTAACAACATCCTATTCCTAATACATACATTAATGAAATAGAAATTATGGAGGAAAATTTTAGTGTCGACATCTTCCCCCTTCCTAGCTTCTACTCCGTCCTCGGAGTAGACTATTCTGGTGCTTGGAAAATCTTCAACTTGTCGTGGTTGACCCATTTCGTAATGGGAGTGCCATCCAATTCCTCCAGTCGGTACGTACCATTTTCATGCACAGCTACTATTTTGTAGGGCCCCATCCATTTTGGAAGAAATTTTCTCTGTCTTCTTTTTTTGTATCTGGAATCATATACTAGAACCAAGTCATTCACTTGAAATGGAGACCACCGGATCTTTTGATCAAAGTACTCCTTCTGCTTCATTTTCTTCTTATGGCTTGTATCCTTCGCTATTTCCCTCATTTCTTCTAGCAAATGAAGATGTACCAACCTTTCTTTTACTGAATCATTTTCATCCATCCTTTCATTTTTCATAACTCTCACAGTGGGAATATCAAACTCAATAGGAAGAACTGGATCAATGCCATAGGCCAATTGAAATGGGGAGTATCCTGTTGCTGACTTTGATGTTGCCCTATATGCCCACAATGCTGCATGAATCCTCTTATCCCATTTATGTACCTGCAAGGCTGCATCTTTTGCTAGAATTTGACACAGCACAAAATTTGTTCGTTCCACCTGTCCATTTGTGCTTGGCTTGTATGTTGTTGCCTTCCTGTGCTTAATAGAAAATTTATTGACTAGGGCTTCTACCACCTCATTAATGAAGTGGCTTCCTTGATCTGTTACAATTTCTAATGGACAACCAAATCTGGTGACAATACGTTCATATATGAACCTTGCCACTTCATCCATAGAAGCTGTCTTCAATGGCCTAGCTTCAACCCACTTGGTTAAATAATCTGTGGCAACTACAATATACTTATTTTGGCGTGATGTAGTTGGAAGTGGACCTACAATGTCTATTCCCCACTTTTCAAAGGGACCAAGGGGAAGAATAGGACATAATGGAGCTGATGAAGTCTTACGGTTACCATGTGTTTGACAAATATCACATGTCTTACAATAATTATAACAATCTTTAAAAAGAGTGGGCCAGTGATAACCTGCATCCAAGATCCTTCTTGCTGTAAGTTGTCCAGAGAAGTGCCCTCCACATGTACCATTGTGGAATTCTTCTAGCAGCTCCTTTCCTTGATCACGTCCAACTGCCCTCTTGTACTGTCCATCAGGTCCTATTCGAAATAATGCTCCATGCAGAATAGAATATGGACGACTGGCTTGAGTAATCTTTCTCTTAGTCTTTGCATTGGCACCATCAGGAAACTTGAATTCATTCAGATAATTCCAAATATCTATGTATTCACTAGGGATTGTGTCAAGGGAGAACAATGCTGCATCGGGAAAATCATCATCATCACAAGATGATCCTAAACCATCATAGGCTCGAGAGAGTGCATCTGCATTGACATGCTTCTTTCCTGGCCTATCTATAATATCAAATTCAAATTCTTGTAGCAAAATTATCCATCTTGCTATCCTCCCTGATGGGTTAGGCTTATTGACAATATATTTCAGAGCCTGATGATCCGTTACAACTATAAATTTCTGCCCTAGCAAGTAATTTCTAAACTTCTTTACAGCAAAAATGATAGCCAGAGCCTCTTTTTCAGTTACAGTATAGTTTACCTCAGCACTGCTCATTTGTCTGCTCCCAAAGTAAATTGGATGTTCATTCCCATTTTCATCCTTTTGGCTCAAAGTACTACCTAGTGCTGCATCTGAGGCATCAGTGTACACAATGAATGGCTTGCTCCAATCTGGATTCTTCAAAACAGGTGAAGACACCAGGGCTTCCTTCAGTTGTCCAAAAGCTTCATGCGCCTTGTTTCCTGGTTCATAAGCAACATCCTTCTTCAAGAACTGGGTTAGTGGCTGTGCAATCTTTGAGAAATTCTTGATGAACCTTCTATAGTAACCCACATGGCCTAAAAATGATCTCAACTTACTTCTATTCATAGGAAATGGTAAATCTTTGATTTTTGAAACTTTATCAGGATCAGTACCAATACCATCTCTGGATACAACATGCCCTAACAAAACGCCTTTAGAACATCCAAAGACACACTTTGTAGGGTTTAGTGAGGCTTGTGCTTCATCTAACCTTTGAAATGTTGTCTCCATCTGGTGCAGGTGGTCCAACTTGCTCCCATAGATGCAAAAATCATCCAGAAATACTCTGATGAAGGTCCCAATGTAGGGTTCGAACACCCTATTCATCAAACGCTGGAATGTTGCTGGAGCATTACACAACCCAAAAGGCATAACTCTATAAGCAAACGTTCCCCAAGGAGTGGTGAACGTGGTCTTCAGCTGATCTTTCTCTGCTATACGAACTTGGTTGTAGCCGCTATATCCATCAGCAAAACTATAGCACTCCTGGCCAGCTACTTCGTCCAAGATCTGATCTGAAAATGGAAGAGGGTAATGATCCTTCTTTGTTGCCTTATTGAGCTTCCTATAATCAACACAAATGCGTAGCTTCCCATTCTTTTTTATTGAGATCACAATGGGAGAAACCCATTCTGAATTCTCCACAGCAAATATGAATCCTGCATCAAGCAACTTATCTATTTCTTCTTTTACAGTCTTGGAAAAATTAGGATTCATTCTATATGGCATTTGCTTTATGGGCTTAGCACCATCTACCAGCTCAATACAATGTTCTACCCAACTTACTTGGCGGAGTTCCTTGTAATCAAAAGTGAATAGGTGTATGTACCTTCGAAAGAGCTGGAGGTAGGATTCCTTCTCACTCTCCATCACAGCATCACCAATCTTTATTTGTTGGAGACGATCATCAACTTCTTCTTCAGATAATTTTATGGGGTCCTGGGTTGGTGTGACTGGAAGAATATCCATGACTGAAACATCAACCTCACTTTCTTCATCTTCAGTGTCCACTTCACTGGTGCTAGAGTAATCAGAGGATGTCCAATCATCAGTTTCATCACTTGAATCCACAGGTTCTGCTTTATGATGTCGAGGGATCACGTTTATCTTCACCCTCTCTCTACCACGTCCAAGTGTCATGAAACCTTCATTCCAGTAGTTTCTTGCATGAACTCTCCTTAGCCATGGTCTTCCCAGCAGCATTGGGTACGCAACAGTACCATTTTTCATCACCTGAAAGTCTACCACACATACAACACCCATAACAGATATTGCCACATTTGAAACTACACCTTCTGGTTTAGTTTTTCCCTTATTTAATGACCTTAACATAAGTGTTGAAGGGCGATCAATTTTTAAACCCAACATATTCATTACAGACTCGGTCATTACATTAACTGCAGCACCTCCATCAACTAAGACATCATGAATTGAAATACCATTACATAATACCTCAGCTTGTGGAGCATAGGGATCTGCCTCTGCCTCCAAAACAGGGACCTCAACCTCCTTCCTTCTTCGAGCATTGAGTCCACCTCGCAACTCCCGCCTCTTCTCAGAAGACATAGCCAAGAGTTGACCATATGTAATATTTGCAGGCCTTTTGGACAGATCTTCCAAGATGGAGTATGGTCCTTGCCCCTGTGAAATCAGAAAATCCTGCACACCCAACTTTCTTCTCCTATGTTTCTTACTAGTTTCTTCTTTCATCTTCTTAGGATCATTTCCATCTTGATTATCTTTTTCTTTCTTTCTTTTTGTTACAAACACATCTACTTCATTATTTTTGCTCTTATCTACTACATCAAAAGAATTCACAGGTGCTTTTCCTTTATCATTATCTCCCTTACCAGATGTAGAAGCTCTATCTGGACAATTATACTTATAATGACCCTTTTTATAACAACCATAACAAACAACTTCAGAAATATTTCTTTTTGGACCTCTATCTCCTCCCTGAGAACTAAATTCCTTTCCTTGAAGAAGATTAATAGTTAACTGACCCATCTTTTTGAGCAGATCTTCATACTCAGTAGATGTATTAGGAGAAATATTTGTGCTCACCGGGAGTGGTTGTGGATTCAGGACCAAAGGTGCTGGTGTAGGCTCTACTTTAGCAACAATTTCTTTGGGCTCCTCTTCCATGCTTTCTTCTTGCCTTCTTGCAATCTCCTTTGCTTGTTCAATGGTAGCTGGGCGGTCATACTTCACTCGTTGTCTGATCTCTGGCTTCATCCCAAGAATGAAGTGCTTACAGAGGAGATTATCCACGCCATTCATCAACCCATCCGCTAGTCCTTCCTTCCGGATCTGGGCATCGAGCTTCCTCCTTAGCTCTAGAACACGAGCATGATAATCCCTTATCTTCTCCTTCTCTCCTTGGGATAGCTTTGTGATCTCGATCATGAGATCTGCATATTTCTGTTGTTCACCAAATTCTTCAAGAAAACTTTCAGTTAATAAATCCCATGAATTTTTCACATTATCTCCTAGTGTTTCAAACCACCTAAGTGCTGATCCATCCAAAAAGGTAGGAAAAAATTCAGTCCATTGTTCCCTTCTTATAAGGCCATTACAAATACAAGATCGCTTAAATTCTTGAATGAAAGAAGAAGCATCTTCATTAGATTGAGCTGAAAAAACGGGAATCTTTCCCATTTTCAAAAGTAACCACCGTGAAATACCAACTCACAAGTACAATCAACAAGACTTATGTGCACAAATAATTGGAATTACTATAGAAATGACCACGGTAAACTATGGTAAAACTTGACTTACTGCGGTAAAAACTGATTTTACTGTGGTAAACACTATTCACGGTAAAAAGTGAAGTTACTGCGGTAAATACTATTCACGGTAAAAAGTGAAGTTACTGCGGTAAATACTATTCCCAGCAAAAAGGACTTTACCAAGGTAACTACTATTCATGGCAAAAATGACTTTAACATGGTAACTACTATTCACGGTAAAAATGACTTTACCATGGTAACTACTATGCACAGTAAAAACAAGGTTACCCTCCAATTGATTTTTGACTAAGTGGGAATATCTCTCCAGAAAATCCACCAACGAGGAATGGTCCCGGCAACGGAACCAAAATGTCATCACCAATCCGGCACTATGATAATTCTTCACCGGGAACTCCTCGTGCTATGATTATTTACTAATGCACAGCCTTTAGTTTGGTGGATGTAATCTGGAAACAAAACAACAACCGAACACAAGAATACCATTGACTATGATAAGACAGAATGACGACAAATCTGAAATATCAAAATAAATTATAATATTAACATGAAACTGTTACAATCTCACCCATGAGATACTTCAACAAGACTATGGGAGAAACTTTACAATTACACCTCTTGATGGCTTCTTCAACACACCTTTAACTGATGGCTTCCTTCGCACACTTCCTACAATATTTCTCACTACTTCTTTCTATGCTAAATGAGGGGGGTGGCCTCTCTATTTATAGAACTTCCAGGCTTATCCATCCTATCTCTAAGATAGGATAAGAAATCCACTCTGACGAATCATATTCCATACCTTAACTCTTATCTGTACATGTAAGCTTATCTGTTAAGATAAGATAAACCTTATCATTTTACATGGGTTCCACATTTTTAGACTTTTTACAAATAAAATACACAAAATATTTATGACCTCACTCCTTGTCCTTATTACCAATATAATATTTCTAATTCCTAATCATGTAGACCCTACTTCTCTAATTACCCAAACTTTGACATTTTAACATTACCGGACCACTTACGACAAATATTTACTTTTTACAACATTCCTATTGTACTTTGACTGTTACCGTACTCCACATTATTGGCGACACCGTACTGACGGCACCGTTATCTTCTATCAGACGCTACTACTAATTATACTTAACAACATCCTATTCCTAATACATACATTAATGAAATAGAAATTATGGAGGAAAATTTTAGTGTTGAAAGACCATCAGCACCAAATCCCCTTTAACAATAATATCCTTGACACCATATTTCCAAGCAATCCTTAAACCCAAAAATAGTGCTTCATACTCTACAATATTGTTTGTACACTCAAAATTGAGTTTAAAATAAAATTTAAAAACCTCTTGGCTTAGAGATATCAAAACAACACCGACTCCATTACCAAATCTAGAACATACTACATCAAACATCAAAGTCCTAGAAGAACCTACCTGCTCAGGATACTTGCACTCATCAATTTTATGCTCCTTACAATAAGCATATCGCACAAAGTTATCAACAAAAACATCTGTGTATAATACTTCATAAGAAGCATTGTTAGGGTCCTCAATGAGATGAAACATTTTATTCTCACCATATAACTTCACAAGGATTCCCTTAATTGGTATCTTTGCATAAGACATGTCCATTTACACACTTCCACCCACATTAGATTCCCATTTTCATGATAATAACATCCCCCATTTGGCAGGACAATCCACAATAACTACATTCAAGGTTAAGTACTTTCCTAGATAAGCTACCAATTGCATTACTAATCCTTTGACATATCCAATTACTGGCACTTATCTTGAATCCATGGCAGTACATTTCTCGAAATCTATTGTTACCTTGATATTTAACTCATTCATTACCTCAAGAGGAATTACATTACATGAGGCTCCTGAATCAAACATGTAGTTATGTACCAGCCTATCTTTAATAATTAAAGTGGTAAGAAATGGATCAACATCCAACAGAGATTGAACCAAAGAAGTTCCCAAATATACCTCAAATGATCCACCCAGTTCCTCTAATGCTTGTGGTATTTCTGATTCTGCAATAATAGGAGGAATCTCTACATTATTAACACTTTTTCTCTTAGTAATATGTGTTATTAATAGTTATGTACATTATCCCAAATATTTGAATGCCCTTTTCCTATGCTCAGGGATCCTGAGTAATTGAACAATAGGAAGAGTGACCTTGATTTGACTCAAGATTTGGCTTATGTCACAAGTAACATATTTGGGTAGGGCAGTATTAGGATGAAGATTCACCACTTCCTCTAATAGTATAGCAGTTTTTAGAGTCTTGGCATGGGCAGGAGCACAAGTTTTATTTGGGGTAGTTAGGCCTTTTCCAAATGTATATTTCTTAGGGATTTCCCTTAGGATATTGGTAATAACTAGAACTTTTGGCTTGGTTTGTGGCCCTCCTCCTTTGACAACTTTACTTCTGGTGTTATATTCTTTCTCCTGAGCCACTACTACATTCATCAACAACTGCATGTATTCTTTAAAAGGGATTCCTCCATCATATTTTTTAATCATCAGGGAACTTAAGCATTCAAAATTATGATTAGGCAGAGCAAATGCTTACACCATATCAATTTCAAAAGTATTATTAGGAGGAAGAGTTAATACTTGGTGAACATAATCCAAGAATTTTTCAACAGTTCTGGAACTTATCATATTAGTTGAGGTTGCCCCCTGCCGTGAAGTTGCAGGGAATTCCATCATGCACACATCATTATATGTCTGATCATCATCTCCTTCCTCAAATTCTTAATCTACATCACATGGGGATGGTGGTAATAAACACCTATCACACCATTTCATAACATTGGCCTCTTCTATGGTAGCAACCCTAGTAGTCAAAGGATCAGGAACCAATCTATTCTCCCGGGGTTGAGGCTATCTATTTCCTTACCCCATGGGACCTTTTCCTCATTCATATGGTCTATGATCACCTCTGGGGTGATTTATAAATCTCTGCTGACCTTGTGGCTTGTCCTAATCCTAGGAACTTTGTCCTATCCCTTTTTTTTCTTTGGCCAGTTCATAGAATATCTCTTTAACTACTCCATTTATAACCTCTTCCAGATCCATATCCTTACCTGACTAAGGATTTTCAATATTGATAAACTTAACACCTTCCCTGTTAGGAGGCTTACCAACTACCTTAATATTATTCTCAATTTGTAAATCCATGTTGAAATCCTACCTCAATGTTCCCGGGTTCTTATCTCTAAAGTAATAAGAAACGTTTTTATGAAAAGCATTAGAATATTTTATCAAACAGGACACATCACTTGGCCTTAGGATTATAGGTAGCCTATTCAAGGTTTTATTGAACTGAGTATTGAAATCATGGATAGATTCATTGGATTTTTCCTTATATTTTCAAATTTAGATAAAAGGAACCTAGGATCTCTCTTATCCCCATATTGCAATCTAAAGGCATTTTTCATCTCGGTCCATGAATCTATTGAATTATCTAGTAAAGCCTTGTACCAGTCACATGCATCCTCCTGAAGAGTATGAATAAATAATTTTATATACATGTCTTCAAACTCAATTTCAAAATCTTCCATCATATTAACAAAGAGTCTTAAATGGTGGTCACTAGTGATGGAATTATTCCCTTAAAATTTTGGCAACCTATTTTTGACATCTTCTAGCACCATATTAGGATATCCATCCATACCTCTGAAATCTATATGTTAGGTTGTGGAGCCTATTTTCATGTGTGAAAGTGTGGAAGACTGTACACTAAGAGTACTGTACACTTTTCATCTATCCTCGAAAAATGCACACGAGATATCGGGAAACGTGCTTTTCTCATATGGGTGAGTTTTTTGACCCATAGGTTTATGGGATGGGTTTTGCCCATGGTTTTGATACCCACAGTTTTGTAAAACTACTTAAGCAGTTGTCTATTTATATGGTCTTATGCATATGATAGAGGTACAAGCAAATGTATTGCAGATGTGTTTTGAATTCGGCTGTGAATTCTGTAGAGTTTGTTGAGCATAGCTCCAAATGGATCTGGGTATTGTATTGAGAGAGCGGTGGCTTGTAATAAAATTTGAGCAAGTGATTCTTGGTGGACGTAGCCCAAATTGGGTGAACCACGTTAAATACTGTCTCTTTGTGTTGTTTTATTTTATTCTGTAATTTTATTTGAGATCTGTAATAATTTCTGCATATTAGTTTCTACTGCTGTAATTCTGTGAGGGATTATTCCACATATTTTATCCCTTATTTCCTAACAATTGGTATCAGAGCCTGGTTTGGTTTGCTGAAGTGTTGAATTGCAGGGAAAGTTTTTAGCTTGAGTGGGAGCTATGGCAGATGAAGGAAGATCTAGGGTTGATAAATTCAACGGGTAGAATTTCAATCTTTGGAAGATGCAGATGGAAGATTACCTTTATCAGAAGGATATTCATACTCCGTTGTCTGAGAAGGTGAACAAACCCTCGAGTATGAAAGATGCGGAATGGGATTTGTTGGATCGGAAGGCACTTGGAATAATCTGGATGAGTCTTGCATCTTCAGTATTATTTAATGTTTCAAAGGAAAAGACTACAAAAGATCTAATGGATGCATTAGGGAAGTATGAAAAACCCTTTGCCTCTAATAAGATATTTTTAATGAAAAATTTGTTTAATATGAAGATGTCTGAGAATAGTTCAGTAGCAGATCATTTAAATGATTTCAATATGGTAGTGAATATGCTAGCTTCAGTTACAATAGAATTTGATGAAGAAGTTAGGGCTTTATTATTTCTGTGCTCTTTACCTGAGAGTTGGAATAGCCTGGTAATGGTGGTACGTAACTCGGTTCCAGCTAACTCAAAGTTGAAGTTTGAGGATGTTGTAGGAGTGCTTCTAAGCGAGGAAATGTGAAGAAAAACATCTGGGGAATCTTATACTTCAGGGAATGATTTGACAGTGGAAACTAGAGGGAGACAGAAGAATAGAGGAAACTGTGGAAAATCAAAAGATCGGGCAAGGTCAAAATCCAAGAACAAGATTGTATGCTGGAATTGTGGAAACTCTGGGCATGCAAAGAAGGACTGTTGGGAGCTTCGGGATAAGAAGAAAGAACAAGAAGAAAACAAGGAGGAAAATGTGGCAACAGGTAATGTATGTCAGGATTCTTTGATTCTTTCTTTGCACAATATTACTGAATCTTGGGTTTTAGATTCAGGGGCTTCTTTCCATGATTCTCCACATAAGCATTATTTTGTTGATTATGTTCAAGGAGATTTTGGGCATGTTTTTCTTCATGATGATGAGCCTTGCAGCATAGTTGGAAAAGGTTCTGTTCAGGTTAAGATGCAGAATGGGAATACTTGGCTATTGAAGGATGTCAGACATGTGCCTACATTAAGATGAAATTTGATATCGGCAGGGTAGTTGGGAAGTGATGGTTGTACTGTGATATTTACAGTAGACTCTTGGAAGGTTACCAAGGGTGCTCTTGTGGTGGCAAGAGGTAAGAAGGTTGGAACCTTTTATTTAACCACTGATAGTACTAATGATTGTAATCTTGTGGCTTTAGATGCAGATACAACATTATGGCACTATAGGCTCGGTCATGTGAGCCATAAGGGCATGAACATCATAAAGAAGAATTTGCCTTGATATACAGAAACAGGTTTCAATTTCTGTGAGAACTGCATATATGGGAAAAAAAAGTGAGTAAGGTTTCTCAAGGTTCAACCTACAAAGAAAGAGAGTAAGTTACAGCTGGTGCACTCTGATGTGTGGGGGCCAGCTCAGGTATCATCTTTTGGGGGCTCAAGTTATTATGTTACTTTTATTGATGATGCGACAAGGAAAGTTTGGGTTTATTGTATTAGAAACAAATCTGATGTATTTGACACTTTTGTTAAATGGAAAGCCTTGGTAGAGAATGAAACAGGTCTTAAGCTAAAATGTCTCAGGTCAGATAATGGAGGGGAGTATTGCAGCAATGAATTTGATGATTACTGCTCTAAGAATGGAATCTGCAGGCAAAAGACGGTTCCAGGAACTCCACAGCAGAATGGGGTATCAGAAAGGATGAACAGAACAATAATGGAACGTGCTAGGAGCATGAGGTTACATGCAGGATTGCCTCTTTCTTTTTGGGCAGAAGCGGTGAGCATAGCTGTGTACTTGATAAATAGAGGACCCTCAAGTTCCTTGGATGGAGGCATACCTGAGGAGGCTTGGTATGGTAAGAAAGTTGATTATTCATTTCTTAGAGTCTTTGGATGTGAGGTGTTTGTTCACATAGACAAGGATGATAGGACTAAGCTAGAGGCTAAATTAGAAAAATGTACTTTCATTGGTTATGGCGGTGATGATTTTGGATTTAAATGTTGGAGTATTAAGGACAAGAAAATCATTCGGTCTAGGGATGTGGTCTTTAATGAGACAGTCATGTATAAGCAACAGTTGCAGGAAAATAGGGAAAAATCCAAGAAAGAATATGCAGTGGTAGAGGATCTTCCAGATGGGAAAGTGACCCATGAATCAGTCCAGGAACCCCCTAAACAGGAACCCCAAACTTCTACAGTGAGGAGGTCTTCTAGGGTAAGAAAAGAACCTGAACGTTTTTCTCCTTCTCTTTATTATTTATTACTCACTGATAGTGGAGAACCAGAGAGCTTTGATGAAGTAATGCAGGTAGATGCCAGGAAGAAGTGGGAGCAAGCCATGGATGAGGAGCATCAAGCTCTCATGCAGAACCAGACATGGGATTTGGTAAAGCTACCCAAAGGAAAAAGAGCATTACAGAATAAGTGGGTGTTTAGAGTCAAAGAGGAAGAAGGAGGCAAGAAAAGATACAAGGCCCGGTTGGTGGTCAAGGGGTTTACACAGAAAAAAGGTATAGATTTTGATGAGATTTTTTCTCCTGTAGTAAAAATGACTTCTATCAGAACTGTTCTTAGAATAGTGGCAGCAAAAGACTTGCACTTAGAACAGTTAGATGTAAAGACTTCATTTCTCCATGGCGATTTGGAGGAGGAGCTATATATGCAATAGCCAGAAGGATATGAAGTCAAAGGTAAAGAGGAGATGGTGTGCAAACTGAAGAAGAGCTTGTATGGCCTGAAACAAGCTCCACGTCAATGGTATAAGAAATTTGATAGCTTCATGATGGAGCAAGGTTATATCAGATTTCATTCTGACCATTGTGTGTATAAAAAGAAATTTGAGGATGGAAGTTATATTATCATGTGTTTGTATGTTGATGACATGTTGGTTGCAGGTAAAAACATCCAGGAAATAAAATTACTCAAGAAGTAGCTAAGTGAATCTTTTGCTATGAAGGATTTGGGGGAAGCCAGACAAATCCTTGGTATGAGGATAACTCGGGATAGGAAGGAATGGAAGTTGACTTTATCCCAGGAAGAGTACATTAAGAAGGTATTGGATAGGTTTAACATGCAGGATGCTAAACCGGTTGGGACTCCTTTGGCAGGCCATTTTAAGTTATCAAAGGAGCAGTGTCCCAAGACAGAGCAGGAAAGAAACCAGATGTCTAAGGTACCTTACTCATCAGCAGTTGGCAGTTTTATGTATGGTATGGTGTGCACTAGGCCTAATATTGCCCATGCAGTGGGAGCTGTGAGTAGATTTATGAGTGATCTAGGTAAAGAGCATTGGCAAGCAGTAAAGTGGATCCTTCGGTATTTGAGAGGGACCATGGGGATAGTTTTGTGCTACAGTGGATCAAACACCACTTTACGTGGTTATGTAGATTCAGATATGGCTGGAGATGTAGACAGCAGGAGGAGCACGACAGGTTATATTTACACTATAGGTGGGACAGCAGTGAGTTGGATTTCACGGCTACAGAAGCTAGTGGCTTTGTCAACCACAGAGTCTGAGTATGTTGCTACCACAGAGGCAAGCAAAGAGATGATTTGGTTACAAGAATTTCTTGAGGAGTTGGGGCATAAGCAGGAGGAATGTAAGATGCATAGTGATAGTCAGAGTGTTATATACCTAGCTAAGAACTCTACTTTCCACTCTAGGACAAAGCATATACAGTTAAGGTACCATTTCATGAGGACAGCTTTGGAGGAAGAGAAGTTGAAGTTGGAGAAGATTCATACCAGTTAAAATCATGCAGACATGATGACCAAGGTGGTCACAAGGGAAAAAATAAAGTTGTGTTCAGCTTTGGTTGGTCTTCACAGAAACTAGTGAAGGGTTGAGAAGCTTGCTCAGAGGAAAACTAGTCTCCAAGTGGGAGATTGTTAGGTTGTGGAGCCTATTTTCATGTGTGAAAGTGTTGAAGACTATACACTAAGAGTATTGTACAATTTTCATGTATCCTCAAAAAATGCACCCGACATATTGGGAAACGTGCTTTTCTCATATGGGTGAGTTTTTTGACCCATAGGTTTATGGGATGGGTTTTGCCCATGGTTTTGATACCCATGGTTTCGTAAAACTGCTTAAGCAGTTGTCTATTTATATGGTCTTATGCATATGATAGAGGTAAAAGCAAATGTATTGCAGATGTGTTTTGAATTCGGCTGTGAATTCTGTAGAGTTTGTTGAGCATAGCTCCAAACGGATCTGGGTATTATATTGATAGAGCGGTGGTTTGTAATAAAATATGAGCAAGTGATTCTTGGTGGACGTAGCCCAAATTGGGTGAACCACGTTAAATAATGTATCTTTGTGTTGTTTTATTTTATTCTGTAATTTTATTTGAGATCTGTAATAATTTCTGCATATTAGTTTCTACTGTTCCAATTCTGTGAGGGATTATTCCACATATTTTATCCTTTATTTCCTAACACTATAGGTCCAAAAGTGTTTACAACAAAATGAGTTATAGGTGGAGGTTGGGCCATATTGCCTTGAGGAGGTGATCTTGTAGGAGAAATCAGAATGATAAGGGAACGAGGGGTCTTTAGGGAGCATAGGAGTATAACTCTCAAAATAGATATTCTCTAATGACTCAATCTTCTTGGAAAACCCTATCAATCTTGGAAAAAATAGGGGAAAACTGAGAAGCAATACTTTTCAGACACAAATGATGACCCCTCTCTAGTTGGAGAACTCAAATTTATATAAATATTACCTGATTCAGAATCACTTGAAGAATGTATGGTAATCTTCAACCATAGATTGATCACATTTAAAAATTGATATCTCATTTTTTGATTCTTGATTTCTAACAACTTTCCAGACTTGTTTTCCTTCTGAATTTGCTTTTCCTAGTTCTGGAAATAACTTTTTAGTAGGGTCTCTTGGTGAAGAAATACCTTATTCCCTTCCTAGCTTTATAAATATTGATGACAAATTTTCACTTGACACAGGCTAAAATACTGGTAATCATGAAAATTTCAATTCAACACGGAGTCACCACTGAGGATTTTCACCTTAGTTGTGCAGATTCACTATAAGTAACTTGCCAAGTGTCTATCAATGCTTAATTTCTGGAAAGCTTAATAGATCCAACCTTCCTTTATAGGACATTTATCACTAACTGATGCAAATTTAGTGCAATAACCACTAGAAACTAGAAATATTGTACAATGAACTTGTAATCCCACACAATTCTTACAAATCTCAAAAAATGATGACATTTAAACAATGTATTTACATTTAAATCATGTAAGAAACATTACCAGGGTCCAGTATGTGTATGCATTTGTACAAATAATTCCCCAGTAACAGTGCCACTTCGGTGTTGTTACCACACAAATAGGTCATGTGTTCAAATAATCCCCAGCAATGGTGCCACTTTGGTATTGGTATCCAAATTAATTCTCCTATGAGGGCTAAGTTGCATCACGAAACTGGTAGGATGCTTAAAGACATAGACAAATCATGATATAAGTCATTTTGTAGCCAGGGATAGGATTCAGCTGACTCTTTGTCACTCAGGTGTTGGAGAAATGGATAGCAACTTCACTAAGAGATTGATCTACCCTCACTACTTTAGGTTATTCTTTCAACCAGGGTGAGAGGACCCATTCTGTAACCCATATTGCTGAAGGACATCAAGAAATCCCTCTTTGCAAAATTTTCATGAAAACCTTGAGAAAATATTATCAATGCAACACAATCTAACTCTCACGAGTTGTCACACTAGAGAGTGGAGATGTTTTCTTGACAAGGTTTGGATTACTAAAGACAATAATTGAAACCTGATTGTCTCTGCATATTTTGGTAGTGAAATTTGTGAAATCTTTGTGGATATAAAGTCATAAACAGGGGTAGTTCATGTAGGATTCATCATTTGATAATTTTTTGGTGGGAAGTTAAGAAAGATAAAGTTGATTACACCAGATATTTGAGAGCCGTTCACAAATATTGGAACACTCATAGACAAAATCCTTCAAAATAGCCAAGACATTCCTTCAACCAGAAGGTGTGTATCAATGGAGGCCTAGAGATGAACATGATTTCATACACTCTTAAAGAATTCAACACAAAAGGCTCATGTTAAAGACCCAATTAAATGTTGAAAATCCCTAATTATTCACGCCTAAGATACACTCATAAGCTTACAAACAATCTCTGTACCAACATAGTGAAAGTGAAGTGATTTTGAATAGTTTATTTCATTACCAGAATGAAATCTCTTCTCATTATGAAATTGCAAATGCCACAATACTAACACATGGACGAGATCTTGTGTGATTTAGAGGGATTTTAACATAAGATTGTAATATGAACATGAAAAACTATTTGAAGACATTCTAAAATAAAAGCAAACACAATTATGCTCATGAACAACACAAATTCATTCAAGGTTCACTAGATTCATCAGCAGGGGAGAGTTTCTTCAACAATCTCAGAGCTTGTCAATGGCTTGTACACTTGCAACCATCTTGACATGATTAAATCTACAAACACAAGGAAAATAAATATGGTTTCTCAGACGGTCTCTCGAGAAAATGGTTTTTTCTCTTAAAATTTCTCAGAAAATATTAACACCCTAACCTCTTTGGCAAGAGTCCATTCTCATTGCATTTATAAAAGTTTACTAGCTCACTTTATCATCAAAGCTTTCCCCCCAAAAGAATAATATTCGAGGAATACTTTGCTTGTTACATATTTGTTTCCAGAAAATGATATTTAACAAATCTACACCCAAAAGATGTCAAGTGTACCAACAGGTAATATTTTTCAATTATTTCCACCTGTTGTTTTAACTAGGGCATCCAAGTTCATCTCCTCTGGTAGCATGTCCATCCTTTTTCGATTGCCTATAGCTTCTTTCTCCACATCATTTTCCTTTGCATCTTGCTATATTGATAATTCATTTTTTCTGACATGTTCCTGAGTAACTCTGTTTCAAAACTTCAAGTCTTTGCACTTCATCAAATCTACAAATCAAGCTCCCCAATCAATTCAATTGCACTTCGCTAATAAAAATGATGAGAGACCATGGATTTAACCAAGAAGGATGAAGGCGACTCGAATCCCTTAAGGTCCCTGGTTTGCGTATGAGAAATAAAGGCAGGTAAAACTAGATACATTGTACCACAACTGTTAACTTTATCTTTCACAACTTCAAATTTGAGCCGTCCACGTGGAAAAGATTTGAGTCGAAGTCGGGTCTATGTGGTGATTTTCACATTTTGTATCACTTAAAGAAAATGAGTAATTTTAGACAATATGGACCACGCCTACTCTGCTTTTAATATAGGCACTACACGTGGATTTCTTGGGTGTTGATGGGGTTCTGCAACTTACTTTATGACTTTTACTTCATTTTCAAAACAGAGATTAAAAACTCAAAATGCCCCAACGACCCACCTCTTTGCTTTTAACTTTTGATGTGGGTCCTAGCGTAGTCACGAATCACTTTTATACTTTTATGTCATTTCAAAACAGAGCTTAAAAACTCCAAAGTGCTCCGGTAACCCACCTCCTCGATTTTGATGTAGACTCAACACACGTCTTTACTTGGGCATTAGCAGGGCCGCGCTTCACTTTTATATTTTATTCCTTTTTCATAACAAATCTAAAAGTTACAAAAACCTCAAGTGACCCACCTCCCCACTTTTAATTTTCAATGCTGACTCAAACATGTAACATTAATTGTCCCCCGCGGAGTCGCGGATCATTTTATAACTTTACTCCTTTTCACAAAACAAAGCCAAAAAACTTCAAAGTGCTCCAATAGCTCACCTTCCCGTTTTTGACTTAAAATTGGCCACGTGTCCTCTTACAGGCCTTAGGAATTTCCTCTGCCTTTTTACTCTTTTTGCCATAACATCTTAAAACACAAAAAAGGCCCGCTTTCCTGCAGCTTGCTCAACTTACAACACATGTACACCCTTGGGTAAAACATAAGAAATTATCTACGCCACTTCTTAATTTTGATTAGCCAATTAGAAATCAACGGAGCTGCTGGGCCAATTTGAATTTTTTTGCAAAAAAAATGAAAAGTTCACCAAATAAACCCACCATGCCTTCTCCAATTATAGATGAACACCTATCCACAGACATTGAGATAAAATTTGACAGGGAAAACACGACCGTGGAAAAATAAAATGTAGGGGAAACTTCACCATTCGTGCCTAGAACTCAAAATGTTCCTCATCGATATAGAAACTACAAATAATACATGGATAAACATGATCCATGACCATAGATAAGGATTAACAATGACATACAAATGAAGGAGAAATTTTTCATGCATCCATATAGGGAGACAAAAAATACTTCAAACCAAGTGGATTGAGAAATTTTTTGAACAAACAAGGTGAGATTAAATTGAGCACTAACAGAGATGACATAAACATTGCACCTCCTCTAGTACCTTGCTTTGCTCTTTGAACCATCAAAAAATAGCTTCCATACTTTATTTTCATCTTTAATATCTGGCTTGGTGATACTACGGCGAGGTGGAGTTTCTTCGTGCAAGTAATATATTCCTAGTTCAACTTTATTCCATCTCTTTGTATAGATCAAAAGAATGCTTTTTTTTCCCATTCATTTAACATCAAATCTAGAATGCCCTCAACTTTAGTACCTGTTTCTAGAGTTCTTAGGAAATATATGTGATCAAAACCAGAACAATTGACATTGATCAAGCTTGGCACATGGGACTCAATATGAAATTTTACAATCAGCTCTGACCTGATTGTTGATTTGGATCCATATATTGTCTTGAATAACATATATGACCAGTTTACAGATAGGTCACCTCTAATTTTAGCAGTGAATTCCCTTCACAAGCACGAGGCAAAGAGTGGTGGTAATTCAACTAGTGATACATCTTGTAAATGACAACGACATTGTTAAAAGTATACAGTGTTAGGATTAGTCCTTTGATCACTCTGACTATTATTACTGTTGTCCCATCTAGTTGTATAACTCATTTAGATATACTGGCTCATATTTTAGGCCTAATTGATATGTTATTTGCTTCGGCATTATGGAACTACTTTCCCTTGAATTGATCATGTAGTTGTGTAGTAATTATTCCTAGACAATCAAATACACATAAAATGAAGAAGGCTTGAAGTTATTGCTTAGTTTTCCTCTTTCTTACTACACTATATTGGTGCTAACCTTCTCCTATTTTTGGGATGACCCATTTGAGGCGGACCAATTGCCCATTGTTTCTTTGCAATAAATCCCACTCCCCAGAATTTCCAGTGATTCCCACATGGAAATGATAGCATTCGTCTTCTTCATTTGATCAATGATGTTGAAAGTGTATGGATTACCATTTTTCTTCACTTTACTCTATGCAATATTTTCTAGTACTTAAATGGGCACATGTGCTACTACAACGTGTGCCTTGGGATGATTTTATGGGTTTGGGGATCCTTTTACATTACTAACTCCTTATAGGGTGAGGAACAATTAGGTTTAAATTACTAGCATTCCCTTATGTTCCTATTTTTTTGACATTGTCTTGGAAGCTACACCTTGTATAGGAGGTTGATTAATCCCACAAAAATATTCTCTTTTCCAATTCACTTGTGTGGTTTCAGTTTGAGAATCCTCTTAAGTAATTGTTTCTTCCTGAGTATCTTATCCTTTGAGATTTTGGGACACCTACCAATGGTTTACACCATTAAGGACCGATTTAGACAATCATTAAATCATGTTTCCTTATTGTGAGTTTCATTACATGAGAAGCACCATTCAAACTCCTGTGCAAGGTTATTTTTTCTTGGAATCAAGGCCCTAGATGTTGAAATTGCATAAGGCTTATATGGTTTGAATGGGCCTAACAACTTGAGGTTGTCCGTATTTCTAATTTTAGTTTGAAGCTTGAGCTGGAGGTTTATTTCATTAATACATAGGCCTTTTTTACTGAGATTGAGGTTGATATGGTTTGAATCTCTGAGCTTGCTACCTCTTAATAGTTACTAGCTCATTTCCTAAGGCTTTTAGTTGTTTCATGACCTCTTGAAGTTCCTTGGAAATAACAGAAGAAGTGGAGGACTCATTATTTCTCTTATTTGTAGGGTATGGAGTAAGATTCAACTCATTAGATTGCCTAGTAGTGGGATTCCCCATTTCATGATATAGAGGCATAGGTGGCCTTGGTGCAAGTTAGACCAACTTGAATTAAGTAATTATCTACTCTGATAGCTACGTTGTAGGCTCCTGGAAATGTTGTCCCTCCCATAGAATGTATCAGCATAGCTATGTATGAATTTAGATCTTTTAAGAAGTTTGAGGAATGCACCTAGGGTAATTTGTCTCATGGCATCACTGTGAATTTTGTCCCATGTCATTTCGAATTGGAAATTAAAAGCTGCCATATGCTCATTTAGAGCCCTCTTAATTGTTTTTAATTATTTTAATATGACAGATTATCTACCCTTTCTCCTAATTGATCATAGAGGGTTGTGTACAAATTATCCCAATTTGTAATCAACCACATTTTAAGGTCCTAAAAAATTACGAAGACCTACCCTTGAAAGAGGAAGCTAACAATTTGACCACAACATCCATATCCTTGATGTCGTGTATGGAACAGACATTTGCGATGTCCTAAATATGATCACTTGGAGTTTTATGGTTTTCTCCAATGAAGTAGGGGATGTTTTTATAATGCTACAATTGGGATTGGATTTTGTGCATTCATGGAAATTGAACTACTACCTATGAAGTTGACAATGGGATTTGACGGTGCTTGTGGTGGTTACTTACGTGTCATCCTGATCGGCCTAAGAACACTAGATGATTAAAGGAAATTCTCTACAAGGTAGATGTGTTGCCAAGGTTCTATTAGGTGGATATGGAGACCTTTGTATTTTCCTTCCTCTCCTTCCTCTAACTCTGGAGATAATTGTAAGTACACAAATATTTGTTCTTCTCTTTTCTCAAATCTAGTTCAAATTCTTCTCATGAATTGGGAAAACATGAGTTGTTATCCCAATGAGTAAGATTTGTCTGGAGTAAGACTCTCAAGGCCAAATTTTTCCAAGTCACACATCTAAACTCAAAAAAACTGGAAATCTAAACCTTGAAAGGCCTATTTGATGATTTTGGTAGGTTAGACAATGTCTTACAACTGACAACCTCGAAAATTTTGGAATGCAGAGAGATCCCCAAAATGTCCCAAATGAGAAAACTCTGAAATCTAAAGTGCTAAGTAACCTCAGAAATTTGAAAGATATAGGAACCTCCTAACTCTAAAATGTCTGAAATTCCAAAAGGTATGAAATTGTAAATTTTCCAAAATTCCAAAATTGTAGAAAACCCAAAAACTTTGAAATTCCAAAATTGAAATTTAAGGCATGTTTTGGAAAATTCAACCCCCAATCTATCTTTCTGGGAAACTTAGCGCTTGTTTTGTTCATGAAAAAACCCCAAAAATAGATTTCAGAACTTTGACCATGTTATTAGGCTCATGAATCACAACCTAATTATCAAAGGCCCATAAGGATTGGGTGCACAGACATAGGGCACAGAGGTACACACAAAATTCTAGTGGCAAAGGGCACACGTGGGAGAGCGTGATATTAGGACTTAGCCACTTTTCATGGTAAAGATAAATATAGGTGTTGAGTGCGGGGCACACATCAACATGAAGAGTTGAGGATGAAGAAAGGCTATTTTGGAAAACTGGAAGATCAAGCAACATGCATATTTTTTAGCTATTAATAGGATTAGATCTATAGTTGATATTATTAAATGATCTATTATTAGTGAGCTTGCATTGTTTTGTATTTTTCATTTAAGGGCACATGGCTATTCTTATCATGCAGCCTATTTTGGAAGGTGCATGAGTAGTGAAGGGCAAGTCGCCACTACCTTTATATATGTATTGATTTGCACAGTTTATAAATCCATGTTTTATGAGAGTTATGTTGTTGGTTTATGAGCATGCATGACTTATGGTGACATTACTATGTATGTATTAAACTATTGTGTTTTACAGTAATTAATACAATGGATATTTTTGGCTGGATATTCATTCTTGACATAGATGTAACTAGTTCTTTTACAGTAAACCTAATCTTGATTTTTGTATGAGTTATTCTTACACATGGTTGTTATCTAGATCTATTTGCGGCTTAGTACTACATTTTTATTATGGAACTATAATATATCTATGTGTGTTCTTATCATGCTAACTCGTTGAAAAAACTTCCATAAAAGAGGGACCCGGTACCCTTGCATGCTACGGGTGAGCATCGTTACTCAATTGTGGTTGAGTGATGTGATAGTGTGCCTTGGGTTATTATGTAAAATAAAATACTATATTTTGGTTCCATTGCCTTGAGCTCTTATCTAAGTTGTTTGCTAGGATGTTACGTGATGAAGATGTATCGGTTGACTTTGGCCAACATTGAGGATTGGTTAGAGAATTTAGAGCGAGAGTATGCTCACAAATTTAACATTGGACCTCAATTTTATGCATGCACTTGGGTTTAACATAATGTGTACCATTAAATTTATAAGACATTGTTTTCCTTTTTTTCTTATAGAGTTGTACGAGTGGATGGTAACATAGGAATCAAACATATACTTGAGATATAAAGAACTTGTTTGGACACACATGAAGAATTTTAGGCGCTGAATGATGCTGATCTGAATTGGACACACATTGTAGATCATTGGTGTACGTATGTTTTGAATAGCTATATTTTTTAGTACACAGTTTCTACTTATTCCTATCCAGAGGTTGTCAAGTTTTAGTTCCTACGTGAACCCAGAGTATCTTACTTGCACGATATACCTTTAGAGATTAAGATATTGATTGTGACCCTAGATTTGGAACAACATCCTATGGCTTCAGTTTAAATGACCAACGTCCTTTAGAACAATGTCCTATGACCATGCACGGGGATAGGAGGAGGTGTGGAAAAAGATGGCAGACCTGGTGGTAGAAATACAAAGAGAAGAAATGGGGCTTAAGTTCAATGAGGCACTTGAGAAATATTGTGAGAAGTAGCGTGAAGTTTTGGAATGAATGGCATTGTGGAGGGAGATGGCTCATGAAGTATTTGGAGCTCATGTAGAGGACGTGGAACCAGAGCATCGTGAACTCCCCCATTTACGTAAGCATGGAAAATAACCCTCTTCGACCTCAAATGAGAGTGCGACAGTGGAAAATGTGAGGAACGTAGGCGTACATTTGATCCCTCTTGTAAACCTAGCCCTTGCACTTGGTTTTTCTAGTCTCTAAGATAGTCATTGATAAGTAAGCTAGTGTGGGTGGTATAATAGATAGAGATAGATTTCATTTTCCATTAAGTTATATATTTAATCAGATAAAATTTTATCCATTGCAGCGTAATCATATTTTGTGTTATTTGGAGGTCCAGTTGGAGGGACATTTTTTGGTATTTTATTAACACATAATGTGGGTGTGAAGAACGATGGTATTACATCTCGAAGTAGTATAACTTCACAAACCGTGGGAGTTCATTTTAGCAAAACTGTCGGAGCATATTGTAGCGCATCCTCTAGTCTATTCTCCACTACAGGGGGATGATTAGGAGGATCAGGTGACTTAGGATCTAGTGGTTCTAGTGGTTCTGGAGGATGAGGGAACACACGAGGTAATACAGGTTCTTGATCTAGTGGGCATGGTAGGCACCAACCCCAATAATTATACTTTGAGATGTCCCTTTATCTCCCAGAATATAGAGGAATTGAAGATGTAGGGGAGCATGTGCATATGTGTGAGATAATATGGTGTACAAAAGGGATCATATCTCTTAAGAGTAAGGAAATTCAGTTTGGTACAACTTTGCAAGGGCACGCGCATAGTTGGTATAGGAAATATGATCTATACTATACTACGTTGTGTGATGCTTTTTTAACAGAGTTCGATATCCCTTAGTTTGAGTAGAATAGCATCAATGCAGTGAAGGACATCAAATAGGACATGGTTTAGAGCATAAGATGGTATGATGACCGCTATTAAAATTTAAATTATAGAAGTTATCTTATGATATTGACCCAAGTCAGCATGCTCAATGGTTTGTTCGAGGTTTGATCACACCTTTCATAAGGGTACTCTCATAGAAGACTTATACAGATCCCACGTGAGTCACTTGAGGCTGCTCTTCATGCCAAGGTAGTCAAGAGTGTAGAAACTAATGTTATCCCGACTTTTGGAGTCTCAAATTGCAGCTATGGCAAAGTAATCAGAAAAATTATCAGCTAATTTAGCCCATGAGATGTGAAGTGGTATTTGGTGAACAAACTATGAAGTAGAAGGACATACTAAGGATAGTTCCCCTCATAAATTGGTGTGTTCCATGTTGCTATATTACAAGATCTATCACTTGGATCATGATTCAAGTAGGTACCCAATGTTGCAACGCATGATAAGGTAGAACATGTTCTGTTAATGTAAGATTTGTAGGTCTAAAACTCATGATATAGAGACTTGTAGGTTGATTGATAAGATTCATGATGCCATTGATATTGTTGTACGTTAGACTAGTGTTGTCAAAAATTTCAAGGAACAAGGTGAGTTTCGTGATCATAGTTAGAATGAAGGGCACTCTGATGGCGGTGGTAGAGGTAGAGGTAAAGGCTACCCGTAGAGGATTCAGAGGCCAAGGTCGCAACAGTGGAAGAAGTGAGTTTCCCTAGGGATTGTGTTATACATATGGATTCCATGATCATTATAAGCATGAATGACCTCATAATTGTATTTTATCCTTTTGTGAAAAGAACCACAATTATGAAGAATGCCCAGATTTTTATGAGAAATTGAGAAATAAGCACAAATAGGATAAATGAGTGTGAATGGTTAGAGTAAAAATGCATTGTGGAAGATCAATGGATGCCTAAGGTAGCACCCGATCTAGGGATATTGTATGTATTGGTCACTACACACGTTAAGGCTTCATGCACTAGAGAGGTATCAAAGAATAAACCTATTATTAGAAAAGAGGAGGTATTGCATGCAAAGAATCAAGAAACCATGGAAGTTATTAGAAACTTACAGGGTGAGATAAAATTCTTAAAAGAGTATTTGTAGAAATTCGAGTAAGAAAAACTCATTTGATCTTCCTTAAAAGAATGTTGATGATTTGATGGAGGTTTGTAATATGTGTGCAAAAATAAAACATCATTCCTTTATTACGGGAATGGCTAAGGGGGAAGATGTCTCGCGCTAGAGTTTGAGAACGACAGACATGTTTTACATTGTATCTGGTTATCTCTCATAAGTGAACCCTTGTTGAGAGATGACAATAGGGGTTTTATGCTTGCATATCTATCACTTCCATAGATACAATAGAAACATCTCAGGTCTATGGGTATACCTATTATTGAGGTTATTCTGTGGTATCAAAGATGGTTTCCTATTGATGTATCATAAACTAATAATTTCAGGGTTTTCGGGTAAAAAGATTGATGTAACTGAATTGAAATGGGGTGATACACCAAATTTATTGAGGGCTTTAACTGAGTACATACATAGTAAAATTGAGAAAAAAATTTAGATGCATGAACCAATGGGTTTTCAGCTTGATCCTAATGTAAACACTTGTGTTTTGAGGGAATGCATCACAACAACACACAATAGCTAACATGCACACTAAGACTGTATAAAAAAACACCAAAATTTGCAGCAAGGTAGGGAATTGAAATTCACAATAATTAATGGAAAGATACAAAACACTACAAATAATTGGAAGGGAAAAAATTGATTCTCATTCAAGGACAAAACTGGCAAAAATATGCTTGAGCACTACTGTGTCCAAATATTCCCCCCCTTGTTCCTTTCTAATGCACACAATATTTAGCAAAAATAATTCACCCCAACCCCTCCTAAAATTAGAATGTAGTCTATATTGGCCCACACATTTTAATTTTAGCCTTTATCATGAATAAATAAAGGAATAAAAATAACCATGTAGGTTACAATAAGACATTACTAGCCTTAGTTACAAAAATACACTCTAGTCAAAGTGATGTTGATTGTTCTATTTTTAATGCAATGAGTAAAATCGGGTGAATAGTTTTGACTTATATTAGCCAATTGATTGATATGCAAGTCTCCTCCAATGCAAGTGCATGATCTTTCTCTACTTTTGCATGAAGTGACACCTGTATATTCATCCACTTGCAAGGGTATTTCTATTTTCTTCTCAGTTTTGTCTTTTTGTGAAGGCATGCAAAATACATTTTGTGCAAGTATATTAATTCCATTTGTCTTCATGCTTATAAAAATATATTCAGCCATTTGTGGGGGCCACCTGGGAGCATGTGGAAGAAAAATAATATCTTGCTTTGTGAAAAAATGTAATTATACAAGGCATATTCTTCCCTGTCATGGTATCTCTACACTTGGCATACATTGTTGTTTGAATAATACCTCAGCTCTTTTTTTTACCTTCACGGCATGGATCACTATTATCTCCCTTTTATACTGATCATGGCATATAGTATGATTTAAAAATCATTGACTTGTTTGATTATTGGTAAACATAATCTTAGACTTGGCCATTTGTAATTATTTGGTTGGTACCACTTTTGCATATTCTGTGCCATATAGTATGATGTGATTTAAACCTTAGATAAGGTTTAATGCAATAATTATTTGAATTTCAAGGTTGGCCCCCTTCCCAATATGGATTGACCCTTATTTTATTGGTGGCATATTCAAACCATGGTTAGGTTGAGAGTAACTCGGAGTTTGCATAAGACCTACTAAATTGATTAGAGCAATTAGTTTCCATCCTTTTTTATCCTCGCCATCGATCGGTCTGTGATGGAACTTAAATGTTGATTGAATTTGAGACTTTGATCTTGTACTTGTGAATATGGCTCATTGATTCAATGGAAACTATTGTTTTGCATTTGGATCGTTGGATTTTGTACCTTTCAATATGTTTCGTCAATTCTTGTGTTATGTTGAGATGGGTTCCATTGAATTGAATTCCATGGTAAAATCCATTGATCCTTGAACCACTGATAATCTAGGCCATCGATCCTTAACCTAGGTTGGTATTGTGGTTTTTGTTATCCATCGTTAGATTATGTACTATTAGATCTGAGGTGTTGAATTATTTACCAAGGTTCTATGATGAGTTAGATGGTGTTTGAGTTATTTTGAGTAAAAGAACTTGAAACCCTATCTTCCATTCATTTCCATCTTTGAACTATGGGTGAAGCCCTAGAAAATGTTTCTAGTGGCCTCCATTTTGATCATTTAAAGCTTGTTTCCTTGCATTTTTAGCCTCCTCAGTTTGATTTTTTACCTATTTTATCAATGTGAAGCTTAGAGTTTGAATACTTAGTCATTTTCTTAGCTTTCTTTTGAGTTTCTTGAAAAATCGATTTCAAAGACTCATTCCAGCCATGTCACTTTATACTTTCACCGTTGATTTCTGAATATGATTCTCTACATTTTTTGCATTTTATATTTACATTAACTACTATTTCAAAGGTGAGATTCTTTAACTTTGAACATGAAAATCATTTTGTTTTAACTCTTTCTATGACCATGCATATATTGATACTTCATTTTCAATCTGTTGTTGCCCTCAAAATTCCCATCTTTTGGAGTCAAGTTTCGATAATTTTGAGTTTGTACCTTGTATTATTGGATCACATCGAGTCTGGCATTGTTTATAGTTTTCCCATTCATGGAGAACATTTTAAAAATTAGGCACAAAAGTGGAGTCTTTCCCCTTCTTTTTATTTTTCTTCTCGCAGTCAGGAATGATGGATGTATCTTCCCTATCAATTTTTTCCTCAGCATCCTTAGGTAGTGTGTGGGAATCTCTGATTAGATGTGGTTTAGTCATGTTTCAAGTTACATCGGAGGCCTCCACACATCCAAATGGCACAACTCTAGGGGAAGGGTCCAAGAGAAAGTCCTCAAACAAGCATAGGATTTTCGCATGTCCCAGGTGAAAAATGAAGGAAGAACAAGCTAAAATTGGCTAAGTATGGAAGGCTTAGCGGATGGCACCACATGCCTCATTGGCATAGCTTCAAGAGTCAAAGATGGGGGTAGTTCTCAAACTTGCACCAATCCTCCACATGTTCCAGGTCCAAAAAGAGATAGAGCTGATTGTTGAAATTGGATAAGTATGGGTGGGTTGGCGGAAGTCTCCACGTGCCTCAACAATGCATTTCAGAAATGAAACCAAAGGGCCAATCTCTAAATGAGTGCCAACTTTCCAAGTTAGGACCAATGGAAGGAGACACGTGTCAGCATAGCACAATTTCAAGAGGCATTTCCAAAATAGAAACTCAAATGAGCGCCAGCTCACAACATGGTCAAAATCAATGAAGAAACAGAATTGGTTGTTGAAAATTCCAAGACCGGTGGTTGGAGACACACGTCAACTTAGCACATTTTTAAGAGGTGTTTCCAAAATGGAAACTCAAATGAGTGCCCATCCTCCACGTGTCTAGGGGTCAACATGGGTCAAGTAGAAAAGTGGCCCGATTCGGCTAAGTATAAAGAAATAAGAAGAGCTCTCCATGTGTCACTATAGCGCAGCTTAAAACGCACCAAATGCAAAAGGCACCCGCAGGACCCCTCCAATAAATTCCTTCCATGGGGGCGGCCCAGATTTAAATTTGTAAAATAAAATCGAATGGCCCATGTTTTAAATGGAAAAATAATGTAACGGCCATATATTTGAACCTGGCTTTTCCGCCATTAACATCTCTTTACAAATCAATAATTTGAAAGGGAGGGAGTGATTAGAATAATTTGTAACTGTTTCTTGCTTTCTTGAGGAATTTGTAACTAGTTCTTAATTGCTCAAGGAATCTGTAATTGTCTCTTGCAAGCTATATCATGGGCTTTCAAAGCCATTAGGAGGGTGGGGAATTTTGATATTCTGGAACTGTAATTTCTTATTGGAAAGAAATCAATACAAAGGATTTCCCCTTTTTCCTTTGTTTCTCTGTCCTTTTTTCTCTGGTCTATAAATCATGTAATCCTTGCATGCTTAGAAACTTTGTGTTTCTATTTTATACAATCTCAAGAACTTTGAGTTTGCGGATTGTTCCCATTATAAACATGAATGGTTTTATTCTATATCTCATTTGCTCGATACATATAAGGGTCTTCTCTTCCATCTCTTTTCCCTGAAAGTATTATCTTCTTCCAACTCCCTTCTCTCTTTAATTCCTCTATCCTCATATATTTATAACTTTCCAGGCATAAAGCACATTTCAAGATGTTGGGAAACCAGCATTGAATGAAAGATTGTGTATTTGTACATAGGTTTTACCCTTGCTTCCAATAAGGTAACCTCTCCCATTAAAGAGGAGGGACTTTCTTGTCCCCTGACTATGGTTTCATTCGAAGTGAAAATATGAAACCCAATAGTTTTTGGCGACTCTACTGGGGAATTTTTTCAACAAATTCCTTTCTAAAAAGAATAAATAATTTGATCATTTATTTGATCTGGCGACTCTAGGATATACTCGTGGTAGAAGGGATATTGGAATTGAAGATCCCCAATTTCAAATCTTGGATCAACAAGGTTTTAAACTTCCTCCAACAAGAAGAAATAGAAGAGCTCGTTCCACAAGCACACCTCTTGTTGAAGATAAAGCATTCCTCAAGCAGAAATTATCCCTAATCTCTATGCCCTAATTCTTGTTGGTGTCTTAGTTCCATTTCAAGAAATATTTCTAAGTATGGCAGCACCTTGGCCTTTGGTACAAAGAGTTGGGCCTCTGGCTCTTCCTCAACCATTACATGAGTTACCTAGGGGTAACAGGAAGAATTTTACCAAATTTATAGGTGATGAAAAAGTACACCCTGACGAACACATTGTAGCCTTCATTGTTGCGTGTGGGCTCCTTGGAAATGAACATGAGGATGTCTTTGTTAGGTTGTTTGTAAAGACCTTGCAAGAGAATGGTGGAGATTGGTTTTACTATCTTCCTGTTGGGACCATCATCGATTGGACTACTATGAGGACTCAATTTGAGCAGTGTTTCAAACCTGTTGAAGATGTGCATGCTTTGTTAGCTCAGATTTCTCAAATCAAGAAAGAGCCACATGAGCCTATGAGATAATTTTTGGCCAAGTTTAACAAGTTGATTAACAAGATTCTAGTAAATAATAGGTCTGTCAATCAGATTCAGAAGTGTTTCTTCTTGAATACTCAATTTCTAGAAGTAAGCTATGCCCTAAGGAGAGAAAATCTTGCAACTTTGGATGTTGATCAGAGATTGGTTGTCAGTGTGGAAGATAACCTGATCATGTCTAGCAAGCAAAAAAGGGATTTTTTCAAATCCAAAACATCTTCTTCTTCCTCTCCTTCCGGTGGTAATGCAGATCAGTTGGTCTAAAAGTTATCTGATGATCTCATTTCCATCAAGAAACAATTATCTTGGCGTGCTCCATATCAAGATGTTCCAAGGAAGAAATTTCAACCTAGGAACCGCTTGCCTTCTTCTCAAACCAAGTTGGCCATTAAAGGTCCACCCCTTAAGGTGCCTGTCAATGTTGCTTGTGAAATTATTGATCCTGTTGATGAGGAAGAAAATGGGCTCTATGTTGAACAAGAAGAGGAAGTGTTATCCAAAATTCATGCCCCCCTCTGAAAACTTTGGTCAAGACAACTCCGCACATAAAGAAAATATGAAGGAGAAACATTTCAGACCTACGAGCTCAAGTTCTAGAACTAGGCAAAGCGAAAACAAAGGCCCGAGAAAGTAAGATTCGACCCTACACAAGAAAAAATAGAAGAAATGGTTCTTCTAAACATTTCCATATCTTAAATCTATTTAAAGGGTCGAGGGAGGACTCAATAATGGAATTGTAGGGTTAAAGAAGAAGGGGTAGTACCACAAGAGAGGCCATGAGCAAGAAAAGAAAAAATGAAAAGGATCCAAAGTTTTTCGGCTCAAAAATAGTTTGGGGTGGGCCTTTAAAGTGGCTAAGTATGAATGTGCAAGTGGAGAGTGCCGAGTCTCAACCTAGTGTATTTCCAAGATTTGGTCAAAAGGTGGAGACCTAAACAAGCACGGTGCCTCCACGTGTTATATCAAGAGGGGCAGAGTTAGTTGAATAGTCAATGCATGAGCCAGGCCGGTGGAGGCTACCAAGTGTCTTAATGGCACTGATTCAAGGGTCAAATAAAGAAAAGGTTTCCAAATGAGCGCCAGATTGATGCATGTCCCAAACCAAAAGGGAGGACCATTTTCTCAAATTGTTTTCCCGCCCATTTGTGTGAAACTGATAAACACTTTGAAGTGGCATATCTTTCGACTCATGGCTTGAAATATTGTGAATCTTACACTGTTAGAACTGTCTCCATGTCCTTTATGCCATGGAAAGATAAAAAATAATTTTTTCTGGATTTAGTAGGTAAAAAATTAAGAAAATGTATTACAAGACATTAACATAGAATCCAATCTCTTCAACTACCAGATCTGATTCGATTCAATTAGATGGGGAACCAGAAGTGCCATATTGTAGGTGGATTTGTAGAACGCATTGATTTTAAGTGGTTAATCTTTCGAAAATAGATTCAATGTGTATCTTAGAGTGGTTAGATAAGGATTCGATTCTTTCCTTCTTCTCTCTCCCATTCTTCTATATATTGTAATGTAGGGGCAAAAAAAAGGGTGGTTGTTCATTCTTCTTCCCTGCACCCCTTTCTCTTTCTTCTCCAGGGTCGAATGAGGAGTTTAAGCCTCCTCCCTTGGCTTTGTAATGGGCATTTTCTTTCCTCTTTCCCGTTAATGGTGTACTGTGTGAACTCCTAGAGAAATAAAATCTATTTTGTGATGCATTTTGGTCCATCCTTTGCTCATTTTGTTGTCTCTTCTCACGTCTCACCATTGCAGGGTATATTGTGCATATCTCTGATGTCCATTACAAGTTTTAGGAGCTGTGTTTAAGGGGTTTGTAATGGTTTTCTGTGTGAACTTTATCCTTGGTCTATGAAGCATCTGTCCATCCTCTCCATTGTTCACCTCTCTCCATTTTAGGTAATTGGGTTTGTGATTAGCAATTCCCTTTTCTCGGTGATATCACCTTTGTAGTGTAGGATTTCTTTATTTTCATGCTCTCTCTCTCCTTGGTCCCTTGGAATTGTTAGATTATGAGTAGATAGTCACATTTCCTTAGAAGTAGTTTAGCAGTAGGATTAGAAAGAGGAACAAACCTTCTCTAGAGGATCATTCCCATTTGCAACTCCCACAGCTTGGGGAATGATCCAATTTTATGTAAATCACACCAAATGACCCTACCTTAGAAAAGTTGATCCATAACTCATTTGGGGTGCTGTGATTTTGCACTAACATGAAGTTGATGAAAAACTTGAGGAGCCTAGTGGTTCTCTGAGTTCATTTCCTCTCCACTAAGGGTGTGGATGATGAAGATGATTATGATGATGTAGTAGCTGAGATGAACAGTGAGTCATATGTTGTTATGACCCATGAGAAGACTAGAAAAGAGGAAAAAGTGGTGCAACCTACAAATTGATCCAAGGAGTACCCCATCACCATCCCAATGATTGCAAGAAGAGGATCTCCTATTCCTACTACTTCAACTCAAAAGGTAAGCTCTGCTAGTCCATCTTCCTCTACTTCTAATTCTAAGGATTCTAGTCCAAAAAATGATAAAGCTGCTAGATCAAAAGCTCCTCCTACTCCTAGTAATGATTCCCCATCCATAGCTAGATCTTTTGACATTATATAGCATATTAAAAAGACCAAGATTTATATTTCTGAGGAAGAGTTATATCAAAACCCATCCTAAACCTTTGCCAAAATGGTTAAATTTTTAAATTCTAAATTTAAAAACCCATCCCATTCTTCTAAAGGCCTTTTTCCCACTCCCTCTCCCTCACCTCAATGAATCATTATTTTTGCAGTCACTTCCCCTAATGAAAAAAATGAACCATTCTATGTTACCATTCTCATATCTAGCCATAAACTCAGTAAATTTGTCATAGATTTAGGAGTGTCAGATAATGTAATGCCTGTAAAGGTAGCCCATGCTTTGGGTCTAACCCTAACACGTACCTTTGGTTCATTTTATTCTATGGAGAGTAAGAAAGTAACTTTGGTTGGTAGAATTAAAGATGCATAATTAGCTTTTGCTGCTTTCCCAGAGAAAAGGGTCTTAGCCACCATTTTGGTGGTTGATATTCCTCCTTCATATGGGATGTTGTTGAATAGAAATTTTTATAAGGGGGCAGGATGAGAAATCCAAATGGATTTGTCACATGCATTGATCCCTGTTAATGGGAAGATGAAGAAATTGCCACCTGAGAAACAAACAGAGTATATTATGCAAAAGACAGATGATCCTAAAGCACAAATATTGTATGAAGACATTGGGCATGGAAACTACATGATCATGTTGCAAGAGGAGATAAGTCTGCCAAATGGAGTGTTTCTTGATCCTAATTATGTGTGGACTTTAGAGTTTGATGGAATCTTATCTTCAGTTGGTTCTGGAGCTGGTGTAGTGCTCATTTCTCCTAGGGGTAAGGTTCCTCCTTTCTCCTTCAAATTCCAGTTTGAAAAGACCAACAATATTGCTAAGTATGAGGCCCTTATTATTAGGTTGAGCATGGTGAAGGAAATGGGAGTGAAGAACCTTTTTTCTCGTGGAGATGCAGAGATAATTATAAAACAAGTTAGAGACCTTTATTAGGTAAAGAATAGAAGGTTGAAACACTATAGGAATCTAGTCTAGGATTCCATTGAATTTGTGCCAAGGGAAAGGACCAATATGGGATGACTCTCAAGCTATTTTTGGGTGCTTATTAATTCCCCATCCCGATTTCGCTCAAAATATATTCACCATTAAGATGATCCATAGACCCAGTGTGTTTGACAATGAAAATAATTGGCAATTTTTCAATGATGACAAACATTTGATTTCTTTCTTAGAGCTCAGAGATAACTTTGATCAACTATGCTTTGAAAGCAGTGACAATCTGCCTAGAGAGTGTGTGTCATCAAATGAACAGGGTGTCAAAGAAGAGATGGATCAAGATGAATGCATCAAACTAAAAGGTAACAAATTTTCTACAGAGATGGTGAGTTTGGAGGATATTTTTGATAAGCATGATAGTTATATGAAGTCTAAAGTTTCCCAAGGAGCCCAATAATCTGATGAGACTGAGAAAGTTCATATTGGGAGTCTTGATGATCCCAAAATGGTCAACATTGGAAAATGTTGCAATCAGGAAGAGAATAAGAAGGTGGTGAATCTATTGAAGAGGGATTTCGATGTCCTGGCTTACTCTTATGATGATCTTAAGGATTTTCAGCCTAAATAAATGCAACATTTCATTCCTCTTAAGCCTGCGATCAAACCCTTCAAATAGAAACAAAGGAAATATAATCCAAAGATAACTGATACAATTTTCCAAGAAATACAAAAGCTTTTAAAGGCTAAGATCATATTCCCCATCCACCATTCAACATGGATTGCTAATATAGTGCATGTCAGGAAGAAGAATGGTGAGATCCAGATCTGTGTGGACTTCAAAAATCTAAATCAAGGTACTTTGAAGGACAACTACCCGCTCCCCATGATGGACCAAGTATTACAAGTTGTCCTAGGCTCGGAGATGTTATCTATGTTAGATGGATTCTCAGGGTACAATCAAGTAGAGGTGAATACTGTAAATCAACATAAGACTACCTTTAATACTCCTTGGGGCACCTTTTTATACAAGAGGATGCCATTTGGTCTCATCAATGTTGGTGCTACTTTCCAGAGGGACATGGACTTGGCTTTTGGCAGTTTGAGAGGGAAATGCATTGTTGTGTGTTTGGATGACTTGACAGTGTTTTCAAAAGCAAGAAAATATCACTTCCAACACCTTGAAATATTGTTGCAGAAGTGTAGAGAGAATGGGATTTCTTTAAACCCTTAGAAGTCTATGATTTTGTGTCACAGAAGGAAAACTTTTGGGACATGTTGTTTCAAAGGAAGGGATCAAGATTGATCCAGAGAGAGTTCAATCCATCCAGCAAATTCCTCTTACATCAAGTAATAAAGGTGTCCATTATTTCTTTACAAAGATCAATTTCCTAAGAATATTCATCCCTGATTTTGTAGAACTTACTATGAGCATCACTCACATGATGAAAGGGAAGAAAACTTTTCGTTGGTCCTTTAAAGGGAAGAAATCATTTGAGGACATTAAACAAGATATTGCCAAGACTCCAGTCTTAGCGTGCCCTAACTTTAGCAAGGATTTCATTATTTATTATTATGCCATAGAAAATACCCTAGCTGATGTGTTAGCTTGAAAGAATGCTAAAGATCATGAGCTCGCAATTGCATTCATGAGTTATGTCTTGAAAACTCGTGAGCTGAAGAACACCATGATGGAGAAACATGCTTTTTTAGTTGTCAAAGCTATCAAGTAGTTTAGGTTTTACATCCTCAATTCTCATTATGTGGTGTTGGTACCTGATATAACAATCAAATCCATTCTTACTCAACAAGAATTTCAAACCAAGAGAGGTAATTAGGTAGCGAAGGTGAAAGAATATGATCTTGACATCAAGGAAACAACGTCTGGTTCAAGGTAAGCACTTGTGTGAACTTGTTGTTGAGGGAGCTACCAAGGAGTTGCCCAAAGATGGAGTTAATGTCCCTATTGTTTTGTTCCTCAGCTCGACAAATGTATGGTATGCGGACATTGCTCACTTTCTTATCTAAGGAGAGTTTCCATATCACTTGAGTGCCAAAGAGAAGAGATCCATAAAACTGAGGTTTGCACAATATGTGCTATGGGAGAATTATTTGTTCAAATGAGGCATAGGTGAAAGGTTTTTGAAGTTTGTAGACAAGGAGAAACAAAAGAAGTTGTTCTCTACTTTTCATGACTAGGCTTGTGGAGGTCATTTCTCCTCTACTGTAACAGCTCATAAAATAGTTCATGCTACTTACTATTGGCCCGCTCTATTCAGAGATGCATCAAAATGGGTTGGTAAATGTGAATAATGCCAAACATTTTTTGGGAGACCTAAGTTGGTTGGTTTTCCTCTCAAGCATGTAGTGATTGAAGAACTATTTCAATAGTGGGAATTGGATTTCATTGGAACTCTTAACCCACCTTTTAGTGATGAACATACCCATGTGTTGAATGCCATAGATTACTTCACCAAATGGGTGGAAGCCATCCTAGTTAAGAGAACTACTTCTGAAGTAGTTTGCAACTTCATTAAGGAGAACATATTGATCAGGTTTGGGACCCCGAACAAAATTGTGACTGACAATGCTTCCAAATTTTCTTCTGCTAAGATGATGGACTTCTGCTATGGGTATGGGATCTCACTTTCTTATTCTTCATATTACTACCCCCAAGGGAATGGACAGGAAGAATCAACAAACAATAATTTGGTGAACATAATTAGAAATCTTGTGAATGATTCTTAGGGGAAATGGCATAAGAAGCTATATGATGTACTTTGGGTGGATATAAATACACCCAAGTGAGAAATTGGAATGTCCCCTTTCCAAGTGGTGTATGGTGTGGAAGATCAACTACCAGTCATAGTGGAATCGCCAGCCTTACATCTGATGAAAACCATGGAAGATTCAAGTTCTAGTATTTCTTTGGACAAGAGAATTTTGTACCTTTAGAAGCTTGATGAGGACAAATTTCAAGTGGTTGACAGGATAATAGCTCATAAATTGAAAGTGAAGGATTTTTTTGACATGAAAGCCAAACCCAGAGTTTTCCAGGTTGGAGACATTGTGCTACGTTGAGACAAAAGATATGAGCCACGAGGAAGTCATGGTAAGTTTGATTCTTGTTGGCTTGGTCCTTTTAAAATCAGGGATTTTGCTAGAGAGATCTCTTTTTATCTGGATTACATGGATGGTTCTCCTCTCCCACTTCCTTCTAGAGGATAGTATCTAAATTTTTTCAATTCTTAGGTGACTAGGTGGTCTATCTGTATATTCTGCATAATGTTTTGGTTTTGGGTCATTCCTTCATGTTTCATTTTTTTTCTTCCCTTTTTATTTGTTTGCTTTTTTTTTTTTCCATATTATGTGTGTTCCCTTCTATTGGTTTTGCTTTCAAATATATTACCCAATGGATAAGGCACCAGACCTCTTTTCCAAAGTTATCTACAGTTCTTGATCTTTCCTTGTGTCTTTGTTCTAAGCCAAGTCATCCCTAGAAAGAGCAAGTTGTTGTCACCCTCAAAATTCCCCTCTCTTGGAGTCAAGTTTTGAAAATTTTGAGTATGTACCTTGGAGTATTGGATCACATTGTGAATGGAATTTTTTGTAGTTCTCCCATTCATGGAGAACTATTTAAAAGTTAGGCGTAATAGTGGAGTATTTCCGCTTCTTTTTATTTTGCTTCCTGTAGTCGGGAATGACGGGTGTATCTTCCCCGTAAATGTTTTCCTCATCATCCATAGGTAGTACATGGGCATCTCTAATTAGATGTGGTTTGGTCATGTTTCAAGTGACAGTGGAGGCCTCCATGGGTCCAAACAACACAAATCCAGGGGGCAGGGTCTAAGAGACAGTCCTCAAATAAGTGCAGGCTTTCTACGTGTCCTAGGTATAAAATGAAGGCAGAGCAAGCTAAAAGCGGCTAAGTATGGAAGGCTCAATGAACTGCGCCATGTGCCTCATAGGCACAGCTTCAAGATTCAAATATGGGGGTGATTATCAAACTTATGTAAGTCCTCCATGTGTCCCAAGTCCAAAAAGAGATAGAGTCGATCATTTAAATTAACTAATAATGTGTGGGTTAGCGGAAGTCTCCACATGCCTCAACGGTGCATTTTGGAAATGAAACGAAAGGGCCAATATCCAAATGAGCGCCATCTCACCACATCATGGCTGACAGAAGGAGACATGTGTCAGTGTAACTCAATTTCAGGAGGCATTTTCAAAGCGGAAACTCAAACAAGTGCCAGCTCGCCACATGGTCAGAGTCAATGGAGAAACAGAGTTGGCCATTGAAAAGTCTAAGACCGGAGGTAGGAGACACGCATCAGCTCAACATAGTTTTAAGAGGCATTTCCAAGATGGAAAATCAAATGATCACCCATCCTCCACATGTCTAGGGGTCAACATGGGTCAAGTAGGAAATTGGCCCGATTCGGCTAAGTATAAAGGAATAGGTGGAGCCCTCCACGTGTCAGTCTGGCACAACCTTCAAAGGCACCAAATGCAAAAAGCACCCGTAGTCCTGCTCCAATAAATTCCTTCCATGGGGGTGTCCCATATTTAAATTTTTAAAATCAAATTGAATGGCCCTTATTTTAACTGGAAAAATAATGTAACAGTCGTATATTTGAACCTGGTATTTCTGCCATTAACGTTTCTTTGCGAAACAAGAATTTGAAAGGGCGCAAGTGGTTGGAATAATTTGTAATTGTTTCTTTATTGCTTTAGGAAGTTGTAACTATTTCTTATTTGCTTGAGGAATTTGTAATCATCTCTTGCGAGCTATATCATGGGATTTCAAAGCCATTGTGAGGGTGGAGAATTTTGATATTTTGGAACTATAATTTCTTATTGGAAGAAATCAACACAAATGATTTCCCCTTTTTCCTTTGTTTCTCTTTCCTTTTTTCTCTATTCTGTTAAACATTTAATCCTTGCATGCTTAGAAAATTTGTCTTCTATTTTATACAATCTCAAGAACTTTGATTCTGTGGATTATGTTCATTTTAAACGTGAATGGTTTTTTCTGTATATCTCATTTGCACAATACATATAAGGGTCTTCTCTGTCATCTCTTTTCCCTGAAAGTATTGTCTTATTTTGACTCCCTCCTCTCTTCAAGTCCTCTATCCTCATGTATTGATAACTTTCCATGCGTAAAGCACATTTCAGGATGTCAGAAAACCACCATTGAATGAAATATTGTGCATTTGTACATAGTTTTTTCCCATGCTTTCAATAAGGGAACCTCTCCCAGTAAATAGGAGGAACTTGCTTGTCCCCTTATTTTGGTTTCATGCCAAGTGCAAATCTGAAACCCAACATAATCCCAACCAATTTTTTGTACTTCCATAATTTTCTATATGATATCTCGAATTGTTGAAACCTATCGCAAGCTTGCAATCTAGAGTTTGACTTTAAATTTGAAGCTAGTTACTCTGAAATAATTGGTTTCAACCTGCATAATGACCTCAATTCCATTTATATTATGCATGATATTCATGTTTTATCTTCATGAATGAGGAATAGTACTTATGTATCATCTTTTTTCTAGAAATCACATCTTCTTGTATTTACTTATTTTTTGGTAGAACTTTGTATTTCATCTTCTTGGAAATTATTAGCATAATTTTTACTTCCTTTACTCATACATGTTCATGACCCAAGAATGGGGTGATATTTTGATCTCTTTTCCACTGTTAGTGACTTCTGAGTAGTGTGAGTTTGATTTTTTTCATGCAAGACATCCTAATTTGATTCTCTTGTACCTGTACCAGTTCTCCTTCAAATCTTGTTGCTCCACATCTTGACTCTTTTTTATTATTATATGCACTAAAATGGATTAAAGACTTGTTCTTTTTAATTCATCTGAGATACATACTGAAACATAAGATTTTGTAAATTTGCATTTCTTTTCAATAACTGTAAAATTATGTACCTTCACTTAAAAATTTGAAAAATGTACTTTCTTTTCCTTTCATTAATGAAGTAATTCATTTGGACCATGATGGTGATATTGCAACCATGTATCTAGAGAACTTTAATTATACTTTACAACTTGTTTAGAAGTCAAAATTGGTCATAATATTATGCATTCAAATTTGTTTACGATTTTAGACTTTATCTCAAGATCTGAAACCGTTCTTTTCTTTATAGATGTATGATCTTGATCATTTTGAAAGATATGAATGCATCTCCCTTTGTATCCTAGAATTCTATTTTTACATTGAATGCAATCTACATTTTTAAGTACAAAATTCAAATCATGAATTGATTTCTTTTCTATTGCAGCTTGGACCTGCACATTTAAAAAGAATGGTTAGAAAACAATATGCTTTTTGGCCTCTCTTGTGTTCCATAGTGATTTTTTTTCTTTTTTTTCTATATGTCATGATTTCTCTAAATGCCATGAGATTCTCCAAGATCTTACTTTCAAAAAATTTTATCTCTTACTTGATGTATCTTATGTTTTTTAATCCTTAATGATTCATCTTCACGAAGCTAGATAGCACGTGAATATAGATTAAACCCTGTGCTCAGTAACTGATGTTCTTTTATCTTTTCTGTTTAAGTACAATTATGGGTTGGATGATGTAGAAGATAAATATGGAGCTCAAACTAAAGAATGAAGAACAAGAGAAAACTTAAGACAATGATGGGTTTCTTTTGTACTCTTTTACTTTTAGCTTTATGCACATGTATCCTTTATTTGAATAATTATAAGTTACATCCCACGGCTTGTGTGGGAAACATTTGAATTTCCTCATGAATAAATGATATTATTTCTATAATTGATTTATTTACTTCCTTTTACTTTCATCTCTTATGATATGTAATGATTATCATAATGAATTAAACAACTCAATAACATACTTAATAACACTTAAGCATAGGAAATGATTAAAATTAAAATACCTATAGCTAATAATGAACATCTTTAACCAATAATCAAAAACCTTGTTTTCTTCTATGGGATGTAAAATCCCACATATCTTTTGATTCAAGCCTTCATCAAGGCAATGCATTGTTCCTTCGGGCATTTTTGTGTTTCCTTGCTAAAGGTGAACATGGAATTGTAGCGTATGTGAGGTGTCACATTCTGTAACAACACACATAATTGCAGAATGCATGTTGTTAATCAATTACTCCAACTAAAAACACAATGAAAATTATATGATTTCCCCTTAGTTGATCTCATCAATGCCTCCCATCAGAAGTAAAGTTTCGAGTTACCCATTTTTGCATAAGTGCAAAAATTGTCAACATTAACTTAACTCCTCACAGTCTTGATTATGACAAATAGATGACTCTTAATGTTGTTTTTGACAGATGGCTGCTGAGTAAAATTTTGATTAATATATAAAGTGTAGAAGTGAATGTAGTCACCTTAGATGTAATCCTATGGGGAGGCCACCATTACATCCATATTCAAATGTTTTTCTTATGGAAAATAGGACTAAATCCATGCCTATTAGAGTTTGGAAAGATGCTACTACTAGTATACAAGGGGGAAGTTTATTGGGAGCTTCAAGGTCTTGGCACATACAGAGGAAGATAACTTTCCATAGTCATTTCTTAGGTGACCTTATGTTATGTGAATAATGTTGATCTGCATTTTAATAAAGGATATATCAGTTTTGATAAAAAGTGAAGAGTGAGATCATTCCTTTGGTAGATGGAAAATATGCACCTTATACAAAACCTTTGGGTGAAGAGGATTTAAATAGAATTTAGTTTTGCACCATTAGATATCCTGTAACTACTAGAGTCATCAAAGGAAGGATTATTCAATGAGATGATGTAAAGTCTATGAGTGATACAACCATCATTGCTTAGTGATAATTGGTCACATGGGAATTATGAAATGGTTGGGCGTGAGATGAAGATTGTAGTTTCACACCCAAGTAGTTTTCTTTGTGTTAGGAATTTGGTCAGTCTCCAGGTACCAAGGCACATGGTAAAGGAAATCCTGAAGTATTTCTGCGCGGTATAGAAGCCCAGTGGACATACTTTAAAGTGGAAATAATAAATATGCTGGTATATACCTTATTTGGGACAGTAGCATGCTTGTGGATGGTACAAAAATATGGTATCTGAGAGTGGTAAGAAGTGAAAATGACCTTCTTTGCTAGATTTATTCAAAGAATGCGCCTACCAAGACATGTGAATTCCATGGGAAGGATTCTAATTCGCATCATGTTTAGAAGTTTGAGAGACTTTGTCTAGAAGGGCAGGAGGCCTTACCAAAAAAATTCACTTTGGATGTGGGGTTCTACTTCACTTTACATGGTTACGTGCACCATGGAAATATGTTTATGCGGAGTTGAATAGAGAAATAAGAAATTGGCAAGATCTAACTGTAGGTATGATTAAGACCTTTGACTATTTTTCCACTAAACCTCTAGTGAATGAGGCATTACAGGTTATGAAGTCACTTGATAATGGGAGATAGTTAAAATGATGAGGATATTATTCATCCATTACTATGTGAGTTTACAGATCTGGATGTGTGTTTTGAAGAAGAAGAGACAAATGAAGTATAGCTTGGGTGAGGCCTAACTAGAAAAAGAAAAAGGAAAGATGGTCTACATGATTGATGATGAAGAAGTGGAGAATCTGGATGTTGATCATAATGTGGGTATATGTGAGGTATTAGAAAATACATATGAGAATTACACATGAGTACCATGGGCCCATGAAAATGAATAAGGTCAACATTGGGATAGATGTACAACCTTTGGATGTTCATCATTGGTGATTACTGGTATAACTCAGAGGTTGCAAAAATAATTGAGCTACTGCGTGACTTCTAGGACTTATTTCATAGAGGCTATCATGAGTTGAATTGGGTACATCAGTCTTTGGGTGAGATGAGGATCAAGCTAAAGGAAGGTGTACTCCTAGTTAGGAAGAGGCCTTACAAGATGAATACTAATCTTCGCATCAAGGTAAAGGAAGAAATTCTATAAGATGTTGAAATCTAGAATCATTGAGCCCATTGATAAGTCAGAGTGGGTTAGCCACTTTTCTAATGGTGATAAGTATAAATAAATATGAAAGGATAGTCTGTGTGGATTATAGGGAGTTGAATGCTAGATGTGTAATAGATCCTTTTCCCACACCTTTTATTGAAGATATTCTAGAAGGTATTACAGGGTGCAATATCTACTCTTTCACTGATGGATTTTATGTATCATCCATTGAGGATTGCTCAAGAGGATCAAGAGAAGACAACTTTCACCAATTTAGTGGGGAAGTTTCACATACACAGTTATGAGCTTTTTGATTGAAGAATGTTCCTGTAGTCTATTTATTCACATTTCGGTATCAATGCATTCAAGGACTTCATTCATAAGTTTTTACAAGTTTACTTGGGTGATTGGATAGTTTATGGGCTAGTTAAAGACCACTATGATAACTTAAGACTTATGTTTGAGAGGCGTTGGTAGTTGATCATGTATCCTTAAACATTAAGAAGTGTGTTTTTACTACACCCTTTGGGATTTTTCTAAGACATATTATCTATAAAAAAAGGCTTATTGGTGGATCCTATGTAAGGTTGAAGTGCTATTTTGGGGTTAGAGGATTTTCCTACTAAATAGACTTCGAAGTGTGTAGGTTCTTGGGGCACATGGGTTATTACACTAAAATATTATCAAAGGATATGCTAGGATTTTCATGCCCACTACCTATAATTGCTAAAGAGTAAGAGAAAGTTGCATTGGGATGAAGCGCAACAATGCGTGTTTGAAACATTAAAGGAAAGGCTTACTACCCAATGCCTATTCTACACTTTTTTTCATGGACCAAGCTTTTCATGTGCATGTGGACACCTCTGGCATGGCCATTAACACAGTATTAGCCCAGTCTAAAGAAGTTATTGTTGATCATCCTATTTGTTTTGCTATTTGGAAGTTAACATTGGCTGAAAAAATTGTGCAACTATAGAGTGGGTGAGGCCTTGTCCAAGATTTAACTCGTTATTAAGTTTTGACAATACTTCTGGAAAAACCTTTAATTTTTCTATAAGATCACATGGTACTTAAGTACATAGTGAACAAGCCCATTTTTCAGGGTCACATATGTCATTGGATTCTATTATTTTAGGAATTTAACTTTACAATGGTTGTAAAGCTAGCGAAAGAGGAATTCCAGACCAGATCATCTATCAAGGATTAATTCAAGAGAGGATGTGAGAGTATTGAGGGAACAATGTCATATGTAATTTGTTCAGATTGAACCCAATGTGTCTTCTAATTTAGAATATATTTCTATATTTTTACTACTTGTGTGGCACCTCAAGGAATGAAGAGTTTAGAGAAGAAACACCTTGACATATGTGACACGCCTTATATGTTGATTAGTGGAGACTTATACAAACTAGGTCGTGGATGAGGTTTTTCACCAGTGTGTGCTTGATCTTGAGATGAATCTTGGAGGTTGTGGTATGCAAGGACAGTGGGATTTCTATGGACATTATTCTAATGTCATCACACGCAATATTTTATTGGCTAGCATGGTGGATGCTTCAGTTGAATTTGGGTTCATTTCTACTACAAAGAATACTAGGCTTGTGATCACTCTTAGTGACTTGGAAAGCGAGGGCATAGAGATGAAATGACTTTGAGGCCTATTAGGAGGTAGAAAAGGTCCTTGAAAAGTGCACCTCCTTGAAGCCTAATTTGGGTCCTATTTACCCATATTGTGATAAGAATATGATCACACTATGGTGCATGAAATTGTATAGACTAAACTTTCCATAAGGTGGGTAGAATCAGTACTTACAAGGATTTTCACAAAATCTATGTTGAATGAATGAAAATGTGGGATGAAGCCTTATCAAATCATGTATGGATTACCATTGATTTTAACAAGCTATTTGGGTACTCATTTCCTTAATTGATACAATTTTGATGCATATTCATAGATAATGCCCTGATTGTTTGCAACTCGATAGATTTAAACTATTAGTGTGATTGGATAACATGGAGCTTTTCCTAAAGTGTGGGACTTTACAACTAGGAAATATCTCTTGATGAAGGTCGATTTCTTATTCCTCTATTATGATACACACATTCACATTGTAGAGGATATTATCCTAAAATATTTACTCTAGCTTGCCAAGGAGACATCGTTAAAAGGATTGTAAGAAATTAAACCTAATCTATATGAGGTGATGCACACCAAAAGGAATGTTGAATAACTTGTTTTGCATGGAAGATGAAAGTGAACCAAGATTACTAGAAGGGGATGAACATCAACACAAATCAAGTCAACCAATTAATATGAATTCATTCACAAACTACGAAAACATGTAACAAAACCTAACATTACAAAGTTAACCAAAGTTGTAATGAGAGATCAAGAGAATATGCAATGACCACAAGAGAGGTTTGAAATTCATCCACATACTTATATTATTGATCCACAGATTGGATACAGTGCATTACAATGGCCAAGAGGAAAAAAATTGCATTTACAGTTTGAATGGGAGGTTTGAACTCCACAAGATCACTTACAGACAAGAGAAGAAGGGAGGGTGCAAAGCAATATTATCCAACCTTTTGAAATGATCCCATGATTACAATATATATGAAGAATGGGAGAAGGGAGAGAGAACCAATTTGAAATATTACTTCAACCACCCTAAAATGCATTAAAATCATCTACATCAATGATGGGTGCTACTGCAAAACTCATACCTCCATGTAATTTTCCTTGTTGGAGAAGAAAGGAAGCCCATACCTCATTATTTAGGTAGGTGAGAAATTTAGAAACACTCTAAAATGGAGTGAACTGCTTAATTTCTTCATTTTAGAGAACACTGAATACTTAATATTACTCCCAGTCAAAGTTATGGCCATCTAAAGATGAGGGTGTCATACTCCAATAAATGTCAGTGGTTAATCTTCCCTTTTCGAACTTCGAAATTGCATCGCACCCTTTGAAATTGGAAATTTAAAAATTTTGGGATTAAAAAATTTGGGATTTTCCACTTCTTAGATCGTGTCATTATTCATCACTCAAGCTAGCTTGAGAGTTCCGAAATGTCAAACTTATGAAGTCCAAAATACAAACTTCAAAGTTTGAACTTTGAAATCATGTCACATGACACTGATCGTCGTTCAAGCCAAAAGGTATAAAATTCAAAAACTTTAAAGTCCGAAATTTTGAAATTCTAATGTCTGAAATTTAGAATTCATGTTTCAAAGATTTGCATTTTTTGGTTTCAGGACTTCGGGTTTCAGGGTTTCGGGATTTCATATTTTGAGGTATCAAGACTTTGGATTTCGATATTTTGGGACTTTGGGTTTTGATATTTTGAGACCTAGGGTTTTGGGGATTCAGGACTTCAAGTTTTAGGGATTTGGGACTTTGGGTTTTGATGTTTCAAGGCTACGGATTTCTAGGTTTCATGATTTAGGGACTTCCATTTTTGGGGTTTTATTATCTGCTTAGCACTTGAAACCTCTAAAATCTCAAAAGCTTGAATACAAAATTTCAAACTTTGGGTTTCAAAAAAAAAAATTCCCCGCATAGCACTGTTCACTATGAGCTTTTTAAACCTCTGAAACTCCAAAACCCTGAACTTTGAATTTCAGACTTCATTTTTCGGACTTGCAGCTCCTTTTTTGCGCTTCTCTACACTGAGTCCCCGAATTCACCTTCACCCTACCTCTGAACGCCCTCACCTCAGAAGTTCAAATTTTAGACTTTGGAGCTTCTTCATTTAATGAAAGCCTCTATAATGTGCTCATCCAACCTAACCTGTTTGGCCAATCTTGAAGTGTGATCTCCCCTGGCTGAATTGATCCCTCATTTTTTCTCCATGGGGTCTTGTTTTTCGAATTTCACAAAAGGGGTCAAATTAAACAACAAAACTATTAAGATATTATTGGAAAAATTTATGGTAGCACACCATAAAAAAACACCCTATAACCCCTAGAAAAATAGAAACACTGAATCTTTCAACAAGATATTTGGACATACACTGATGAACATTTGTGATGTTGGAAGGAAAAATTGGGATGATAACGTCTTTGTTGTACTTTGGGCATAAAAGAAAACTTCTAAGTGGTTGAATAAGGCCATACACTTTCATTTAGTGTTTGGCATGGAGGTTTTTTTTCTCATGGAATTCATATTTCCTTCCCTACGTATTATGCGTGCAAGAGTTTTGTATGTTGAATAAGCATTAGAAGAGAACATTGATAAATTGAAGCAGGTGGATGAAAGCCGCACCATTTCCAGATGGAGTCAAAAGAAAGAAAAGGTTGGGAAGAAGGCATGGCATGATAGGCATATTAAGGATAAGAAATTTGAAGTTTGATAAATGCTTCTTCTTTATGACTCCAAGTTCTTGCACCGCCCTTGAAATCTCAAATTGCATTGGTTGGGACCATACGTTGTGACTTATATAGTTGATTCAAGCACTTTTTAGTTACAGGCGCTTGATGGGACATAGTTTCCCAAATATTTTAATGAGAGTAGGTAGAATCCCTACTATAAATAATTATTCTTGGTGTTTGTAATAAGGTAGCATTTCCATTTATATTAGATTTCATTTAATGCATTCACTTATGTGTTTCCTTTCATCATTGATATGCTTTGTCAATTTACTTTTGTGTTTTTTGTAATAAGTACATTGCACACCAAAATATCATTACTATCTATTGAATTCATGCACATAGGAATGCACATACTTTTAGTTTTGGGTGGAGTATATATAGGATAATGGATTGAGTTTTAAAGTTCTCTTAAGATATGGGTATTCAGTAAAGGTGCAAATACAATAAAATTTCTCATTATTAAAAACCACTTGTGGATGAATGAATGCAAAGTGTAGCACAAGGTAGGATGTAACATGGGAAACTAATTGGTGAAAGACGCAGTGGAAAGGTACTCTAGTGCATGAAGGTGTGTGAAAGGATGTCTACGGCCGAGAAGTATTAGGTTTGTCAGAAGTTTACGACTGGGGTGTAGAAAACACAATGCGGAAAAAGAAATGAAATATCATTCAATGCTGAGTATGGGGGTAGGTGGATAGAAATAAATGTAGAAAAATTTTACAAACATTATAAAAGGTAGTGTTGTGAAATAATTTTTACCTTGTGTTTGTGAAGAAGAAATTTTTGAGTGAGTGGAAGAGAAAGCTAAGAGTGAGTTGTGTGATAAGTGTCAAGAGTTGTGATAAGAAACTAAACTAGATGTATTTTTGCACTAGATTGGTTGGTGCTCTATTGGATAAAGTGTTTGAGGGAAATAAAGGTGTTTGGGGAGGTAAATCAGCAATTAGGGTTGAGGTTTGAAGCTAGGGGACACAAATTTTGAGCTAGGGCATGTGAGTTTTGAGTTGTAGAGTTTGAATCAATAGTACGAACACACTTTTATAGTCACTATGGAACCTAATCAATCACTTGAAAAGAATTCAAGTGGAAGAAAGAAGTAGAAACAAAAGTTCAAGACACTCCCAAGAGTCATTTTTCAGAGATGTATTATCAAGAAGGGGTATTTATGGGATGTGATTGGGAGTCACACATCTGACACTACAAAGTAAGTGATTATAACCACAAAACTAAGGATAATAAAGATGAATTAGACAAGTTTTAGTGGTAAAAATAGCTATGTGAATAGAGAATGATATGGTCATGTACGATGACATAGGAGAGAAATTGTTGTTAAATATGGGAGTTTTACAACTTTATGAACACCCCTCCTTTGGAAAACTAGAGAAGCTTTATCAGTAGTTGATAAGCCAAATCAATGAGGAATTATTTTACTTTGTTGGGTGGTGAATGAGTCTTACCATGCCCTTGATTGGAATACTGACAAGATTAAGAATATTAGGTACCGAAGTTAACAGTTATCTCGCTTATAAGAAGGGCATATAAGTAACCAAGAAATTACTGGCTTATGTGAAGGGAAGGCACAAAATGGATATCCCTAAGTTGCAGAAGTATCTTGTTATCTAAGAAGTAGCGCACATCCTCACCAAGTTGAACAATTAGGAGCATTGGTCACAGGTGAACAAAGCATGGTTATACATTGCTAAGAAGATGATAGAATGAGTCGTCTATAATTTCCCTAACTTCATTGCTGAGAATGTTGTTTCAGAGGTGCACCACGGGGATAAGATAAGTTTTTTCATGATCCTTTTGTCTATTGTGTTTTTGGATATTCGAGTTCTTGACATGCCAAATGATAATATTTGGCAATAGCAAGAGGAAAAGAAATCCCTTATAGAAATATTTGTGAAATATACATGTCATGGATCCATGAGTAGACCCTACAAGAAAAGGACTGAAGTCTTGTATGAGCACTTGCATGCTACATTTGTAGAAGAATGGAGAATACCTAAGCATCTTCCTTCAATGTTAGACAAACAGACTCATATTACTGTTTACCAACATTGTTTCCTAGGGTGCTTTATAATGAAGGATGGAGAGTGGAGCGCTTGGTGCAATCTCACATATGCCTTCCTTGCGTGCTATTTTTAGGCATCAGTTCACATATTTTAAAATGTGCAAAGGTTTCTCTTCAATGTAGAAAAAGTATACTATGAATACCATGCACTTAGGAAGACATATTTGTATCCAAGTAAGTCTGTTTCTATTGAGAAGTTGATTTCAGATGACATTAATATTAATTCTATGAGCCTATAAATTGAGACGGCTAGACTGGATAAGGTATATATCTACGTTAATTACAAATTGGAGAATGGGAAATATGCTGACAAAAAATTCAAGCTCCTTAAGTTGCCAAAGGGAAAACATATTATGGGTGCACTGTATAATGAAGAGGAAAATTTTCCACATGATGAAGAAGAAGAAGAGGAGGAACTAAGGGAAGATAGTGGTGGCTTGGAGCATGGTAGTACAATATTTCTCACTCTAGGGGAGAAAAGAGCGTGTAAAAAAACCCCTCCATTGTAGAAGGAAGATGAGGAAGTGGGAATGGAGACAAGCATAGTAGAGATATGTTAAAGAGAGGGCGCTGAGGAAAAACAATCTAGGAGAGAGTTAATAAGAACAAGAACTCAAGGCATAGGGCTATCACAACAACCAAGGAGGTCACCTAAGAATTATCTAGTTAAGGTAGAGCTGGTAAATAAAAGGTGTTAGGTACATCCTTACTGAGGCTGATGAGGGTGAGAAATCAGACAACAATATGCCAAAGACACCAGTTTACACTGAGGATGTTGATGAGCCTTAATATGAAGAATTGTGAGATGATGTAGGAGGATTAGGGGAATATGAAGTGGGTGATAACATTGTTGATACAAAGAAGAGTGAAGACAAGGGAAAACCTATAGGTACACCTCCTATTACACAAACAAGTGAAGGACACGTTATTTAAATAGGCATACACATCCCCAAAGGTAAGCACTCAGGAAAGGAGAGGGATGAAGGAGTATATGAAACTCCTACATTTGGGTATGTTAATGACCCAACCAAAATCAAACATTCTAGGTTCCAAAGCAATTTGGAGCCCAAGGACCTTTATGGTTGGGAGTTAATGGATTTAGAACTGACAACCAAATGCATACGGAAACAACTATCATGGAGTATATAGACTCATATGGATGAGCCTAACTTTTACATGTGCGTAGAATCATGTGTCTCACGAATAATGAAGAAAATGCCACATTCATGCCATGTGAAAGTCAAACCAAATTAGATGTCAAATGAGAAAGTGAGTAATGCATTGAGAAAGGTATCTACAGAAGTTGTGCATAGAAACATTGATAAAGATGCAACCATTCGTGCTTTATTAGAATATAGAAAAGATAAGGATACTGATATTAAGCACTTAACAAAGGAAAATGATACAATTGAGGTGAAGGCACGTACAGTGTTGATTAAGGTGGAACAAATACGTGATGAAATTTTGAAGGAAAGGATGCATATGGAAGAGAAGTGGTGAAGATATTTGCATCTGTAATGTATTACTTGCGTACATTGGTCCATAAGGTGTTAGATGAGGGATCAATTCAGATGCCGAAACCGAAGGATGTTGCAGTACAAATAGCGAAAACAAAGTCCATTATTACATACTAGATAACTAGGTATGAGTCTATACATTATACATTGAATGATGAGTTGAAAAAAATCAACTCGAAACTGAAGATGTGCACAGATCAGAAGAATATCATCAAGAAAATTGACTCTAGCAGAGGAGGGTAAGATCTTTAGTGCAATGAAGAATAATGCACTCGGGCGTGAGGAAACATTGACCTTGGTAGAATAGAAGCATGATGTGCTTGCAACAGTCTGTGACCCTCACAAGGAGTGAATCAAATAAATAGGAAAACTCATAGCACGGGGGATGGATGTATTGGATGAGATGGTCTCAATTCTTGAAAATGTCCATAGGATACTACAAAATGAGGGATATAATATGACTATAGATGAAATGGAATAAGTACATGTAGACATCCCTGATAAAATTAATAAGGGGCTCAACGATTGGAACAAGTTAGATGCATAGATAAATAGTCAATATCCAGAGTTAATTATACCTAAAAAGGGATAGAGAGCTCAATTATTCTTTCATTCTTTGCACAATTATTATTTCATTCCTTATTCTTTATTCACATAAAGATGAATCTCGGTTACCCATTACCATGGATGGAAATTAAGAAAGTGTGGGGTAATATTAGGCTGATGAATTACAACCTAAGTATTGTATGCACATTAAGATCAGGTGCGTGTACATAGGGCATGGAGGTGCACGCTGAAGTCTAGTAGAGAAGGGGACACATGGGAGAGCATGATATTAGGATTTAGCTACTTTGCATGGTAAGGATAAATATATATTTTTAGTGCGGGCACACATTAACATGAAGACTCTAGGACATTGAAAAGATATTTTTGAAAAGTGGAAGATAAAGTGACATGCTTAGTTTTGAGCTATTAATAGGATTGGATCTGTAATTGATATTTTTATATGATCTATTATTAGCAAGATTGCATGTTTTTTTATTTCTCATGTAAGGGGACATGGTTATTCTTAATTTGTATCCTATTTCGGAAGGTGCATGAGTAGTGAAGGGAAAGTCCCCACTACCTATATATATATATTGATTTACATGGTTTAGATATCCATGTTTTGTGAGAGTTATGTTGTTGGTTTATGAACACACATGAATTATGGTGACATTACTATATATGTATTCAGCTTCTATGTTTCATAGTAATTAATACAATGGATCAATATTCCTAGATATTGGTTGTCAACATATCTTTGATGGGTTCTTGTATGGTAAACCTAATCTTTATGCTTGTATGAGTTATTATTTCATATGGTTGTGATCTAGATTTGTTTATCATTTGTTACTGCATTGTTATTATGGATTTAAAATATATCTATGTGTGTTCTTATCATGCTAAATCCTTAACAAAACTTCTATAAAAGAGGGACATAGTACCCTTGCATGATTTAGGTGAGCACTCAATTCTAGTTGAGTGATGTGTGCATGCACCTTGGAATGTTTGGTAAAATAAATGACTACATCTACACTTCAAACTCTAAAATTCAAAATCTGCAAACTCTAAAATCCAAATTCCTTGATATTGCCCCCAAAGATGTGAAGATAACTTCTCATCCCACTAGGCATGCCAAAACTATTATTAAAAAATCACTTCACCCCATGAATGGATTTCTTATGAAATTGCGGCATTCGGTGTGATTGTATAACATGGAGCTATCGTTAAGTGTGGGACCTTGAAAATGGGATAGATCTCCAGAGAAAGTTAGCTTCCTCTTAATAACCTAGTGCTCAACTACACCAAAGTGTAGAAAATAAATAATCTAACCCTAACCTAATGCTTTACAAGGAATCGAGGATAGAAAGTTGCATGAGAAGTAAACCTAATACAAGGGGAGGTGATGCACCAAGAAGAAATGTTGAACAAATTACACTTCTTAAAATTTATTGAAAATGAATGAGATGAGGGTGATCTAGCACGATAAGTCACAGAGACATTTGTCAAATAATTTCAGTAAACACAGTTCCACTTAAAACCCTACAATGAAAATATGATAATGCACAATAACCTTTGCATGCAATAAAAATACCATAGAGTTATAGTGGAATACAAAAGAGGGTTGCAAACATCTACAAATTTTATTTTATTACTCCTGAAATTTTATACAATTCATTACATTGAGGGGCCAAGGGCACAAATTTCATATTAAATTATTCAAATGGGGAGGTATGAAACTCCACCTATTTCTTATAAGAGAAAATGGAGGGGCATATGCAAAGTGTCTAACCCTATAAATTATGCCCCTCACAATTTTTAGGAAGAAAATGGAAGAGAGGAGAGAGAGAGGAGAAGTCTTAAATTGTCTCAATCACCCACAAAAAATAGTTTTTTTTTTATATAGTGGGTATGAGAAGATCTATAAATCCATGCTTTATTTTACCCTACCTTTTGCAAGACGAAATGGACCCCATGATTTTACTTGCTCCATCTCTACACCTAGGTATGGACTCTAGCCCCTAGAACTTCATCATGATTTTTATTATACCTACCCCCCTAATCTCTGAAATTTAACCTCCATTAGATCCCCCTTTAAATTTCCTTTCCAACAAGTATAATTTTGCTAAAAAATTATAAAGGAGGTTAACAATGTTCTAATTTGAATTCGGGTCACCATTTAGGCTCTTCATCCACCGACCGAGCTCCAACATTGAATGTAACTCACCACTTAACATGCCATCGAATCGGCCTTGGCTTGGTACCCAACACCTTTCACCTACCCATCTCTTCTCCCAAAATGGCTCGGTGGGCCAATTTAACTCGGCGGGTTCCAAATTTAGGTTTCAAGATTTATGTTGAGTGGGCTTCAGATTTTATCCCCCCCTCCTCGGATTTTAGACATTGAGTGCTCATCAACTCTAAAAACCAACTCCCTTAGACTCTTAAATACATGCTCTGTTCACGTCAACTTATGCACTAAATTCTGAAAATTTCCCCCCAATTTTATCTTTGAATTATCTCACCGTGCCAGCGCCATGTCACTTCGAATCATTTCAAGCTGGGATTTTAGACTTTGAGTCACCCAACTCGGCGACACCATTCATCGGCTCAAACCTTTTCCTTTCTCTGAAATTCCGAAGTCTGAAACTCTAAATTTTTGAGTATGGAATTTGGATTCCTCCCACATTTTTTACATTTTACTTACCTCTTATCCTTGAAATTACATGCACCAAAACATCGATGGCCTACCCCAAGTTTGACCTTGATGTCGATGTTTATCATCAAGCAACTCACCACTAGAACCTCTAGTCCAATCCTTTCTGCCATGGATTGGTTGACATCCTTGTGAGCTCGACACCTGAGCCATCCCTAATCTTGAGCCCCAATCACTGACATAAGCTTTCCAAAACCCTACATTGTGGCTCGATCACCAAACCCCTTCCTTTTTGCAAAGCACCGAGCTCCTCGACTTCTCTACAATGTTTTGGCATCTCTTTTCTCTCAAGCTCACTTCAAATATCATCATGTAATACTGAGCCGTACGAACCACCATCGATTCCTCTCCCTCCAAAAACGTTTCCATGGTGAGTTCTAATCGGTATGCCCTCTGTGATCTTTCTTGTAATATTTCACCGAGCTCAAACACTTTACCTCCACTTTTGGACCAATCCCCATATTTCCCACTCAAACCTATGCTTCCTCCTACAGTGGGCTTATTTACATGTTAAGGGACCAATTAACCTGGATCAGCGATTCGGCTCACCTAGTCGTCATCTTTCTTAACCTTTTTGTTGATGGCAATGAGATCACTACAAAGCTCGATCTGAGCTCGGCCTCTAGCCCAACTCTGTAGCCCTTCAACATAGCTCACCAAACTACTTGGTGAGATCTTTCCAGCTTGATACCTCCTCTAAGATCCCTTCGGAAAATGTATGACTCCAGACCCATGGGTTCTATATTTTTTTTGAATTTTTCATGTTGCAGGCCTCATAGATAGTGGATGCAGTGATTTTAGGCCTCGTCATGTGTTTTTTCCCATTTTTCTCATTTTTAGGTGAAAGCGGGACCGCTAGGGTTCATTTTCATGTCAAGACCAATCTAATTCTTTTCTAAAAAATCCAAAAGAGGAATAAATTCTTCAAGTTATTTCAAACTCTTGAAATGTTTCCAAACATTCCTAAAAATATGACTTTCACTTGTAATCCCCAAGTTTACCTATGAGAGTCCCTTCTGCTTCCAAGGTTCTGGCTAACCCTGTTGCTCATTTTTCCCTTAAGTAAAAATGGATAACAGTACTTTCTAACCACTACTACCATCATCACTAGAACCACCCACACTAGCAATACTATAGATTCATGGCCAACTTTTTTTCTAGGATTTTCAACATGTGGCTAAACTATTTGCTTAGGATTTCACTCTAGATAAAATTACATTAGATTACCTCTTGTAGATGTTGTAGTATGTAATGGTCCTTTATCTAAAGGCAAAGATCCAAGGCCTGGCCTATCATAAACTCTTCTATGTTGTGCCTCTGGTGGAAGCCAAATTCCTTGTCCTGTTGAACCCAAACCACCACCACTAAGACCCAAATTTTAAGCAATAACTGATCCTGTAGAATATTTTTGTTTTAATCTTTCATCGATATTTGGTTTATATGTGCCAGGGGGAGTGTGTAATTCCTCAAAGTTAGTTCCATCATCACTACATGCCTCTGTAGGATGAACTTCATTCCACAATTTGCTGAAATCAAAATTTTCAGGAATAGAACCATACTCTGAAACAAATTTTTGATGGCCTGGGTCTTGCCTCATAGACCAAAAGGTAGTAATTTTTTACCTTGTCCAATTTTTATCTTGAAATTCATGATATATATGCTTTGACATGATTTTAGAGGACTTCCTATCAGATTTCACATAAAATTTGGCAGATTTAAAATCCACTGCAATTTTTTATGAAGGCTTAGGAAATTCTAAAATCCATGTTGAAAACTCTTGAAAACTAATTCCTTTCTCAACAAAAATTTCATCTATTGATTTTTTTACTTCATCTTAGGAGTTATTGATTTTCTATTTTTCTAGCAAGGGTTTACTTTCATGTTCAATTTCAATGGCAGAGTTCTTGTTCGCCACTACCCTTGCATCAATCACCTCACATGGATCATACACCCAGTGAGATTTAACATCAAACTTAAAAATTTGTAAGATTTTATGTGCCACATTGAATGATTTTCTTTCAAATGTGAACCCTCCACATGAAAATGGTAAGTAAGCAAATATGCTCCTCTTTTCTAAGTGCCAAAACAAATTTTGTAGGTGCTTTCCATCTGCCGTATATCTTTCAAGGAAAAAACTCTCTTTGTCACATGTATTGCCAATTTGCAAGGTTGTACTCCCGATCTATAAAACCTTAGCATTATATATACCTTCATGAAGTACCATTCTGATAATTGTATTTATGATCCCAATTGAATGCAATATCTACAGTTCATAGGAAATCTAGGCAATGTACTTTTTAAAATTGCTTGATAAATTGGAGCCCAAAAAGAATCCAAAAATTGACATTAGTCCTTTCTATTATCAAACATCCTTATCTTAGGGATCCACTAAGTTAATGGATGCATCGCTTTTGGTTGGCCCTCAGCCTTATAGGGCTGAATTGAAAGTTTGGTTTTTCCAAACCATTCACCAAACTACCATAGAATTAAATAGCAAAAGTAAGTAGTGAACCTAAAGCTCTTAGTGTTGGAGCTTTCTTTGATTGTTAAGAATTGTTTATGCATAGATTCTACAATGTGCTCAACATAGATTTATACACAAGGTGGAGAAATGAAATGAATATTATATACCATTTCCCAGAGGGTTTCATTCACTTTCTCATCACTATCAAATCCAAGGAAAAATACTAGCATAGAAATGGTATTCCTAATCCACTGTTTAAACATCTCAATTACATACAGCGGATTCCCTTTTGGTACTGTTCCATCAAGTGTTAATTTTCTGAAAAATTCATCAATTTCATTTTGAGTGGTGACATGATAATCGCTAGAAATGTTTTCTAGGTTTATGATGATGTTTCCTAAGTCTTTACTTTCAAACCCCAACACATGGCTAATATTTACCTCCGAAATGGACAAAATTTATTCTGCATTTCCATTTGCAATAATTGATTTTATTCCCTTTGTAATTTTTGGCACATATAATAATACATTCAGGGAAGGGTGAAACCTCTTGGAGTATCATACATCCTAATCCAACCCCCCATGTTATCAAACCTTTGATTTTACCTTATGAGTCCATATGTTTACTTTATTTTCCTTATTTTCAAACATGTATCTAAAATATTAAGTTCTTTTGCTGATTACAGGATCATAAATATCATGATATGCATCAGTAAAACCAGGGGTTTTAAGCAGTTTGGCATATGGGATTTTCATTTTACTTTTACTTTGGGGTCTTTTGAAAGTAGACATGCTTGGGATTTCTGAATCTAGAAACCCTCAACCCTAATTTTTCAACCCTTACATTGAAATATTTCAACGCCAGGGCTTATATAATGTTACTTATAAAAATATAATATTTAAATAATCAATATTCAAATACAAGATGAAACTTACTTGGAAATATGAAAATTTTGAGTCTTACACGGTCTGTAACTTTTATGAATCTATTTTTCCTTCTCTTGTAGTATGTCTTCCAGAAATAGAATTTTAGTCTTCAATCAACATTTAATATTAACTTACAAATTGCAAGCAGTACCACATCACTATAAATGATTATGTCTTTCATTGTACTTTGTAGACGTCGAATTTATTCTCTTTTCAAACTACATTTAGTGGATGATAGGTATACTTAGCTAGGCCTATCCCAGGAACTTCCATTAAAAATGTAAGTGTGCTAGGCCTTCATCCCAGAATACAGGTTGTGCCATTTATCTTAATATATCAAATGATGTAGATTATTTATCAGATGGACACATGGAAATATTCCCATCCTCAAGGAAAAGGGATTTCCCGGTCTCCAAATCTGCTAAATAAACTAATTCAATAAAGTTTCCATTCTGCGGTGTGACGTGTAGGGGAGGAAAAGTAGAGTGGCTCATCATTACTATGATGCTTTTATGAATAAACACTTTTCCATATTTATTAAACATCTTGTTTCCTTCGTGCTAGAAAATATTACATGACCAAGAATTAAATTCGATAAAATATTTATGAATTGTTCAAGTACTGATTAAATCTCTTGCGGAACACTTTAATACATGAATAATCAATTTCAGTTAACCTTCAGGTTGAGGCTATCAATTTTGGGAGGAAATGACATTGATGGAAAAATGATTTCTCCCACACACGTCATCTCAAAAGACATGCTTATTTAAACATAGGTAACCATGTTACAAATTTACCACGTAACTTTTCTGAGCGTCCTCCATCATATGCTTTCAATTAACTATCATGCATCCATGTCTTCTTCATCTCCCAATTTTAATCCTCTTAATTGAAAAATCACCCATTTAGGTGAGTGTTTCCAACTAATAGGGTTGAATGAGACCCTTTTCTACCACATTCTCAGCATACCAGAAACTAGGACCAAATCTCTAAATATTTCCTTTCCGGAGGACATGATTTTATCTTTCTTGCATCATTTACTGAATTATGTCCTTCATTTTCTATTTTCCAAGCTCTCCATTTCAACCTGGTTAACCTAGAGTATAAGATGAACACAAGACAATTAAAGTACATCTGGTTATGCCACTGCTCCTGTGTCAATGTCTATCATTGGTGTATGAACCAATATTATTTGTAACCTCCTTTATTAACTACATAAATCTCAATACCAAGATCACTACAACCCCATAATTTTCCAAAGAATGAAATAGAGAAGCAGTTAACAGCATTAAAAACCACCCTCGCTGAAGTACAATCCATGATAAACACCCACTCCTTTCCTATCAAGAAAATGAGGATCATGAGGGACGGTTGTTCTGGTAGAATTCCTCATTTCCCTATAGCTTAAATTTCTTTAGGTAAGAAAACCAAATCATATATAAGAGCGTTACTCTCTCTTTCTTAGTGGGTAAACTCACCTAATAGGAAAAGATAATTCCCCCAAATGATGAATGGGCCTTAAGTGGGAACTCGGGAGCTGCTAGATAATGATATGTCACGGGGTTTAGTGACTGATATCTATTTCGTATTCAGCGTAGTGGATCATGAGTAGTTTATTCAATACAAGAATAGACTAATAATATGTGTTCTAGTGCTTCTGGATGAAACTGTGTGTGCATAATATTTACATCTATTTTTTTCCCTTTATAAATCATCTATATCTTGAAACATCATATATATACATACATATATATATATATATATATATATATATATATATATATACATACATATATGTATGTATATATATATGTATGTATATATGTATACATATATATGTATATACATACATATATATATCATATATAGTTACATATATTGTATATATACATACATACATATATATATATATATATATATATATAATTATATATGATATATAGTATATAATACATACATATATAATATATATATATATATGTATGTATAATGTTATATTATATATATAATATGTATGATATATGTATATGTATATATATGTAGTGTATTATATATGTATATATATGTATATATCCCTTTGTATATATATGTATATATAATGTATAATATCTTTATATATACATATGTATATATTGTATTATACATATATATATATATACATCTATAGATATATATACATATACATATATACACTTATCATATATATTTATATTTTATATATATATTATATATATCTACATATCTCTATCTCCTCTGTCTGATCTGTCTCTCTCCTCTTTCTGTCCCTTCTCTTCTCCTACTGTCCTCTCTCTGTCTCTCCTCCTATCTCTCTCTCTCCTCTCTCTCTCTATCTCTCTATCTATCTCTAGCCTATCCCTGCCATACTCTACCCTCATATCGGTATGGTAGTGCGTGTGTGTGTGTGTGTGTGATTTTCAAAGGTAGGGGCCCCTAAAATAGAACCCCATTTTGTTCATTGTAATTTTTGTTTTAAATTACCTTTCTATTTTACAAATGTATGATATGTGTAAATACTCTTTCATTCAAATCATTTAGACATATCATGTACTCCGTAGTTTTCCTTTCTTTCAATGAGAAAAACCCTTGAGAAAAAAACATTCCACCTTGTCGCTACATCTTCATATATCCAAGTTTTTTCTTCAAAATTATCTAGAGGGTACTCACCAAACTAGTTACAGGAGTTTTGGCATTCGATTTCAACTGTGTTTTATATTTTTACCATTTTTTGCCAAAAGAATGAAACATGCTACATGAATATTCACAAATATCACAAAACTGGTTACAGGTATATTCGCCGCGATTTCTATAATTATTTTTCCAAGGCGTTCCTTAAAATTTTACCTGACCAAGACCCAAAGACAAAGAATAAAGGACTCAAGACACACCACCAGATGTGGCACGACTATGAGTCACCCATTCCAATTGCCAAAATTTATGTTTCTCGGCTTGCAGTAAATTCCACCAACCCACATCCAATTAAGTACGATAGGCTACAACAATAGAATAATCTGACCCTAGCCTAAGGACCACCTCAAACCTGCCATCTATATCCACTAATTATCCATATTGGCTTGTAGTGGTATAACTCCGAATAACATAGAAATTATTTCCATTGATCTTATCCACATCATCACATTTTCCAATTTAATTTTTAATGTTTTGCATCTGACTCACTATTCTACCCTTGACAACATGCTATTCAAAACTGACCTCCAACATAGCCACCATGTCGCCATGAGCAGTAGATGCGGTACCAATGAATGTAGAGACTTTAATGCCATTTTAAAATTTTGAAATGAAACTCACCGCCAAAAGTTTTTCTTCCAACCTGTCACTCTTCCAATGGTATTCTCCAAAATTTCTCTTCCAAAAGTGTAGTGATAGGGATAAAATTAAACCTTCTCAGATAGGGATAAAATTAAACCTTCTCATGTAAAATCCCTTACATCGACCTTGCATCCCCATTTCCTTCTGCACCAATGCCTAAGAAAATTGATTTTCGTCATAAATCCCATGAAACATCCAAAATCTATAAACCAGAATCTTTCCTTAGCCTTGTTAACCACCATCCACGGCACTGTCAAATAATTCGCATCATCAAGCTAGGTTGGAATGAACTTCATTGGTTCCTGTGGTGCTGACCCAAATATCCTGAAAACCTATGATGAAGGAACTACACCAAGAGCCCATGCCACATTCTATGTTCTTCTCTCGTGTCCCCCACTCGCCCGATTCTCTTCAACCCACAGTATTCTCTTCAACCTATTTTAATTTTTTCATACCATTTTGATCAAGGGATGGCAAATGGATATTATGATTCTATTAATTCTTGTGTATCTCATACTTCTTATAATTTCTCCCATTTTAAACTTCTTTCACTTATGGTCATACCTAGAAGCTTACATATGGTAATATATTCCTTCCAAAGTAGTTATCTCTTTCACAAAAAGAGATATAAACCTCTTTACGTGTTTTTTTTAACTGACCATCTCACTTTTCAGTGTTGAACCATCATGTCCTACTAGTCATCAGGGGCTAATATCAAGGGTATATGTTCTTTCCCAAATAAAAATCACTATAATACAAATCAATGAATCAAATAAGTTAGGAATAATTAACTATCACACCTCTTGTACTTCACAGCCTTTGGTGTTGATCCCACACTTCTTACAAGTAGTGTGAGATTGGGAATGGAGGAAGGTGCCCTTGTCCACATCTTTTCTTTGGTGATGAACCCTTTCCTCTTACAGGTGGCATGGGGTAAAGCGTATATGGTCATTCATCGTTTAAAAAGCATAAAAACATTATACAAATCAACAAAATTATTAATACTCAACTACATCCTATCTTCGATGATAAACCCTTGCCTCTTATTGGTGGCATGGGGCAAGGAATAGGGGGTAGCTATAAAATACAAAATACTGGAAATTTAATATTTCTTACAATTATAAAATCCCCAAGAAGTAATTTATATGCCTAAGTGAAGATAAAAATAACCTTTAAAATAAATATTACCCTTCATTAGGACATGTAACAATCTAAGTCTAGTAAGTTACCTATGAAGTGAAAGTCATTTCCAAAATGATACAGTAACGTTACGAGGAATTGGGTCATAATTTACCAAATGGATCATTGTTAGCACTTGTCTCTATATTCATTGTATACATCTGACATCCTTCATGACTCTCGGTGACAAGCCCTCATAACTTACTATTTTCATGAAATCAAGGATGGAGCTAGACTTATTCTCATCATGTCATAGGGTCATCCGTGGACGTCATATTGCAAAAAACAGTGAAATCTCAACTTGTAGGGATTATTAGCTATACATGCACTCTAAATTAGAAAAATTTATATAAATATGAATCGTAGCATTCGGAATGTAGTTTCTAAAATACTAATTTTTGTAAAAAACGGACAAGTTTAGCTATATTAAACACTTAAAATTATATGACTTACTTTTTTTTTTCGAAAAAACTTATAAGATTGTAGTCCGTTTGCCCGCATTTTGGATGACCAAATCTTGTTATTTTTTTTTTTCCTTTGGTGAAAAGTTAGATGTAGTTGTCTATCTTGGGATGGATTTTATTTTGTATTTTTTTTAGCAATATTTTTTTTTTATGATTTTTTCCGTGAAAGTGGTCTGAAAATATTTAGAAAATGGAGCGCTTTCCGTTTGCCCGCCATAACTATATCAAAAAATATCGAAATCAAATTTTTTTTTTTTTAAGGTGCATAGAATTTGTCCACGCTTGGGATGGTATAATTTTTATCATATTTTGATAAGCGAAACAAAAGTTACAGTCTTAAACGTAGACATGAACATTCACGGGAAAAAATGTCTTAAGGACCTATTGTTAGTAATAAATTATAAAATGATATTTATCTTATTCTATTCACTTTAAAAACAATATTTTTACAAAGCTAAGAGTCTACCCTACGTGATGGCACCATTTTTGTGAAATGTTTTCAGTTTTTTAGCATGGTTCAAGTCTTTGGAAGAGCAGATTTGAGGTTTTTTGATCTTTTGCACTTCATAATGACCTTCCATAGCTTTGGTTGGGGAAAAACAAAGATTTTCCGAGGCTAAGGTTCGGAAAATAGCTCCGCGATCGCGGTTTTTTGTAAAAATACCGCGAACGCGGTTTATAAAGTGCGCTCGCGGTTTATAAAGCGCGCTCGCGCTTTATAAAACATATTTACACACATCCCAAAGAATTACCATGTGATTTTTACGTCTGACCTTACCGTTTATGCGAAAGCGCTGCTTTTTCCAGGCACGTTTTTTTATCACCGAAAGCAAAACATCATTTAAGTCAAAAAAGGAAGTCATTAAGTAACACCAGTCGAATTAGAGGCCAACAAAATTGAAAATGCTGAGCGAATGCGGAAACTTCGTGAATCTAGAAGAGGTTCATCTTCAATCTCAACTACTGTCTGCACCTTACCGTACGTCATTACTGAATTGAATTCTGATCTTTTTCCACTGCACATTTTTTTATCACCGAAATTGAAGGAGACTATTTCGCGCGTTTGCAAACATTAGGACAGCGAGAGCACCGAAATGAGAAGGAAAAAAATGAGAGAGGCTATTGTAGAGGGTTCGTATGCCGAGGTGTCGGATCAGACGAGGCCTCTCTAGGTGCCACGGAGTCCGAGTAGTCACCCGTCGAATTTGAACGATATTTTGGTCTCAGGGCTCTTAAGGGACTAAGCCCGAACGAAGTAGCCCGGAAGCAACGACCCTTTCGCGCACCGAAACACCACCTCCTCTAGCGTTCACCTGGCCACCCGGACGTGCCGGCGCAGGCGGTTCGGTGCCACGGCCCACCGTTTGCAAAATACAGCATTTGGCAACCTTACACTGGCTCCAACTGCACTATTTCGCGCGTTTGCAAACATTAGGACAGCGAGAGCACCGAAATGAGAAGGAAAAAAATGAGAGAGGCTATTGTAGAGGGTCGTATGTTGAGGTTGAATTGAATAGGCCTCTCTAGGTGCCACGGAGTCTTAGTCACCCGTCGAATTTGAACGATATTTTGGTCTCAGGGCTCTTAAGGGACTAAGCTCAACGAAGTAGCCCGGAAGCAACGACCCTTTCGCGCACCGAAACACCACCTTCTAGCGAAATTGAAGGAGCACTATTTCGCGCGTTTGCAAACATTAGGACAGCGAGAGCACCGAAATGAGAAGGAAAAAAATGAGAGAGGCTATTGTAGAGGGTTCGTATGCCGAGGTGTCGGATCAGACGAGGCCTCTCTAGGTGCCACGGAGTCCGAGTAGTCACCCGTCGAATTTGAACGATATTTTGGTCTCAGGGCTCTTAAGGGACTAAGCCCGAACGAAGTAGCCCGGAAGCAATGACCCTTTCGCGCACCGAAACACCACCTCCTCTAGCATTCACCTGGCCACCCGGACGTGCCGGCGCAGGCGGTTCGGTGCCACGGCCCACCGTTTGCAAAATACAGCATTTGGCAACCTTACACTGGCTCCAACTGCACTATTTCGCGCGTTTGCAAACATTAGGACAGCGAGAGCACCGAAATGAGAAGGAAAAAAATGAGAGAGGCTATTGTAGAGGGTCCGTATGCCGAGGTGTCGGATCAGACGAGGCCTCTCTAGGTGCCACGGAGTCCGAGTAGTCACCCGTCGAATTTGAACGATATTTTGGTCTCAGGGCTCTTAAGGGACTAAGCCCGAACGAAGTAGCCCGGAAGCAACGACCCTTTCGCGCACCGAAACACCACCTCCTCTAGCGTTCACTTGGCCACCCAGACGTGCCGGCGCAGGTGGTTCGGTGCCACGGCCCACCGTTTGCAAAATACAGCGTTTGACAACCTTACACTGGCTCCAACTGCACTATTTCGCGCGTTTGCAAACATTAGGACAGCGAGAGCACCGAAATGAGAAGGAAAAAAATGAGAGAGGCTATTGTAGAGGGTCCGTATGCCGAGGTGCCGGATCATACGAGGCCTCTCTAGGTGCCACGGAGTCCGAGTAGTCACCCGTCGAATTTGAACGATATTTTGGTCTCAGGGCTCTTAAGGGACTAAGCCCGAACGAAGTAGCCCGGAAGCAACGACCCTTTCCCGCACCGAAACACCACCTCCTCTAGCGTTTCACCTGGCCACCCGGACGTGCCGGCGCAGGCGGTTCGGTGCCACGGCCCACCCTTTGCAAAATACAGCGTTTGACAACCTTACACTGGCTCCAACTGCACTATTCTGCGCGTTTGCAAACATTAGGACAGCGAGAGCACCGAAATCAGAAAGAAAAAAATGAGAGAGGCTATTGTAGAGGGTCCGTATGCGGAGGTGCCGGATCAGACGAGGCCTCTCTAGGTGGCACGGAGTCCGAGTAGTCACCCGTCGAATTTGAACGATATTTTGGTCTCAGGGCTCTTAAGGGACTACGCCCGAATGAACCTCTGACTCTTCCATTTATTCGTCCTCTTCACCTTAAGTCACATGAAAACCTCTTACTTTTCTAGTTGACGAATTTTCAGGGCATTCATAAGACCTATGAGTTACATATTTATTGCATCTAAAACACTTACCCAAGAATTTTCCTCTTACTCTTTGATAAGGTCTTATAGTCTATAATGCCCTGGAACTTTCACCCCCTCAAATAATGACATATCATTTTCAACCATGGATATTATAAAAAACTAAGATTACAAATAATAGATTAATAAAATTAAAATTAATTTAATGGGGGAAGTAATTGTGTACAGTTTGGTGCGTGGTTGAAATGGAAGAGGAAAATAATGGCTCGGGAAGTGGAGTGTGACAGGTCTATGGTAGGGGTTGGTATGGGGTAGTGTGAAGGCATGGGATTTCCTGGAAATCATATGAGAATCCTCCCATCATTTCTGACATGGCATTTTCCTTGCATAATAATACAAATAATTCATTCGAGATAAAGAGGCGTTAACCATGGAAAAACCTAAGTTAATGTTGTAGATTTAACAATAATTGGATAGTTGCAACAAGTACAAAAGAAGAGCACTATTTTATTAAAAATGGTAAAGTAGGGGTTCTGTGCTCCCATAATTTAATAAATATTTTTTGTATGTGGAAAATAAGTAGAAGATTTAGAATTAGGGGGTGTACAATGTCCAACTATATTGAGTTTTCTTCGTCCACGCACTTATGTTGCATGCACTGTAATATTTGCAACATCATTCTTAGGGAGGACAACTACAACCTCATTTCATGTTATTTATATTTCAATTCAAGTAGTTGTTGTATTGATTAATACAATGAAATTTCCCTTTCCTGTTATCCCACATATGTCTCTGCAAGATTTGTCTCTTTCGCCTTTTCCTACGCCAAGTGGGAGATTGAAACTGCTATGGAATTCACGCAATGGAGAAATATTGTTGAAGACATGGGTATCCTCATAAAGATGGCCCTTGATTCTTCACCAAATATAACCAACAGGTTCCCATGGGACCGTTTCACCTTCGATAGCATATTGATTCGATACCACTTTTTTGTTAACATAGTAATATATAATTGGTTCATTGAGCATCCAATATTATAAATAAGGTGTGGAAGTTATGGAATCAATATAATAATTCATATTTTTAGAAGTGACATGTAAACAAAATAAAAAACTAGAGAAAAATAATGAGAAAAATAAAAAGTAATCAACCTACAAAAAATATCCATCTTTCTCACTCCCAAATTCTAAGTCCGCCATTTCATTACTTTTTCTTCATGTAAATTGGTACCTCAAGAATCAATGCACGTTATACATAGCACATCTCTAGTTACTAATACTTAAGTTGGCTTGATATAGAGCTAACAATATTGTTTTAGTTTGAAAAATAAAAATTCAAAATGCCCATGGCACGAAATATACCACAAATAATAATCAGAAAGATACTAGAAAATATATAACTAGAAGTAATACACTAAATCCACCGAACAAAGATCAAAACCCACTTTCTCAGAGTTAGCAATAATACCAAAATAACCAAATTTATAGCCTTATTTAACCAACACACATGGATATATATATATATATATATATATATATATATATATATATATATATATATATATAATCAAATAAAGTGTGCTCCAGACGCGCACGTCTCTGAAAATATATATGTACATGTATAAGTTCATAATGTATGTATACAGATCTCGAACTAAGCACGTGCCATAATGTACATATGGGACCACATGCGGTCGCAAAAGGCTAGATATATATACAATGGACTGTGAATAGATGTACTCATGACCACATATATGTGGCATCCAAGTGGACTATAAATCTACTCATGAAACATCTTCCCTCTCTTCGCCCTGCTAGAAGTAGCACGTCCACGACCTGGGGATGTAGTGGAGGGAGATGCCACTACGGATTTCATCCGTGTGGTCCTAGGTGTCTCCAAGCATGCCTGCAACCTAACCTGCACATTCATAAACAACAAGTTTTTAACACCCAAAATTTTAAAATACCTTCAAAATTTAGAAACTTGTACAATTTAGTTAAAATGCATGTGCAATCTTACCGCAATGTCATGATCCCTATCGATTTGTTGTTGACGCGTCGCAGGGACAACAATAGACTCACGAGGGGTAAGCTACATACAAATAATTAATTTTCAAATTAAATATTTCACACATATATATATACCTACAAATTTTGATATTGTAGATTTAAGTTTAATAAGAAATAATGAACCTCCAAAATTTAACAAATTTAAAAAATTGTGTACCTCGGTTAGTGGATTTGCAGATGCTATGGCGGTATCTACAGCAGCCTCCACAGTCTGCATATGTGGAGGAGTCTCTGTAGCAGTCATAAGCTATACAAAAAACATGTACAAATCAATTTATTAAAATCTACTTAAGAGCTATACAAAAAACATGTACAAATCAATATTTAGTTACTCAAGAAAGAATAAAAATACATTATTAAATTTTATCTTCTATTTAGGCTAAATACATAGGATCTAAGTTATTAGGGTTTCTACTTTACTGTTGATCATTACAGGTCATCTCGATGTTGTGTGAAAAAGAGCAACACAATGATCACACAATTTCTAAACAAGCAAAGCACTAGAAAGTTGAGAGCTCAACTACCTTATGATCTAAGACTGTAAATTCCTTGTATTAGATTGTACAACTACTACATAGACCATGTACATATCATGTATGGTCTTGAACCTACATGTTTTCCAGTTCTATAATCTTCTTTGTAGAATCTAAAGTCTTATCTTCTCCTGCTCCGCTACCTGTCACATCTAGCTCATCCCAGAATCTTCCTAAACAAGCTAAGTTTCTCTCCCCTCTTGTATATTGATAAAGTTATTGTTTATCACTTAGTCCATTTCAAGTTGGAATGAATTATTTTTGTCATGCTTAATTGATGTTGGAAGTTAATTAGATAATAATTGTCTACCTGTTTATAATCCTTGTACCTTTTTCAGTAGAAATTTTAAATAAGGGTATAAATATGACCAATACATTATAGCTCCTCAAACCCATTATGAGGTGTGGCATAATATATAATAGAATACAAGCCCTTGATTCATCCCTCACACATGGAAACATGCACAAATTTAGCTCATGTTTGATCTATGGGAAGAAACATGGATAACTTCAAACTGGTAGTTTGTTGTTGTTATGGGTACTCTTAAGGAATCAAATGGTCCTTGATGTTTCTTCTTAATTTTATTAGAGTGAGAATAGAGGATCCTTGAATTTTCCAAGGTCACCCTACTAGGTTTTAGTGAATGAATATTTATATATGACCAATCGTTAGATTTCTTACTCAACAAACCTAAAAGTACTACCTAGGTTGACTAAGCCAAGTAACCCTTTTGAAAAAGTTAATATTAGAAGTGTATGGGATAGGTTCGTAGGGGGTGGATAGGTTGGATTTTAACTTATCCTAAACCTACAAACATGTCCATGATGTCTAATAAATTAGGTCTGAGACACATGGAGGATTATGCATATGTTCAATAACATGTGCAGTGATTTGTGAGGGGTTGGGATGGAGAATACTTGTTATCTAGTAGAAGCGAAGTGGATATAGAGTGAGACATTTCCTTAAGTTGTTCAAGTTATGTGTGAATGAGATATATATCATTATAGTTGTAACACGTCATGTTTCCAAGTGTTGGGAATACATTTAGGTACTACAAATTACCCCCATTTCAATATAGTATTGATAAATGTTGGATTAATAGATAAGAAACAAGTAAATACAAACCTCACTTCTTGATCATACAATGATGTTGTAAATTCTTAAATCTCAGTACACCAATCCATATAAAACTTATAATCATATGGAAAGGACGCATAGATTTTTTTAGATAAAGGGTACAAGAGGATTTAACCTTTTTTACATTTCTTCATCACTCTTATCATTCATTAAAGAGATTTGTAACTAACCTGCGTAAAACTCATGCGAGGCATGCCAGTAGCTTCAGTTCCCTGAGCAGATGATGACCCGCCAGGCTCCTGTGTATAAAAGAGAAAAATATTAATACATGTACAACATACACGTGAAACAAATTATAATAATAATCTAGTGCAATTAAATGATTTATTAAAAATGTAAGTTTGTACAACTTGAAACTTACGTTTGAAACACGCCCAACCGCAGTAGCTAGCATGTCAACACCGGATGTTTCCTTCACCGGCTCTTGCTATTTAAAATAAAATAAAAAATTAGTTTTTTACATGTATGTACATGACGTACAATCATATATATATTAATATCTCAAACATGTGAATTAAACTATTGTACATATATATATTATTTAAATTTATTTAAAATTTACCTGTGAAAGACCAATATCAGTGGCTCCAGTTCCAAAAACATTCCCCAGCATCTCATCTATAGAAAAAAAATCCTGTGAACCAGCAAATGATGTCTCGCCTGCAGTGCATACGGCACCACATGATCCACAGTGGTGTGGTGCACTAGAACTGGCACCTCCACCAACATCACCGGATGCAATCTGGGTGCTATGC
>CM034152.1:608434980-608714980 GCA_019776745.2 Taxus chinensis | reverse complement strand
TATGTTTGGAGGAGGGTTTTGAGGAATGTTTGGAGGGTTTTGAGGAATGTTCGGTGGGTTTTGAGGAATGTTTTGACGGTTTGCACGAGCCAGAGCTTGCCGACCAACTGATAAAACAATAAAAATTGTATACATAAACAAACAATTCACAAAACCCATGAAAATGCCAAAAAAACCTAAAATGCAAAAAAAACAACCTAAAATGCAAAAAATGATTACAATCGAGGACTTACCTCCTCGTCTTGGCGGCATGGTTGAATCTATCGCTATCCAGAAGTCCGATGAGCAATTTTGAGATAGTATTGAAAGTGCGAGTGAAAAACGTTTAGGAGGTTCGAATTGAAAATTAGGAAAATAATGAGTCGCGGGACTGTTAAATTTTGTCTCAGAGTTCCGCGATCGTGGTTTATAACCGCGCTCGCGGTTATAAACCGCGATCGCGAACTAGGTTCGGTAATTACCGAACCTGAATTCAATAACCGCGATCGCGGTTTTAGGACAGCGCTCGCGGTTTTAAAACCGCGATCGCGGTACCTTATTTCGGGTTTTATGTCCACGGAATTGTCCACCAACTTCGTGCACTTACCCATATATATATATATATATATACCTAGCGTGTGTGTGTGTGTGTGTATAAAATTGTATTTTAGGTTTTATTTTTAAATTAAAATGTTTAAATTAAAAATATACAATAATTATATATATATACCCTAGTGTGTGTGTGTGTAGATATATGCATGTCTATATATACTCTAAAGAAAAAGAGGGTTTATATTGTAATATATATAGATTTATAAGAAAAATGGTAAAATACCCAAATGTCCTAGAAGGGCAAATGCATTGAAATAGACTATCAACAAATAGAAAATTCTAGATTTATTGGGCAAATGCCATGTACCCAAATGGGTATTTACATTGAAATGAAATTTACAAATAATGAAATTTCCTATCAAACCTTAGGAGAGGGAAAATAGATTAGTAATAAAAATAAGTAAACTTATATTGGGGGTTGTGTGTATCCATCCCAATCTTCTTATTTCTCTTTTATGGCTTCCTTATCTTCCTCCTTCCCTTAACCTGCAAAACAAAAATGAAGAAATGAGTAAAATGAATGAACAAAAGACTCCATAGAGATGAATAGGGTTGTTTTTGATATTCCTTAATCCAATGGCCTAGATTAGGTTTCATCCAAACCTAAGATTCTCGCCTACAAATGTTAGGTTCGAGTTAGGTGAGATCATCATTTGATCACATGGGTCAACTTTGAATGGGGCCACTTAAGTGCTGTTGAAGTTAATTCAAACTCTATATTTTAAAATGATTTCTTTGTTGTATCCTTACAAAATAAAGAGGCCATCACCTTGTGATAAGTTTAAAGTAAATTATTTCCCTTAGTATTAGATAACATTTATAATCGTGGATTAAATTTTATAGCACTATTTAAATGAAGGGAAAATTAAACTTAGCTCCAGAATAAATTATTAAAGTACTTTGAACCGATTTAGTAATTAATGCAAGATTAAGGAAAAATAATTCAAACCTAACCAAATATTAAATATTATTATTTAACTAATTTTTAGGTGATCGTTTTTTACCAAGGGAATAACAACGTGTTGCTTTCGTCCTTTTAAAAAAAATTATTCCATAATTTTCTAATATAATCTTTGTTTCATTTTTGGGTTTCATGGGTATTATTTGTGGGTACTACATTATACACACACACACACACAACACACAAAATAGGGGTTCGACTAGTAAAAGAAACGCAGCCACAGAGAAAATAACACAGTCGTCATGGCTTATTTCAGGTGAGGTATGTGTATATGGTGGGGTGTCACCCCACCCTACCTACCATGTATTTCCCGTATGGATCCGCAAGCCTATGTGGCTTAAACAATAAACCACACCACCTGTTTTTTAATTAATATAAAATTTGGTATATTAACCGTGCATTGATTTTCAAACATAGTGCTTTCTACATTGGAAATTGTATGTGAATAAGAGAACCCCATATATATATGAATGATATAGATAGTATATATAGATATAGATATATATATATATATATATATATATATTATATATATCTATATCATATATATTTGTATATAAGTTGTTTGTTTTATTGTTCATTTTAACAAAACTATCAATTCAAACCTTATTGATATAACTATAAAGGGCTAATGTGGACTATAAATTTATATTTATTTATTTATGAGGGAGAGTTGAACTAATAACCTTTCTAAGTCAATCCAAATGTAAATAAAGAAGAGAAAATTTCCATGGTTGAAAAAACTATATTTAAAATTTCCCCTTTATAAATTGTGTAAGATTTTTGACTACAACACAACAACCTAAATCACTGCATTTTACATTCTAGCTTGAAGAGAAAAAAAGTATAACATACTCAAGTGAAACTTCTTCACTTTTTTTTTTCAAATCAAATTTGCCAAAAATTAAAAAAGGGAAACTAATCATATACTTTCCATACAAAACACCATTCTTTTAAAATAATGCATATACAACTTTTCAATAAAAGTCGCCGATTGGAAATAAGTTCATTTCAATTACAATGCTACTCAAAGTCCTTCTTTAAAACTATAATGATACAGTTTGATAAATACATATTACAAGAAACTACTCCATTGAAATGCAAGAGGTTACAAGTATTCCACTTTAAGTTGAAAACAACATGGCCAAATTTTCAACATAGGAATTCTTCCATATGGATCAAATACACAAGTCTTCATATCAATACCATCTTCCAACTTCCATATATTCATCTTTTTGTAATCTTTCATCTCTTCAAATTTTAATCACAATACAAAGAAAGGAGAGTAGGTGACACTCTCCGCCCAACCTTTAATTCAATAGAAGGAGAAATTCATCCTTCTTATTGGCCCCCGAGCCCCAACCATAGAATAATAAGGTGTGTTTGTAACTTGAAACTTCATAAATAATGTCTTTCGACAAAATTCACACATACATCCTTTCAACACTCATGCAATATTTCAACACTCAATCACATTTTTCAAAAAAATTCAACAAGATTAGTTTTGCATTCTTTTCCATAAAAAAACAAATAAGATTCACATTTTCATCAAAATCACAAAGCCTTAATAGTCAACCAAATGGAGACAAGAACATGGATCCTTCTCCTTATGTCTCCCATGTAAGAATATGGTCCACCCAATACCTCCAAGGGCACTGTCAACACCACACACAAAACCTTATCTCTCCCTATGCAAATGCAAAAATAACACATAACCCTTTTACCTCCACATAGATGGAGCACCTCTCCAACACTCCCTCAAAATTTTCCTCACTAACTCCATTTTTCCTCCATAAAAAAATCCATTTTCTTCTCCCACACCACTATTAAATGAAATCTACCCATCCCAAGTTAATGCAATCACAACACACATAGCATACACTCAAAAATCACAAATCTCACTACTACATACATATATAAAATAAGTAACAATAAGTGGATATTCTACCTCTCCATTTAGCTTCCAAAATATTCACTCAACAAGCTTCAAACACCTTCAATCCAAGAAAAGTCCCAAAATGTAACTCCAAAATCTCCAAGAGCCAAAATTCCAAAAGACAAGTGTATAAAATGAGACAAGTAACCCCTAATTACTCCAAATTCACATAAATCAATATAAAAGGAGGTGAGTATGATGAGGTGGCTCCATATAGGATGTCACTTCATCATCCCTCCATTCTAGCTCAACAATTCAAAGCAAAAATACCAAATCCAATAAATGAATAAGTAAGGCTATGACATGCACAAGTGTACACTCCAACATAAAATCCATACCCTCCAAGGACATATTTAATGAGGTAAGTAGAAAAGTGACTTTATTTACTCTTTTTAAATCAATAAATGCATTAAAAATGCTAAAATTAACTCCACACTTCATAAGTATGGTTGGTGGATGACTTTGAGAAGCAAGGGACAAGGTTAACTTGTTCCACAAGACTCAGAAAGTGTCCTCTAAGGAAAAACTCGAGATTTGGAAAGGATGAAGAGTACACACTTCAAAAAGTAATTAATTTCATTCAACATCAAGTAAATATAAAGGACCATCTACCCTACTTAATTATTAATTGTCACATCTTCTTTTTATTTTACAATTAAGTTAAAATAACTAATTAAAAGGATAGTAACAAGTACTAATAAAGTGACTAGATTTTAAAAATATTTAGATACATGGACCACAAAATAAATAACCATAATTATAAGAGGGAAACATCACAACCCATGGCCACACACATGAGGTCACCCCCCATGGGAAACCTCCTAACCAAGAATAACAATTAAACAACATACACATAGAACACAAGTTGCAATTTGGCCTTGTTGCAAACACCCTACATTCTTCTACGGATGGTCCCCTATCCTCTTTCGGTGTATAGTGATATCATTTTCTTGTAATCTCAACAACAATACCTCTTCAGCCTCAAGGCCACATCAATAACAGCAAGAAATAACACATACATATCGATCAATAATCATCATTAAAATTAATAAATTCTATCAACTATGTATAATTTCTAATTACTTTAATTCTACCATTTTACTAACATCAATGATCACAAGACTAGTCCAAAAATCCAAACATAGGAAGCGCGTCACAAATATAATGTGTCTGTATAAAATCAGAACAATGAAAATCAACATGTATAAAATTGTCCACTAGTTTCAGCTAGCATATCATAATCCAAAAATATGAATCATAACATTTCGATGATCCCAATGTCTATATAGTCTATCACCTGCTTATCAAACTATAATAATCATAATGTCAATGCATGTAATCAATATTAATAAAAATTGGAGTGGATAACTATCGAAGAGGAGTGGGCATTATATCCCCCTCCACTTAGACTTGATTTCATCTTGGAAATCACAAAAAGAGGTAGAGAAGAAAGGCATATAAACTTTCAAAATAACCTCTACAAGGTTATCTAAGAATATACAATATAGAACATTTAAAAAGTAAAGTGGTCGACGGAATTCGAATGAACAACACCTAAGGTCCAAGAAGAATAGGAAAATTCCTGTACACAAGGTGTCCACATAGCCGCATATGGATACAACATAGGGTAACAAGGAAGGACAAGACTTCCACTTAGGCTGGATTACACTTCAATGTTCATTATTTTAGGAACATTAACAACCACCAATCATGACCTTCAATTTTACACAAGAACCCACACCTTATTAGATAAAAGGAACGATAACCAGATCGTACCAATCCAAGAACATAGATGCTAATCAAACACCATGATCAATAATATGAAATAAATTCACTAGAATAACTTTACATAAAACCTTTACAAACAAATGAGCAACAATATCATATATTATTATGGAACTCAATGAAATACAATGAGAATGGGTCTTGCTTATATAGGCAAGGAATAACAATCTAAGAACCAGTCAAGGTCGTAGATTTATGAGAGACTATCATGGAAAGAACTAGTCATCAAAGAACTAGTTAAGTCCATAGATTTATGAGAGAATTATACATGAAGGATTTATTTTATACCATAGATCAAGGAAAAAACTATACCTAACAATTAGTTAATATCCCCCTAATATCTAAAAAAATAAAAAGAAATATTCACACACATAAGTGGGTGAGGATAAATACAATAAAGGTAAATAAAGTACCTAGCTGAACATGAACTAAGGTAAATACCTAATCTAACATTAGAGATTATACAGATTCAGGGCCACACCAAATGATGCTTAATCAACAAGGAAGACTCTTAATTTTAACAAAAGTGTTTACAAAAATGAAGAGTATCCATTAGAATTACTTGATATAATAATTAAGAGCTCACTTAACTTTTCATAGTGACACTAAGCATACTCTTGGCCACAAGGTTTTCATAACTTGAATTTGTATCCAAATATTGAAATACATAATCACTAATATTTATTTAGAAAACCCAATCAGTTAGACTACTTTCTCCTTTATTATAGGCAATCTTATCCCATACTATCATATCAACACAAGACATACCATTCAGTCTATATAAAAAGGAAATTTATTAACTTTGGACCCACCTTAGCTCAAAATAACCTTAAAACGAACCTAAGATTATTATTATAACACATAGGAACACTCAAACGAGCTAGAAAAAAATAGGTAGTAAGAGAGGTCCAACTAAAAATTTACGAGAGAAACACACCAAACATTCCTATAGAAACTTATCAAAATAACCTGCCCCTTCTTCTCCCAAAAGGAAAAGGGGGGCAACATCATAGTTTCCAAAAGGAAGGAGGATTCAAAAAATCCTCCATATCCTTAATTTATGTTTCCTAATAATGCCAAAGGCCTAGTTCACCAATGACCTATTCCAATACCTCACATGAAATTGGAGATTTTCACTCACTCTTAAAGACCACAAACATACACCTATTGATTATAAGATGAAAAAGGGGTTTGACGGTCTGAAAGGCTCCATCAAGGAGGATTTCACACATTTATGTTCAACGGAGTAAACGCGGCTAGAACACATCACTATCACCAAGGTACTCCATTGTTCAAGGTAGGTGGATATATTTAAAGGTTAAATAGTTACCATTATTGGAAAAATGGATGTAGGTCCCACCAACATGAACATATAAATTATTCCATTCTAACAAGGTGATACAATCCTTATGCATACTTCTAAAAATTTCATACTAACCAATGAGAGTTCACAAAATGACCTAGCATGTGACTTTTTTTTTAAAATTATACATGTGTTTGTTATTTTATATAAGAAGGGGGTATTATCATGGTTTCCTCCTTGGAGTTTATTAAGAGATTCAAACTAATTTTTTTTTACTAGTGTAGCTTTGAAAGAACTCATTCTTTCATTATTTCTAGTTCTGGTATTATATCGTATACTAATTTTCATAAAATATCATGATAGTTTTAAAATGATAACATAATACATGCTATGTTAAGGCTAGATATATATATTCGATACATTTTTATAATATTTCAATATTATTTGCAAAATCTTAACATCTTAGGGCATATTTGAGCTTAAGCACTCATACTCTAGTTTAAGGGAAATTTTCAATTAGTTCTATCTTTTAGATTATATCCTTTACAAATTTTTGGGCATGCAATAACAATGTATACAAATAAGGTTTTTTATTTACTCATTCTACTTATGTTTAATCCCATAATTTTATCCATTCTATAATTCAAATAAAAACTTATAGTTACGTTTGCCAAGAAAACTTCTTATAAGGTTCTAAATAATGAATTCATTAGACTATGATATCCTATACCTTGCATAATTAAGGATCATCACCAATGTTGACATGATTTCTCATCATTCTATATAGGTGTCAAAATTTATCCATTCTACTTCTAGGGGAAGTATAAAAGGGTTCTTTTCTATTTTCACATATTTTTCATTCCTTGAATTAAACTACAAGGTTAGAGTAAGGAACCATTTTCCTTATGTCCCAAGTTTATTATTAAGTTTTGATATTCCATGCCTCACAATTAGAATTCTAATATGCTCAGGGTTGTCACATTACTAATTTAATTTTAATGAGTAAGAAGAGCCAAGCTTATCACATTATTCAATTCATAGGAACAAGAATTCATTAACCGAAGCAGAACACACCAAATTTACAATAGTTTTATCATAAATTACATATATCATCAATGCATTCCAAGTGAATCTCTACAAGTTTCAATAAAAGGTATGATGAATGTGTACATTAAGAAGTTATAAAATTGCTTTTACAATTTCAAGGAGTTTAGATCGGTGTTAGGAAACAAAAATTTTCTACAGTTAGGCTCAAAATAGGTTCACTATACGAGAGAGAGAGAGAGAGAGAGAGAGAGAGAGAGAGATTTTACAAACAAAACTTATACCTCCACAAGATATCATCAACCAAACAATCAGGGAAACATGGTGGAAATTACCCCATAGAAACCACATTTCCTTGCCAAGAGAACATAAAAATAGTAAGATGGTAGTCTAATGATTTACTCAAAGTACCCTCTAAGGTCAAGAGTTATAGCCTTGGATGAAAGAGTGTGACATCAACACAACCAAGGTTGGAAACTTAACCAAAACCAAAATCTCCAATCACAAGGTCCAAAGAAGTCCAAGGTACGCATATCTGCCTGAGCACAGCTCAATACTAATGGACCATAGAGTGGTATAAACTAAACAAATTAAGAGATTAAGACAAGAGCATATCTATCTATGGGTTCCCAAGATCAAAACAATCATACTTATTTAATCATAAGGCTCAAAGGAACTCGCATATAACCATATTCATCTAGGGTATTTATATTCCAAAATGCATATCTTTTTTTAAGTAACACAAAGTAACTGATTTAGGACCCTAGTATTCCCATCAGTGAACCATCATATCCTAATAGTACAATATCACCAGAAACATATAATTATCCTAGATTTACTTCATCCCTAACATAAACCATCACTTCACACCGAGTGTCACATCTATCCTGACAATAAATATAACTTAGATGGGTGCAAGAAGGTACATAATCACTGCCAAATCTACCAATTATCATGTATGACATGGAGAGACCTATATTTAGGAAAATCCAAGTAACAAAAGGGTTACTCCAAGGTCCTAGGCATACAAAGGTCCATCACTCCAAAACCAAAGGCATGCTCTAAAGCACCTAGGATACAAAAAAGATACCTAGGGTATACCCCCATACAACATCAGAACACAATAAAATAAAAATTAAAACTTGCTCATCCCCAAATAAGAAGAAACAAATGTAACATTCTTGACGACATTTAGAGAAGTGGCCTTCAAGACAAACAACCTCCAAGTTACTAAACAAAGGTAAAATCCAATAAATATTAGCAATCAAATAAAATGGCTAAGTAGTCGTATCTTAATCCTCGAAAAAAAATCTCGCAATAAGACAAAATAATAAGAAGAGCCTCACAACTTCTCAACAAATCATTAAAATAAAATGCTAGTCCTTGATAAAAGATTTTAAATTTACAAATGTAAAACACATGACATATCCACATCACAATCACTTTATAGCCCTTCATGGACCACCGGTAGGGGTACTCAACATCAAGATCACATCTTAGAAAAAACATATAAATTGGATCTATTATGACATCATTTCATGATATCTACTCTCCCATATGGGAATTAAGTCCTCAAAGTGAGAACACCCAAACTGTCACCCTGATAAACTGGATCCGGGTAAGAGGTCCACTTCAATAGGCAAGGCAACTTCCAGGAGCCATAACTTTTGTACCCTAAATCTGATTGAATCCATTCGAAAGGCCTCGGAAATATTAGGAATACCTCATGGAATGGCTCTAAAATGCAATTTTCACAGTGCTATCTAAAAATAGTAATTTCTATATATAGAAATTTCATGAAATTTTTACATAGGCGATGTGTAGAAGTCAAATTACTTCACCTCCCTCGGGGTTGGTGACCTTCCACATTAAGGAAAACAACAATCCAAAAAGAAAATATTGTCTTTCTTATTATTTTAATCCCATAGGTTCAATTTTCTAAACTTGTGGCTCTGATACCAAGTGTAACGCCCATAATTTCAACATTCAAAACCACACCAAAGTCTATTAATTTATCAGGGAAAATTTTGTAGAATTGTTTTTTGTTTAAAAGGTTACAAGGGTAAAACATTAGTCATGATTAAAAATTATACACAATTATATGGTAGTTAGAATTAAATTATTAACTAATTATTATTAATTTGTTCCCCAATTAATTTTACAGTTTAATTATTCTTACTAATTTCCATTGCTTCATTTAAATATTTGCTATCTTACTTCCATTCACTACAACAAACAAGCATTTTTTACCACAATTTTTGTAGAATTTTTCCACAATTTTTACATAATTGTAGAATATTTGTGGCATCTCTATGCTAAATTAGTTATTGTTTTTTACTATTGCGGATTTTCCATGATAAAATGTTTATTGTTAATAATTTCTAGAAACCCACATATCCAAACCTCCATTATAGAAATTCCACATTTTTTAGAAAATAATATTATAATTTATTAGAAATATTAACTACTGGCATCTTGGGAAAGAAGCACCTTTGGGTGGACCTACTTCAATCTACCTCTACTTTTGGGGGATCAGCTGTTCATTCTAGGTGGGGTCTCTACTGCCATCTCCAGATAGTAAGGACAAGAAAGGGGGGGTAATCTGAAACCTTCAGTCCCAAATTGACTTTATGCGCTTTCATCTAGAGATGGGGCCCTCTTGGACTTGGAGCCTAAGCAAGGCTGGTATACATGGAGTAATAGAAGAAAGGGTATTTAATGAAACATTACGGAAAAGGCTAAATAGATTCCTGGGCTATTTTCGTAGTTGGGCTCTCAAAGAAATAGTACTTGAAAGCTCCGTATTACCTTGGTCAGGGTCGAATTCATTTTCCGGTGACCCTGGTTATCAAGTCTTGATATTTCCCCTCTTATATCACCATTCAAATTCGAGTTTAATGTGGCTAAGGGATGCTTCTCTTGAAGGATGGATTGACCAATGGCAGAAGTCTGATCAAATTGAGGGCTCCAAGATGTTTGTGCTGGCTCAAAAATTGAAGAGATTAAAAAATGACTTGCATGGAAGTGGAATGTCAAATGCTTTAAAAATCTCTTTCAAGAAAAAGCTAGATTTGAATCTAAGCTGAAAGATCGTAATTTGAAAGTGTTCAGAGATGGGATGCACCAAGAAGAATTTTCCCTTGAGAAATCTCCCTTAGGTGAGCTAGGAGAATTGCTCCTTAGGGAGGAAAATCTATTGGAAGCAAAAATCAAGGGAGATTTGGCTGAAGGATGGTGACAGAAACACCAAATGTTTTCCATGCCTATGTAAAATTGAAAAGGAATTCAAATTTCATTTCAGAAATTAAGAACAATGAAGGGGTTCTTCTGGTAGAGCAGAATGAATATCCTCTCTAAGGGTATTAATTTCTTCTCCTCCCTGCTGGCTGGGGATGTTGTATCCTTTAAGGCCGATAAGAATTCCCTTTTAGATTGCATTCTTGCACTTATCTCCGAGAATCAAAAATGCCAACCTCTTCAAACATTTCTCCTTCTCAGAAATTGAGAAAGTTGTGTCTCTCCTTGGAGAAGAATAAAGCTCTCGGCCCGAATGGATTCCCTACCGATTTTTTTCAGAATTTTTGGAGTATTGTGGGCTATGATGTTTGGGTCAACTATTGATGCTTCAAGAAGATCCCGCTCGGTGCTCAGAATGCTAAATAATACCTTCATTTGCCTCTTTGCCTGAACTGCATCAACCCACCTCCTTCAGGGGATTTCAGGCCAAGTCTCCCTTTGCAATACATCCTAAAAAATTATTTCTCAAGGCCATTGCCCTTTGTTTGAAATCTGTTTTGGATCCTCTTATTTCGCAAGAGCAAACTGGGGTTCATTGTCGGGTGAAAATCTATCCTTGACAGATTCATTCTATCACATGAATTGACTTACTCCCTTTCTTCCTCGAATTCCCCCAATGGTATGCTCCAAAAATTGGATATAAGGCAACAGCATATGATAAAATTAGTTGGAGATTTCTTATTAGGATTCTTTAAAAGTTTGGTTTTCTCCAAGAATATGTGTGAGTGGATCTTCAGCTGCATTTCAGAACCGTCATTCTCTGTCTTACTAAATGGGAGTGCGAGAAGGTTTTTTTGTCAGTAACCGTGGTATTAGATAGGGGGATCCCTTGTCCTCTCTTCATGTATATCCTAGTGGCGGAATCCCTACGGCAGATCCATCAGAAGAAAAAAAATGGTGGGAAGGTAAGCTTAAAGGCCATAATATTGCAAAAGGTATTCCTCCCCGTCACACATCAACAATTCGTGGATGACACATTTCTGTTCGAGCAGAGGCTTCCATTCAGAGAAGTAAAGGAGCTAAAAGATTTCTTTGCGATAGGTATTCAAAAGTAGCTGGGCAAGAAGTTAGTAAGGATAAATCTTGCATCTTCTTGTTCAACGTATCCATTCAAATGAAGTCTAGAATCCTGAATATTTTCAATTTCAAAAAGTTTCACCTGCCTGTCAAATATCTCGGTATTCCCTTTTTTAATGGTGTAGGAAAAATTTCCTTGTGGAAAAATCTTCTCAGCTCTTTGGAAGTCAAGCTAAATTCTTGGAAAGGTAAATGGCTCTCCCTTGCTGGGAGACTAATGCTAATCAAATTGGTTCTTTCTACCTCTCCTTTGTATCTTCTTTCGGTTCTTAAAATCCCAAAGGAGGTGTTTTAGAGAGAAAGTCAAGGGAATTCTAAGAAATTTCCTATGGTATTGCTCTCTCCAGGGAAAAGAAAAATTCCATTGATCAGGTGGGAAACCTTATCTAAGCCCAAAGAGTTTGGTGGTGTGGGTATCCTAAACTTAGGCCTTCAAAATGTGGCACTCGGTGCTAAATTGGTCTTGAGGCTAATCTCCAATCCCAAGAGTCTTCTAAGTCAGGTTTTTGAGAAGAAATATCTGGGTGCTCCCCTTCCTGTGTCCATTCTTCAAGTGGAAAACCCACCAAAGGCTCTCATATTTTGAATTTTATGCTTGAGTGTAGATCCCTTTTTTTTTAATGTGGATTGGAGAGTGGGGAATGAAGAGAAAGCTCTTTTCTAGGATGGTTCCCTAGAATGGTTACCCCACCCTCAGGGACTTCGCTGATTTTCATGTAATTAAAAGAAGACTACTGGAGGAATGGGGCCCATTCGTCACAAACTATGGGTTGTTGTATGACACCATTCCCTCCATGTTGCAATGGAGAAATGTGGATCATCTGGATATTTCACCTGATTTAAAAGATAATTTTTTGTCTTTTTTGCAGGAAAGGAAGGTCCTGATATCATACTACCCACATCTCTGTTATCTTTTGTTACATAAGGATGTTGCTTCTGAGAAACCCTTATTAAAGGATTGTTGGGATTTCCACTTCCCTCCAAAAGCAGGTCTCTTCACCTGAATGGCCTTTAAGGGTAAGATTCTTAACCAAGAAAGAAGGAAAAAAACTGGTTTTCAAGGCCCTACCAAGTGCTTATAGTGTAAAAAGGAAGAGGAAGATAGGGATTACATACTACAGCACTGCCCCTTTGCTATGGAATGCTAGAACTAGCTATGTGTTAGGCTCAGCCTTCCGTGGGTTCAGCCTAAATCCCTTCCAGATGTTATTTTAGCTTGGCCTATTAAATCACACTCAAGGGCTCTTTCTTTTATTTGGTTGTGTAGCCTGGTGCTTCTACTATGGCACATTCAGTGGGAAAGAAATAAAAGGATCTTTAGGGAAGAAAGTGATTCAGTGAAATCGGTCCTCTTAAGATTGGAAGGGGCTATATCTGAAACTATGTCTTCAAAATGGTCTAGATCCTTTTCTTTTACCTCACAGGATAGAGTGTTCAAAAGAAGCTAACAGATGATTATTAATCCTAGGAATGGTGCATTGAAATCTTCTACATCTTCCTCCATGGTTAGAAAAAACACAAAATGGGCCCCTCCTCCCAGAGGCTTTTTAACACTTAATTTTGATGGGGATGTAAGAGGGAACCCGGGGGCTTCTGGTGCTGGATGCTTGGTTCAAAATTCTTCAGGTTTGGTTGTTAGAGTTACTTCCTACAAACTTAAGGAACGTACTTGTAATGATGTTGAATTTCAGGCCCTCAGTAAAGGTTTAATTTTAGTTTCTTCCCTTGTTAGGAAATAAGGGATAAAATATGTGAAATAATCCCTCACAATATCGCAGCAGTAGAAACCTATATGTAGAAAATATTATAGATCTCAAACAAAAGTGTAGAATAAAATAACACAACACAGAGAGATAGTATTTAACGTGGTTCACCCAATTTGGGCTAAGTCCACCAAGAATCACTTGCTCAGATTTTATTACAAGCCACCGCTCTTCTCAATACAATACCCAGATATGTTTGGAGCTATGCTCAACAAACTCTATAGAATTCACACCCAAATTCAAAACACATTTACAATGTTACATTATACCTACCATATGCATAAAACCATATAAGTAGACAACTTCTTAAGAAGTTTTACAAAACTGTGGGGATATTAAAACCATGGGCCAAACCTGTCCCATAAACCTATGGGTCAAAATCCCGCCCATATGAAAAAACATGTTTCCCAGTATATCGGGCACATTTTAAGGCCAAAAAATAAATTCTCGGGGGCTACACCCGAGAACACTTACTACTAGGGGCTTCCACCCCAAGACCCCTGCTCAAGGCCCGTCCCGGCCCCGAACCTCAGCAAGACAACTGTGGAAAGTTTATAGTACTCTTAGTGTACAGTCTTCAACATTTTCTCACATGAAAATAGGCTCCACAACCTAACATCCCTTAATACTGAAAATTTAGAATTGAAGGAGATTCCATGATAGTAATAAATGCCATTATTAATAAAATAATTTTGTCTTGGAAGATGGATTATGGAGGTGCAAAATTTTTAATGGATGTTGTCAAAATTCAAAAAATGGAGTATTAAACACATCTATAGGGAAGGCAATTAGTGTGTTGATTGGCTGGCGAATAAAGGCATTGATCAAGATCGTTGGGAGAAGGTGGATAATAATTGTTCTGCTTGGGAGGGTCTACAAATGATTGTCTTGAAGGATTCCCCCATCACGGAATCGATGGTAGCTCCCCCATGTGTGAGACATAAGGCGGCTATTTAAGTCTATTGGGCGGTTCACTTTAATTCATTCCCCTTTCGATATGAAAATGACTTCACCTAGGGCTCCTAAAGTGGCACTCTCATGTGACTAGCAAGAGATGGCTTTCAGAAATAAATTCTCTGATGGAAGGTTGTGGAAGATCTTATATATGTCTTGTGTCGATGACCTGGAGGTAGTAAAATTAGTTCTGGGTCAGGATTTCTTAATGTGGAAGGGTGGCTGAGAATCACTAGTGGTATTTCCTCCATCTTCGTGGAAAATATGTCGTTCTTGCTTTCTTCAAAAGTAGTGGTGGTAAAGTTTGTGGCACACTAGATTTGCCTCTCCTTCTGTGGGAAACTTGCATCGGAGGTGGCCAATTTCAACCTGGCCTCCTGGCCTATGCATGATGTTGCTTCAAGCTCGTCGGTTGGTGGTGCCTCGGCCTTCTCAGAGATGGAACGTTGTTTCAAAGTCCTGTTGGATTTCACATAATCCCTCGTGTCCTACGTGAAAGACAAAAGGTAGGGTCAATCTCTGCATTTAGCTCCCAAACATCAACGCAGTGGGATCACCTTTGGAACCAGTCCCGAGTTGGTGGTTGGTGATGTGTTCCTCTGCGAGGGGTGCTTTTGATTATCTCTAGCAAGGTTGGCTCAATGGGAACTTGGCTGAAAGGGGAGTCTGATGGTGTGCCCTATTTGGATCAAGATCATCTTAGTCTGGGGCTTAATATTTCAGTCGACCCAGCCCTGTAATGTAATCAGGGCTTAGGTATAGTTTATAGAGTAAATTGTGGTTTTTGTTAGTATGCCACATTTTTTACTCTAGATGTTTCTAGACACACTTTAGGTATAGCCTCCTTTGTAAATAGGAAATGAGTCCCTTCAACCCGCCTTAACTATAAAAGAAAACTACCCAACAAACATGCATAAAAAATATATTTTTTTAAGAACCCTAATATTAAACCATTTTAATGTGAAAATGTATCATTGCCTTGAAGTTGTTTTTAAATATTTCAATAAAACTAATATAAAATAAAGATAGTGTCAAAATAACACATTACCCACACTACAACAATAATTTTTTTACCACAATTTTTCTACAAACATTCAACAATTTAAGAGAGTTCTATAATTTTTGGAACGTCTCTCTAATGATTTTTAAATTTAATTTATAGAATATGTAGATGTTCCATAGTTTTAATGTACTTATAAAATCTTGTAGAAAACTCATATTTCTAAACATTTATTATAAAAAATTGACAATTCTTTGAATTTTTAGAAATCTAATTTAAATACTATCTACCATATTTAGATTGATTTTGGAATTTTTATTAAATAATATAAATTATAATAATTATGATATTACATTTAATCTAAAATGTGTCACATTGTTTTATTGAATTCAAAATTAATATAGTGAAAAAAATAAATTATATATAATAAATATTTTAATTATATGTTGAAACTTAAAAATTAAATTTTATTTATTAAACTTTATATTTCTTCAAAATAATAAAATAAATGAGTTTCACACATTTTCAAAATGTTAAATATTCACTTTTACATCAAGCACGTCACTATAATATTATAGTTTTCAAAAATCTTAATCTATTCAACAAAGTTAATTAATAAATGATGATAAAGACCATAGTCAAAAAAGAAAATAATGATCTCAGACTAATTTATTATAAAATAGTTTTAAAGAATACATTTTAATTTTATATCATAGATAATCAATGTTTTAGAAGAACTCATCCATTTCATTTAAATTTATTATGAACACACCACGTGGATCTTAGATTACGGATTAAGTTAAAATGCAATATTTGTGATTTATTCCCTAACAATATCACCATAAATATTGGAAGGATCTTAAATGTGGGAGATCTTCAAGCCTTAAATTAGGGGTTTCTCATATTTATAAATAGATAGTTATCATTCTATCGGTTTTCCGTCTCACCTACTCGTAGTTTTTATGCAGCATTATTGGTTCGATGCGGAAGCTCTTTGTTTCAAAATAGGGTGTGGTTTTGAAGGAGATGTTTGCAGAAATAATATATTAAGTACAAATCAACAAAAAAATATTAATATTAATTATTTAAATGTAGTTCACTTATATTTTATAAGAGTGTTTATAGATCTGTAGTTCTAGTGCTCATAATTTTAGGCATTATTAGCATTCATATCTGGTTTTGCTACACATTAATAATTTATTAATCATGTCAGGGTTTTTTTCTGCCAATGTGTAGGAAGATGCCTACTGCATAATCAATTCTTACCTGAACGATTTGTAAGTAATTCAAATCAACTCAAAGAATTTGCTATATTTAATTTAAATTTGTTAATGGTATTATATTGTTTCTTCATTAGTATGATTTGTTTCACATAATATAGATCCTGACATATATAGTTTTAAATGAAAACAAAGAGGTGTTTGAGCCAGTTTCGCGGTACATAAGGAGGCTTTCACATGAAACACTATGCGTCTATTGGAAGAAGACATTTGGGATTCTGTTGGAGCTTCTAGCTGATGTCAATAATGTGGATACAATTGGTCAATGGGATTTTAATGCTTTAAAAGACATTTATATTACTATTAACTATAATTTAATTAACTTCCATTCTATCTAAAACAATCTTCATGTGACTTCAAACAAGTATTTTATAAGGGATGATAGCTTATATAGTTTAACTATAACTTTATTTCTTCACAAAGGACAATGGGTTTCATGATAATTATATACTTCATATATTGATTTCTATTACCTTTTTCATGGTACACGTTAGCTTGGTTTTATTGTTTTCCTTGTAGCATCTCTATACCACAACAAAAAATCCTTTTTTACTACAATTATACCATAAAATAAAGTTATCTCGACATTAACAATCCACATAGAGAATTATTAAACCACAATCCATATAAAGAATTATCTAAATGAATATGAAATTTGGTTGTAAATTATAACTTTTTCTACATTTTTTTAAAAGGTAAATTCACAATTAATTATTGTGGCAATCAAATTGTAGCTTCCACATACAAGTTTTCTACAATGATTAAATCTATAGAAAAACTATATTTTGGTGAAAATTGTGGGAATACTAACAATTTTTTTTTGTAGAAATGTTACAAACATTATGAAACGTGGACATTGTACACTTTAATAAATAGAGGCTAGCTACAAATTTTATAAACTTGGACCATCCACAATTTAATAAATTATAGAAAAACTACAACAATTAATCGAATTGTGGATTAGCTACAATTCCAATGCCACAATTTTAATTTTTGGAATACCCTATAACCAAAAAAATATTGTTGAAAAATTGTGGCAAAAGGTCTAGTTTGTTATCCCCATTGTTTTTCCTTTAAATTTATTTACATAAAAGTTCCCATATGCAATTTAAAATTTAATTAGACAATTCTAAATAATCTATAGTTTAAAACCATGTTCTAACCCCTAGGTGGCCCCATTAGTTAGACCCCCCTTCTCATTACTTTAAAAACTCATTCCCACAAAATACACAACTTAAGAAGTTGTGGGATTCATTCTCCAAAACAACATGATCCCTTAGATCTAAGCCCTAAAAATACTTATGAACTTTCTTTTATTCACTTTTGCTTGTCATAATCTCTCATTTGCACAATTTTGTTTGGTAGGTTTGGGAGAAAGAGGAGGAGTGGAAGCCATTAAATCTTAGGAAATTTTTCACAACTCTATTTTTGTAATATTTTATGTTAAATGTGAGATCTACTCTATTTCTATTACGGGTATTGTTTACCCCATTTTTATTTTGTTACAAAGTGATATATTTGTGGATATAGGGTTTTGTGTGTGTGTGTGTACACACACACACACACACACACGATAATAGGGATTTGGCTGGTAAAAGAAACGCAATGGTTTGCGGCTTGTTCGAGGTGAGATTTTTGTATATGGGTGGGGCGCCATCCCAACCTACCCACCGTGTATTTCCCTTAAGGCTACGTAGGCGAACATGGCTTAAACAATAAACCACACCACTTGTTTTATTAATATAAACTTTGTTATATTAACCTTCCACCGATTTCAAACATAGTCTTTCTTTCTATATTAAAATTTATTTAATTATATATATATATATATTATTAAATATACATATAATAATAGTTTGTATAAGTATATAAGTTTTTATATAAATTTATTAAAATACATATATATAAATTTGTATTTTTTTTTGGTTTTATTTCCATTTTAATACTTATATCAATTCAAACTTATTTATATAACAAATATAAGGGCTAATGTGGATCTAAGTGTTTATATATTCATTTATGAGAGATAGTTGAACTAATAACCTTTCTAATCAATCCAAAAGTAAGTAAAGAAGAGAACAGGTTCATGGTCGAAAAATATTATATGTTAAAATTTCCCTTTATAACATTCTACAAGATTTGACTACAACACAACAACCTAAATCACTCCATTTTACATTCTAATTTGAATAGAAATTGTAATGCCCTATTCGGCATCGACCTTCGCTGTTACGTCCTTGTCTTTTTTTGCGTGTCATGTGTATACTTCCAAAATTTACATTCATGTTCACCAGGACACTTGCAAATACAACATATGACGAAAATCCCGTCTCCATTATGGTTTTGATGGATGCCCATAGGTTGTTCCAAACATCCCATTTTGGCACGAAATTTGCTCCTTGTGGCGTTTTTGCTTTGCACCTACCAATATTGATCATTTTTTTTGGACTTGGATAACAATTTACGCAGCATGCTTTATCTCCTTCTTGGCGTGGAGGGTGGAGTTAGTAAAGTCTAGGTGTGTTGGTCTTTCCTTTGGTTTGAATGCCAAGTGGGGCGGGCAGTTGGCCGCCTGTCTCTTCCAGATACCTTTCAACCACTTCAGACCTGTATTTATTTATGACCTAATCTACCTTCTTTGACTTCCTAATGTCCTTGTCTGCCACGTCTTGGGGGAAGGAAACCCCTGTTTTGGGGAGTCTTTTGTTTGGTTTCAGTCTGGTTTTGTTTGAGCATCCTTCCCTAGTCGCATGGGCTCCTCTGAAGACTGGCCGTTGCACTTTAATGGAGTTTCCTTGCAATTCTGCCCTTTTGACACGCGTTGGGAGGATGTTGGCTAGGTTGTGGAGTCTGGGTGTGCTCCAACTGCAAGCTAGTGAAGCAGACATGTTGCCTCCATTGTTCTTTGAGTGCTGCGAGGTATGTTCTTGTCTGGGATCCGCAGCAGCGACCTACAGTAGGAGATAGCAAGGGGTAGACAGGTCACAGTGAGGCAGAAGCTGTTTTGAGTGCTTCCAACGAGCAGCCTGTCCAACTACATTGTTATCTGTTCAGTATCAATGCATCCTCAGATTCGTATTTCTCCTTCAAAGTATGTTATCAAAATCAATTAAGTGACAGTGTGAGTGTTACCAAGAGACCCGATGAAATTTATTATAGAGATTCTCTATTGAGACCTTACTTGTTTTACGATGTAACTCATGGGAGAGAATCTCATAGGCATGGATCTGCAATATATCAGAATATTCATGAAGCACATTTTGCTTTGCAATTTTATGAGCTTCTTCAGCGAGTCACTAAGCTGGTAGGCATAAGGGTTTCTGTTAGATTTTTCACACCTTACAAGCTGCAACTGTAATGTTTGCACCGAGAGTTTGATGTTGTCCTCGAATCTGATGATACCTAACAAAATCAGCACCTCCAAACGCTATTACAGCGGCCTTGCATTTGCAGAAGTTCACAAATTAACCACACCCAATGTGGTCATCACCAGATATGTTTGCTGGACAGAGTATTGCATAGTGGGAACATATGAATCTGTGCCAGGACAATGGCTGCCCCGTGATTTCAAAGCCACAATCCCCTATCTCAGACCATATGCTCTGCAGGGCTATTCATGGGCTTTTGTATCCAACGCCTATGCTTTTCTTGATTGCTATGTCATGGATAATTATAACATTTCTTCTCATATTGATTTTCTTGATGTGATGGCTTCAGATCGTGGACTGATTGAGACCAGGAAGCGGTGTTCTCATTCTAATTTTGAAACCCCAATGGAGAAAATTGGGTTTGTGGATTGCCTCTGTGGCCATTTCATCTACTCAGTCATGACAATGGTGTTTGGAATGGTCTTGCACCAGGTGAGTATCTCACATCTCCGGACCAGAGAATAAGGCTGGAAATGGAAAGAGGTTGTAATCTTGTATTGACTGATACACAGTATAGCCGAATGTTGTGGCACAGTAATACTACAGGAGATGTAGACCAGCTGTGTTTTATGCGCCTTCAGCCAGATGGGAAACTTGGCTATATATGATTCTAGTTCTAATTCTACACCTGTGTGGAGCAAGCTTTTCTATTGAGATAGTATCAGCTCAATTTGAGGAGGATTAGGGCTTGAGTGACAGGTAGGTTGCGGCTATTTAATATCAAGAGCTCTTGCAACTACTTCATCATCTGAAAAATATCCTTTCCAATATTGGGCAATGTTGCTTCACGTCGTTGGAGTAGATTACGCGCAAACTGATTGAAAAAATGCTTCAAAGAAATTTTGCTTAGCGTGGAGGATAAAAGTGATGTTAATTGAAGTAATCTAATGTGTGAGACTTCCAATGGTAAGCATGAATCAACTTTGATTTTAGTTTCTAGAATGTTTTCTTTGCACACAAATTGATGGGTAAACTAATGTAATAGGTGTGTCCTAATGGCTTTAAAAAAACTAATTTACAATGCCTTAAATAGGAAAGCAATTCATGAGTTGTTTGAATAGTTGAATGCAAGACTTTCCGATCTTGTTCTAGAACCTAGACTTAAGAGTAAAAGCATATTGCAAGGACATGCAAAACCCTGTTAATTATTCCAAATTTCTGTTGTTGTTTCGTGGATTTACATACTGGGAATTGGGGTTAACTGCTCTAGAATGAATTTTCTCCTTCTGCCTATGTCTATGCAGTTTACCGGAATGGTTAATGTTTCTTTTGTGTGGTATTTGGGACACCGTGTGGGTGAGAAGCGTGAGTTTGGTGGAGAAATAATTTTGGAACTGCGGGGAGAAGGGGTTTGCACATGCGTGGCCATGAGATTTAGCATTTAAAACAGGCATGTTAAATCTACTCCTTGTAATAGTTTTCTACCTTCTTTCAGTATCTTGAAATGAATTTTCTTTCCTCTTGAATGACGCCTAGACAAATGTTTTCGTGGTTTTTTATATCGCTGCTTGATTGTGTTGGTTGTCCCTTTAAATCTCAATCCAATTTCACTGATTTTGCTTGGAATGTTCTTTCCTCTCTTATAGCTTACTCTATTTCATACTTGTCTAAAAGGGTTACTGCAATTTTGAGTAATGCAGTCTAGTTCGTAGGGAAGGAAACATTATAGGGTTTCGTTGCTTATATGACTCTCTTTTAAAGAACTTTGTGATGGTAATTATAATTGAAGGCTTACTATATGGAAGGTTAAGCCTTCATATCTCTATTTGGGTTGAATATATACGTATTTCTTGTCTAGGGCTCTCCTGTTTTGCTAAATGGTACATTAATAGTGACGTTGTGTTCTAAAACTTGTTTAAGCCTGTGGGCATTCCTTACTTTTTGTTTGATTAGAAAATGGCATAAGGGTTTTGCTTTAGAACTGTACATGGTTGACTTTTGTACCCAGTTCTAGAGGATGAATAACCCGACATCTATTTTGGCCTCTACGTGCTGAGAAAATTACTATACCTACTACCTAGTTCAAACTCTTGTTTGATTAAAGTAAGGGGGAAACATTGTAAGTTTTATTGAATGAAATCTCTACAAATTTTATTAAGGGTCGCAAGCAAGTTATTAATAGCTGAACTGAAACAAAAGTTGTAGGTGAATCCATGGTATTGGACTCGTGAACTCGTTTCCTGTTAGATGATAGTTGATTACAGTGATAATATAATAGGTGGTTATTATGCTCATCTGTTTGATATTTTCTAGACATGTCCTTGATAAGCCCACATGGATCGGGTAAAATTTCCATCTTCTATACCATTGGCCAGGAGCTCATAGAACTTCTAGGCCTGACTGCACTGCATAACCTTCCTGATGGATATGTGAGTTGGTTCTTATTTTTGTGCTTGCACTCATGGTAGGGTCCTTTAAGTCTGGGGCATCATTGGTGTTTTACCCTCTGCATAGCGAATCCCTTTGTTTTCGAACTCGAATATCTTATACTTCAAACTTGGTTACTAAAAGCTCCCATTTTGTGGCCTTGTTAAGGAAATCAATTTTTATTTTAATGCTTATTGACATTGTCTAAAATATAAAAAAAAATTATTAACGACTTTTGGGTTTAGTCTTCCCTTATATTATGTAGAGAGGTTGATGATTAGGATAAGGTTGTTGGTAGAATAATGGCCCTTTTTGTGTCTCTTTTGTACGCTTTGAAAGAGTGGAATTGTTTGGTTAACTGGTCCTACGTTTAAAAAAATCCCTACATGAAGGTAGTGGTAAAGCTCCTTGGTTAAAACTGAAACTATAGTTGTTTTTCCTTGAAGGGCGTCGAACCCTAATTATTGCTATAAAGCCTCCCCCTGGGAGATTTGGATAACATCGTTCCGTTTCGCGCCTACGATCATAATTAGTATGTGTTGTCTTCTCTTGGACCCCTTAAGTTGGATGGAGTAGGTTTTGGATACCAATCACGTAATCCATAGGATTACATGAAGGAGATATCAACACTCTTGACCTTCTTGTTCCTAACCCATATGGTCTTGCCTTGATTTATGTGATTTTGTTTTTACTAGTATTTTGACTTTCTCCTTGCTTGATGGTTTAGATTTCTTTCTCATGCGAATAATTTTGGAGTTGTGGGTTGTGTTTTAATCCATTTTTGAATTAGAACTTTCCTTTCTTGATATTGTTAAATGTTAGCTTACTATTGCAATGAGTAGCCTTAACATGCTCACTTCTCGCGAACTGATTCCAACTAGTATTTGTGCAGATGGATTATGCGAGTAGATTAAAGGAAAGAGTTGTAAAGGTTTCATCAGTGCAATTTATGAAGTTCTTGTAAAAATGTCCAATGTGAGGTAAATTTTGTAATAGTGCTTGCAAAGGAGTTTAGAAAACCTCTTGCCTTGGGTTGTTCTGAAATTTCGTGATGATGTTGTCTTGTCCTTCTGTAGGTTAACTGGTAAATTACCTTTGTGAGAAATAATATTCAATCTTGACCTTGTTATGAGTATTCTTTTGGTGATATCATTTACAGTCATGGAAATTTTGTAGCATGGCTTGGCTTATTTTGTTACATTCTTGTTCTTGACCCAAGTGAAATCCAATCTCTTGACTCCCTTGGTTCATGTGCCATGTTGAATGGAAATGTTATAACCGTGGTTTGCGTTCTTGTTAAATAATGATAATTTCTTCTTTCAGGTCATAATGCTTATTGGTTTAGTAACCCTCCATGGTACTAGTATCAATGTCATTCTAGGCTTATTTTAGTGGGTTGAAACCCCCTTTTCTAAAGATAATCAAAGATAAAAGAAGAGGAATACATAGATGAATAAATAAATAAGATAATAATGAAGTTGTATTTGGTTAATAAAACTAAGAGTCTTTAATTGGAAAGAAAGTGTTTATCTAACGATGTAAAAAAATAAAAATAGCTACCATTGCTAACCTTAAGCTATGGATTAAAAATTGTCCTCTTGTTGGGAAACGTTAATTAATTTTTAAAAGTAATATCACTGTTGGCTTTTAGGGATATCGGTAGATCTTATCTAGTACAGGAGTTTGAATAAAAACACATTAAGTATAATGCTTCCATGTTTGGAACCCCTGTGTATCCCCCGACGAACTTAATCAAGATTATTTCTAAATGAAGCTTTTACCAAAATTCAATTGAACTCTTAAGACTCATTAAAAGACTGGTTAATAACTAAATAGATCATAATAAAATAAATTTATCTTCTCTCTCTAACCATTACCATGGTACCTTGTAGTCCTTGTCTAAGCTATGATAAATTTTTAATTCTTGATCAAAGATGATTAGGGTTCTGAACCTTAACGATACTCCTCTCCTTTTGATCTTACGCTTGCCCCCTTATGCAATGTGGGTATGAAACGAGTTTCAGTAGTGGGGGTTTAGATAGATAGCCTTGTGGAATTCCTTACCTCCTGGTTTTGTAAACAAATTAATCAAGGAATTTTCATATTATAGGTGATCCTAGGATAGTCCTCAAGTTATATAAAAGAAAAGAAACTTAATCCTATAAGAAGAATGGTATGAAACATATCATGAACCTTCTAGAACGTAAGCTAAGAATTGTAAGATGTCTCTAGTAAATCAGTAATCTTAAGAAGATTTTCACAGTGGGATGTCTTCAGCTATAACTATGTAATGTGGTTGGTCTTTTGCCATGTCCTTTCACAAAAGTAAATTTCCCTTGATAGGTGTGAATGTTTCCGTGCTGCCTTTATGGCCATCCTTGTATCAAGTTGTTCACAGTGTTAGTTGTATCCTTGGTGACGACATGTTGTGTCATGTTATGTGTCAAGCAAGTCAAAAAAAAAAGTTATCTTGTATTTCACTGTGTTGTTCGTGTGTGGTTTTTTTTTTGTCGTTACAGAAACAAAGTATAACATGCTTAACTAAAACTTATTTCTTCTTCTTTTCAAATCAAATTCGCCAACAATACAAAAAGGGAAAATCACCATAAAATTTCCATACAAAAGACCATCCTTTTAAAATGTATACATAAAACAACTTTAAAATAAAATTCCTTATTTAAAAGAACTTCATTTCAATTACAATACTACTTCACATTACTTCTTTCAACTATAATGATACAAGTTTTATAAATACATTTACAAGAAAATAGTCCACTAAAATGCAAGAGTTACAAGTCTTCCACTCTAACTGGAAATAACATGCCCAAATATACAACATGCGAACTATTCCATAGGCTCAAATGCACAAGTCTTCATATCAATATCATCTTCCAACTTCATAGATTCAGCTTTGCAATCTTTCATCTCTTCAAATTTGAATCACAATACAAATGAAGGGAGTACGCAATTCTCTCCTCCCAACCTTTAATCCAATAAAATGATAAGGCATCCTTGTTATTGGACCCTGAGACCTAACCATAGAACAATAAGGTATGTTTACAACTAGGAGAACTTCACAAATAATGGCTTCCAAAAAAACACACATACATCCTTTCAACACTCATGCAATATTTCAACACAATGCCATATTTTTCAAGCAAGTTCAGCAAGACTAGTTTTGCATTCTTTCCCATAAAAAACACAAATAAGATTCACATTTTCATCACAATAAAAAAGGTTTAATAGTAAGCCAAATGGAGACAAGAATATGGAGCCTTCACCTTATGCCTCCTACGTGGGAAGAGTGTCCACCCAATACCTTAAAGTGCACTATCAACATCACGCACGACACCTTATCTCTCCCTTTGCAAATGGAAAAATAACATATAACCCTTTTACATCTACATAGGTGGAGCACCTCTCCCACACTCCCTCCACATTTTCCTCACTAACTCCCTTTTTCCTCCATAAAAAAAAAATCCATTTCCTTCTTCCACACCACTCTTAAAGGAAATCTACCTATCCCAACATAATGCAATCACAACACACATAACATATACTCAACAATCACAAATCTCACTACTACATACATATATAAAATAAGCAACAATAAGTGGATATCCTACCTCTCTAGTTAGCTTCCAAAATATTCACTCTATAAGCTTCAAACACCTTCAATCCAAGAAAAATCCCAAAATGCAACTCAAAAATCTCCGAGCATGCAAACCCAAGAAAAAATTTCAAAATGCAATTGTAGAAAATGAGCCAAGTAACCCCCAATTACTCCAAATTCACATCAATAAATTGAAAAGGTGTAGTTCTCACTCCTCTTCGACACTATTTCACTATGTTTTTAGTATTGTTGATTAAAGAATTTGACATTCTGATTGTTATACTTGATTAGTAGATGATAGAATATATGGGTAGTTGGATTATTGATGTGTTATGATTCATATTTTTAATTTTTATATGCTCTATGAAACTGGTGGACAATTCTACACATGTTGATTTACATTGTTCTGATTTATACTGACACGTTATATTCATGATCCATCTCATATGTTGGATGTTCTTACTAGTATTGTGATCTCATGGATGTTAGTAAAATGGCAGAGTCAGAATTATTTTTATATGGTTGATAAATGATAGAATTGCCTAATTTCTGATGACGACTATTGATTTATATGTACATGTTATTTCTCAATGTTGTTAATGCATGCCGTGAATCCAGAGAGGTATTTATGTTTGTGATAGTACAGGAAAATTATACCACTATACATCAAAAAGGGATAAGGTATCCAACCCTAGATGAATGTTGGGTGTTTTTCAACATGGCCAATTTGACAACTTGTGTCTAATGTATACATTGTGTAATTGCATGCTTAGTTAAGAGGTCTCCCATTAGGGAGGTGACCTCATGTGTGTGGCCATGGGGTGTAATGTTTTCCTTTCTTTTAAATTGATGTGTTTTATTTTGTTGTGCATTGTATTTAAATAATTGGGAAAATTTAGCTAACTTTATTAACATCCTTGTTAATGTGTCTTAATTAGATAATCTAACTTAAATTTTAAAATAAAAGGAAGAGGTGACATTTGGGTAATTAAATAGAGTAGATAGTCCTTGATTTTTTCTTGATGTGGGATGAATTAATTTGCATTTTGTTGAGTGTAATCTTCTTCCCTTCCCAAACTCGAAATTTTCCTTGTAGACTACTTTTTCCAGACTTGTGGGACAAGTTAACCTTGTCCCTTACATCTCAAACTCTATCTACCAACAATAGTTATAAAGTATGGAGCTTATTTCTACCCTGTTTAATGCATTTTTGGAGTGTAAAACGAGAAGACTAAAGGAACATTCCTACTTACCACATTTAATTTTTCCTTGAAAGGTATGGAGAGCATGTTGGAGTGTAATGTGTGCATGTCATAAGCCTTAAATGTTCATTTAATTGCATTGGATTTAGTGTGTTGACTTGTTGAGTTGGAATTGAATGGATGATGAAGTAGTCATCCTACATGGAGCCACCTCATAATCCTCACCTACATTTCCTATTTATTGAGATGAAATTGTAAGGATTTTGGGTTACTTGTCCTTATTTAATACTCTTGCACTTTTGGAAATTTAGTCTTGGAGTTGCATGTTTGGAGCGTTTTGTGAGTGGCATTTTGGATTGTGTTTAGTTCAAAGGTGTTGAAGCTTGTTGGAGTGAAGATTTTTGTAATCTTAATGGAGAGGTGAAAGATCTCCTCTTTTATTTATTTCTTTGTTTATGAATATAGATTTTAAATTTGTTCTTTGTTTGAATAATTGTATGAGTGTTATTAATGTGATATCTTAGGGTGTGGGTAGATTTCCTTAAGTATGGGAATTTTGGGAGACGGAAAATGTATTTTTGAGGCATGCATTGGTGGAGGGAGTGTGATTAGGAGTTCCACTTATGGGGAGTAGAAAATGAAAACATGGATATATCTTTACATATTTGCAAGAGGGAGAGATAAGGATGTATCCGAGTGTTTTTTGTGTTGTGCACATGGAAGATTTGGGGTGGAACCCATATTTCCCTTGGGATGAAAAATGAGGTGGTTCCCATATTCCTTACTTCATTTTGGCTTGTTGTTAAGTCTATGTGTTTGTTGGAAAATTTGTAAATCTTGTTTGTGTGTGTCTATTTGAATGTGTTATATTTTTTTGGTTTGTATATTTTGTGGAAGCCATTTATATGAAGTTTTCAAATTTGAAATACACATCTCATTGTTCTATGGTTAGGGTCTTAGGGGCCAATAAGGATGATGGACTTCTCCTCTTATTGGATTATAGGTTTGGACAGAAGAGCGTTGCACCTACTCCCCTTTCATTGTATTCTCATTCAAATTTTATAAGAAGAGAAGGGTGCATAAGTTGAAAATTGGAGGATTTATACTTTGTTGGAGCCAAAAAATATCATCTTTGTAATGTTATACCATTGTTGTAAAGTGAGATTTATAATATTGTATAGTTATGCCTCCAAATTGTTAGAAAGAAGAGGTATTATATTGTAAGAGAATGATCTATAGATTCATTGAGAAAGGAGTGTATAGTTTACCTTGTTATGAATTTGTATTATTGTATTTGTATGGGTTTCATTGCAAAGAAAATAAAATAGAGAACTTTATCATTCTCATTTTAAGAATTAAGCATTAGTGTACTAAATGTTGAAATTAATTGGAAGGTTGTAAGTGTAAATTTCATTCTGAAAGGAATGGTGTTCTTGTTTGAATAAGTCATATGTTGATTTCTTGGTTCATTGTAGTGTTGGCAAAAAATTTGAAATTTAAAAGAAAGAATTAGAGGAATGAGTTTATTTAGGTATATTATTCCTTGTTATTCATCTCTAAATTAAATTGTGGAAAGGGAGCTACTTAAGTTTAAATTATAGTAAAATTCTATACATTTGGTTACAAGGAAAAATTTAATAGAAATATTTCAACTATACTTCACATTTTTAGAATATCATATAAATTTATTAACTACAACTCATGCCCTTCTAGTAGCATGGAAGTTAGTTGGATATTAAATTATGAGTTAGATGTTTAAAAAAATAAAATAAAAAATATTGTTATACAAATTCAATAAGTATTAGATATATTTATTTAAACTTATATATTAATATACATATCTATATAACTTTATATATATATTTTAATAATTTCATTGTATTATATCATATATATATATACAAATAATATTTTTATACAAAAGAAATTTATACATACATTCGTATGGTTTAAATAAACCATGATATTTTATTATATTATGTGGCTCCCTGTGTGATTGGGATGAATCACCAACATATTAAAAAACAAAATTTAATTAAATGGGTATGGGGTGGAAGGCTCCGCCCCCACCCCGACCCATATAGAGGGTCTGGGGGGGAGTGCATCGGTCCCATGGGGGCGACACCCTCTCCCCTCCCCATACACAATAAAACACATGCACAAAAACTCTGGCCGTTGACAGTACTCTAACATATGCCGCTTAACAATAAACATCAGTACCGCATACCCCTGTGGTTTGCCAGACCCCTAATATATATTAAAAATCATATATATACCATAGCCATATATATATATATATTGATTGTGAAATCGTATTTTTTTTAAATGGACATATTGCTAAATAAATAAATCACATAGTGCTCATATATTTTTGAAACACTTATATATATGCGCGCACGCGCGCGTGCACACACACATCACACACATGACACACACATACATATTGTATATTCATCCAATCCTACAAAATATTTCTATAAAAAGTTAAAAGAAAGATGAAATATAATGGGGGAACCATACAACCATAACAAAGGAATAGGGTAAAATGTTCCATTCAACACAAAAATATTACGAAAAATAATGGGTGTTTGAGAAAATCCTCCTTAGCCTCCATGGCCTCCATCCTTTAAAACTTGCGAAAAAAGCAAAATAGAAAAAAAAAAGAACAAATGAAAAGATTAGGGGAAACATGGGAGTAAAAAGTAAACATAAGGATTTTTAGGGAATCTTATAAACCCTAAGATCTAAGGGTCAAACATTAACCTCATCTAATGGATGGAGAATGAATCCCTACATCCTTTTAAGTTGTGGTATTTTTTGTGGGATTGGGTATTTTTATTATTTAAATAAAATGTGTGTGTATGGGTTGAATGGGGCCACTGATTGCCTTAGTGTGTTAGGTTTAAATATGACCCTTTTTAGTGTGGTAAATAATTAATAGGTTTTTGAGTATTGGATTATAGTTAATTAATTTACTAAAGGTAAAATATTTGATGAGTTGTGGCGTATGGATGTTAGATGATTAAGGGAAATAAACTTAGCAAGGTACTTCTTGTTAAGCTATAAAAAGGAAATTAATGGAGACCTTATTTAAATATTATACTTGGAAATGGAATTTAGAAATAGAGTAAATAACATTCAATTGTTAATCTGGTTCCTGAATTAATATTTGGATAAGAGGAAATTATTAGACGTGATTGGATTTAATGTAGATGCATGCTCCACCTTACAATATTTTAAACAAAAAAAAATTACCATAATTTTTCCCTAATAAATTTATTGGTTTTATTATGATTTTTAAATGTCGAAAATGGTGGGACATTAAACTTGGTAATCAGAGCCATGAGGTTTGAAACTTGGACCCTGGACCAACACAGAAACACAAAAAATAAATGTAACACAACCTACACCTAGAACTCATAACATTTGCATGATATGTTAAAACGTAGAAAGCCTAGAAAACTTGAACAATACCTAGATGATGATAAAATAAGTCTCATCTTGGTTTATACATGGAGGTGTGAACCTAGACGAGGTGAATATTTCACGTGGAGTTATATATATGTACCCCCAGAGCATGCAGTTGGTGCCACTATATTGCCATAGATCCTACATACATAACATGCATGTCCATGCAATCTATACGATGTGGAGCAGTAGGGGGAGGATTCTAACCCAGCATGATAGAGAGCCAACAGTATATATTCGTATCCCTTTATGACACAGTGAGGAGTATATGGACAGAGAACTCACAGTGCATAGAGTTAGCTAGATGGGATTTACCTCAGAGGGGGCATGGAGATAGCGACTATAAGACATACAGGTAGATCTAGAATCCCTAGATCGAGGGATGATCATGTGAATAGACCTAAAGGTAGGCAGTTGACAAAAAAAGATCATATCAGAGAGATACTGAAGTTACATCCAGCCCCATTTTTCTAGAGACACATGGGAGGATTTCAGGTAAGATGCATGGTTGATTAGCTTTAAGCAGATGCTTCAAGGTATGTCCGTGTACCATCAATATGAAGGATCCTGTTTCCATCTACTTTCTAGAGAGATGGAGCTGGGGTTAGGTAGAGGGCCAAGGAGAAGAAGCTCCATGTGGATTCAGAGACTGGTTACTTGGGAGATATTAAATGAGAGGATCCCAGGAGTAGATACATATCCAGGAGGTTTATCCAGTAGCGGATCGATGAGTTTCATGATCCGCGATAGGAATCCATGACAATAGATGAGTATGAGAGTCAGTTGTATGGACTTGTTAATAGTATGTCGAGTACATGTGGGATGAGCAAGGTGAGAGTGCAGAGGTTCATCAGGGGCCTGAACTTCACATTTGGGAGGGGCAGTGCACATGCATTATCCATAGACTTTATCAGAGGTCATTGATAAGGCCTACATTGAAGAGAAAAACATGGGAAAGTCTCAACAAGCTAGACATAGAGTGAGGATCGGTATTCATTAGATGTAGGATAGTAGGTTGAGCGGGTCAGTTCCTTCGCCTCATGGCAGAAATTGATCAGCACAGTCCTCTTTCGAGCCTTTAGAGCACACAGAGAAGTAGCAAAATTGACCACCTTTTAGACCTCCACAACACCATGATGCACAGAGAAAGCGTGGTATGGGGCCTATAGCTAGGGGACCCAATAGGACATAGTCTCCACCCCGAGCTCAGTAAGCATGAGTACGTCCAGCACAACACTCACAAAGGTGTATGGTAGGGTCATCGGGATCTACAACATGGACTTATGAGGCACCTAGAGTATTTATTCACTATAGGGAACCTGGTAGTTGCTTTAGGTGTGGTATACATGGACATAATTAGAGATTGTACCCGCATAAACCTATTAATCAAGGAAAGACACCTATTTCAGAGCTTACAGTTAGAGATATGGGATTTAGCCATTATATTTATATAGCAGTCGAGAACCACTAGGTAGAGCATCAGTGTATAGTGATAGAGACTACAAGTAGCATTGGTGGTATCCCTACCTCTATATTGTTTGATTCAGGCTATTCTAATTCATGTATTGCACCATCATTAATAGATCGATGCAGGATGGTGACACATAGGTAGGGTCGTAATTGGAATGTTGAGATTGATTTTGGAGCTAGGTTCATAGTGGACTCCTTTGTTAAGGAGTGTGTAGTAGACGTAGGACCCTTCATCGTGACTTTAGATCTTCGTATCCTTCCCTTGGGTTCGTATTGATTTATCTTGGGCATGGACTGGTTATCTGATACAAAGCTAGAGTTAATTATTACAACAAGGTGATATCTTGTGCAAATGATTTGGGAGTGTATTCAATGATAGTTAGAGCTAGGAGGCCCATATTTATTCACACCATATCTTCTATGCAGTTGTAACAGTGTGTACAACAAGGATGTTAGTTGTATGCTATCACAGTTAGTGACCGATTGGAGGATTAGACTCATGAACTGTCACTTGATGATGAACATATTTTGAGGGAGTTTTCAGATTTTTTTCCTAGTGAGTTGCCATGCTTACCTGTCCCACGTGAGATAAAATTTCTTATTTATTTTGTTCCTGGAGTGGCACCTATCTCACGTGCACCATTTAGGATGACCACCCCTAAGCTATGTGAGCTCAAGTTGCAATTATAGGGCCTTCTTGAGAAAGGCCTAATCCATCCTATTGTATCTCATTGGGGTGCACCAATGATGTTTGTGAAGAAGAAGGAAGGATTTTTGTGTTTATGTGTTGACTACAGATGGCTGAACAAAGTAACAATATGGAATCGATTACCCGCTTCCTATGCATAGATGATTTTTTTGATCAGATGAAGCTGCGCTACCATGTTTTCCAAGATATATACCTTAAGTTGTAGTTATCATCCGCTGAAGGATTGTAGAGGTGGATATTCATAAGACGGACCTTTCCCTAATGAGATATGGCCACTACGATTTTACCAGTTATGACCATTTGGTTCTGACGAATGCTCCTACTGGAGTATTCATGAGTTTGATGAATGGGGTATTCATGACAATCTTCAAGACCATTTTATACTAGTGTTCCTAGATGAAATTTTTATTTACTCACACAAGTGTAAGGAGCATATGAGGAGCACCTTCGACAGGTTGTGCAATGTCTTTGAGAGAAACAACTATACGAGAACCTAAAGAAATGTGCATTTTTTATAGAAAAAGGCTCAATATTTAGGTCACATTATTTCTATGGGAAAGTATCATGCAGTCAATCCTTCTAAGATTAGAGGTATTATGGATTGTCCATGATCTAACCAATGTGACTGATGGTCTGCATAGATTCACGGGATTATAAGGGTACTACAGGAGGCATGTTCAAGTATTTCTCTCATATTGCGCGTATCCCATCACTTCCCTTTAACAGGAAATGGAATAAGTTTGTTTCATTCAGACAGATGTGAGCAGGCCTTCAGGACACTAAAGGAATACCTTATGAACCACACCTATTATTGTAGTACTAGATTCTTAGAGGGATTTATTCATGTGTACAAATACTTCACTAATGGCAGGGTTATGAAGGTTTTTTGATGCAGGATGGCTGATGTAGTATGCTTTTGAGTCTCGCAAAATCAAGTATTATGAGCTCAATTATCTAACTCATGAATCTTGAGCTTGCAGCATGTTGTTTGTGCGCTTTGGTTTGCATTGGAAAAATTTCCTATTAGGAAAGAGATTCATTGTTAGGACAGATCACTTGAGCCTTCATGGCATCTCTTCACACATCCCAATCTTAACACTTGTCAATGAACAATGTTAGGATGGATCTTCTTTATGAGTAAGACATTGGGATTGAGCATGTGAAGGGGAAGGAGAATGTGGTTCCAGATGCTTTGAGTCATTTGAGGTATTTGGTTATGGATAATTCAATGTGTATAAACTTACGGAGAAGGATCCTATGACAACTTCCACATGACAGTTTCTACCTTTAAGCTAGAGTATAGATTTAGTCTTAGAGACCCCTTGAGGGGAAATTTGAGGAATTTACACTGGAGCAAGATGGACTTCTCAAACATAGAGTTCGGATCTATGTACCTAGGGATGGAGTTTTGAGATAGGGTATATTGATAGAGGCTCATCGTGTATCTTATTCAACCCATACAAGGGTGAAGAATATGCACGCCACATTGAGATAGTTGTACTATTGGAGAGGACTTTGGAGATATGTATCTCATTTTGTGTCTCAATGTTTAGAGTGTTAGAGAGTGAATTTCAAGCATCAGCATCCAGCTAGCCTTCTTTACCCACATGTTATACCAGAGTGGAAATGGGACACCATTTCCATGGATTTCATATTGGAGCTACCGACATCAAGATATCACCAGGACGCCATCATGGTCACGGTGGATAAATTAATGAAAGTGGCTCATTTTTCTCTTGTTAAGACCAAGTATACAACGAGTCTAGTTGCGTGAGTGTACTTGGATGAGAATGTAATACTTCATGGGATTCCATGGAAGATTATTTGTAACTCTTATCCCTTATACACCTTCCATGATCTATAAACTCTCTACTTTTGAATTATTCATAGAATCACAATTAAAATTTTGTGTTCTACTTTCGATTAGAAAATGATAGAGATAGCTAGTGAATGAATTTTACTTATGCTTAGAATCAACAATTGCAGGAAAGGAAAGAATATAAACTTACGAACACCAATAAGTTTTATCCTGGAAAGCTCTAAAGGAGGGAAACCAGTTGGGAAGGGAAAATGTTCTTACTTCTTACTTTTTATTGGCCAATTCAATTACGAAGTACAAAATTTACAATAATTATGAAAGAGAGGTAGATAATATTTCACACTTCCTCCCAATTACTTGTTTTCTCTGCTTGAACACTCCTTTCTTCTAGAAACACAATTATAGCACTAAGAATTTCTTTCTCACTTGCTTTCATGCTTCAATAATAAAAAACTATGCTTCCTACATGTATTTATAGCCCTTCTCATGTCCTCTCATGTAATGCAGGATGGGAAAGGTCATGGAGGAGAAGAGACATGGACAACCTTTCCCATTCTCAAATTGTTCATTTAGAATTTTATTTTTCTATTTGAAAGAACTAGGACCGTTGCCCAATGCAAACTGGTGGTCACATGACCACCACCCTGCCTAGGTAGTGGTTACAAGATAACCTCCTAGGTTAGATGGAGGGTTATTTAACCATCACTCTACACAGAGCATTGGTTAGGTTAACATAAATACATAACCTTCCTTTCTTCATTTTCCTTCTTCAGTATTGGTTGATCTAATGAAGTAGAGTCATTTTGGATCCCTATGGATAACACCTCCCCTGCTTAAGAGGATTTTTGTCCCAAAAATTCTTAGTGGGGGAGTAGATGACGAAATAATTCCCTCACTTTCTCCTTCGAGTACCATCGAACCTGCCTTGGTGTCTTTCCTTTCAGTCCAACCTACCAAGACTCCTGCGGACCTATCCTAGTCTCTTTCACCTTCTACCGCAGAACTACATCCTCCTCCAATTCACCTCTTGAGTCTAAGACACAATCCTCAATGGAAGGTAGAAATTTTTTCCTTTCATCTTCATCTAGCACAAAAGGCTCATATATGTACAAGTTCTCATAGTTTACTATAGACTACATCCTCATAAATGACAGCAAATCAAGTCGAAAGGCATTATTTCCAACCTGCTCCAATATGGTGAAGGGTCCATATCGTAGTGTCTTGACCTTCCATAATTGAACTTGTAGTCTCTCCTTTCTCAAGTAAAGCCAAACTCTATCTCCGACATGAATCTTATGTTCTCTCATGTGTTGATCATGCCCAGCCTTGTACTTGGCATGAGATCTCTCTAACTGTTATTAGACTTTGAGATGGATTTTCCAGATCCTCTCAATGAATTTATTTTCTTTATTCACCTCTGTATTTCATGTCTCCTCCTCATCAATCAGCCCAACTGATATGTCTAATAGATTTGTAGGTAGATATCGCAAGCATGGTTCAAACGGTGAGTTCATAGTGGATGTGCATACTTCCTAGTTAGAGAAATGTTGAATGTAGGCTAAGGACTCATTCCAAGTCCTTGGTTATTTGCTATTATACCCTTTGATCAATTGTACTAATGTCCTATTCACAACCTCTATTTTTCCATCTGTCTGTGGATGGAAATTCATGCTCCTTTATAACCTATTATCCATCTTGTCCCACAACGTAGTCCAAAAATTCCACAACAAACTGGAATCTCTATTAGAAACAATAGACTTTGGCAAACCAAAATGCACCCATATATTAGCAAAGAAAACATCTGTTGCCTCATGTGATTTTACTATCTTTTTACGTTCCATATAATACACATCTTATTGAATCTATCAACAAAAACATAGAGATAGTCATGACCGTGTTTAGACATAGGCAATCCTCCTACAAAATCCATAGAAATGTCCTCCCACTAATGATTAGGTTCTGGAAAAGACATATACAAACCCTCCTTTCTAGTCTTAAGCTTTTTGGTACAACAAAGTTTACATCGACATATAAATTTTGATACTTCTTCTTGAATATTGGGCCAGTACACATACCTTTGGAAGTGGGCTAGGGTCTTACCAACAACAAAATGTCCTGCTACTTTTGAGGTATGTGATTACCTCATCAATAGATGTCTTTATTATTTACACACACAAAGCTTCCCCCATCGGTAGAGAAGCCCATCCTTAAGATAAAAATATTCAATCACCATCCTTTCATCCCCTTGGGAATACAACTACTGAAATGTCAGCCCAAAGTCTCTGTCTTGGGCATATGCCTCTCCGTAAGATTCCTTCATGAAGGGCTCCATCTGAGAGATAGTGGCCAAGCATGATAACTTCTCATGTGTGTACGGCCTAGACAACATGTCTATCACCAAGTTTTTACTACCCTTATTGTATTTGATCACCAAATGGAACTACTAAAGGAACCCTACCCATTTGTAGTGCCTTTCCTACTACAATTTCGACTATGCTTGCAAATACTAGAGAGGTTTGTGGTCAATGTGCATAATAGTTTCTTTACCCAACAAATAATGTTTCTATTTCTTTATTTCCTAAACTAGTGCATACATTGCTTTATCATAAACTAAATATCCCCTAACTGTTGTAATGAAATTTTTAGAATGATAACATACTGACTTACCTCCTTGTAGCAATACTACTCTCAAAACATAATCACTGGCATTTGTCTCTACTTCAAAGGGATGCTACAAATTAGAAAGAGAAATTATTGGAGCATGACTAATCTTGTATTTTATAAATTTAAAATCATGATCTTGTTCCTTACCCCACTTGAAACCCTTACTCTATGTGGTCTTTGTGTGTAGAGGTGCTACAATAACAGAGAATCCCATAATGAAATTCCTCATGTATTGTACTGGTCCCAGAAATATTATAGTCTATGTGGCTCCAGTTGGTGTTGGCTAGTTGGTGATGGCTTCCACCTTATTTGGATCCACTTGTAGCTCTCCTCCTCTAACCACATGCCCAAGATAGACAAGTGATTGTTTGGAAAATTCACACTTCTTCATGTTTCATAACAGTTGTTTCTCTATGAGAACTTGCAAGACTTGCTACAAATGTGTTATATGTTCCTCCCATGTGGCACTAAAAATTATAATATAATCTAGATAAACACTGACACATGAATCTATGAATTCCTTCAATACATCATTCATCAGTCTCATAAATGTAGTGGGTGCATTACATAAACCAAATTCAAGAACTAACCACTTGTATAAACCCTATTTTATTTAAGGAAATCTTCCATATATCCTCCATCCTAACTTGGTGATAACTTAACTTGAGATCAAACTATGTGAAGAACTTTGAATGTTGAATTTGTTCCAAGAGGTCGTCTATGCGTCGGAGTGGATATTTTTTCTTTATGGTAATCTTCTTCAAAACACGGTAGTCGATGCACATTCTCCAAGAACCATCCTTTTTTGGCACCATCACAATAGGAAAACCATATGACAAGGTGCTTTAGAATATTACCCCTTGGTCCAATAGCTCTTAAAGTTGTTTCTTTACCTTTGTACTCTCCAACAAGGATTTCCTATACAACCCGATATTTACTAGAGGAGATTCCAGCAATAGCTTAATCTTGTTCTCTACCTCTCATTTTGGTGGTAACCCGTTGGGAGTCTAGAAAACTTCTTGAAAATACTGAATAATGTTATCCAAATCCTTCATCCCTTTTTAGAAATATCTGAAATTTCTACCCCATATTGTTTATCTTTCTATAAAAGTAAACAAAATTGATTATGATTTTCCTGAATCAGTCTCTTTGTTTGGTTAGCACTTACCATAACAATTTTTGTCTTACGTTGGTGTGTCTGAATGTTGTAACGGATTCCATCCTTGACCCATCTATATCATTTTTACCTTCTCGTGAATATAGCATCACTGATATACAAGTAAGGACTCCCAAAAACAACATAAAATGTATTAAGTGGAATAACATTAGCTTCCAATACATCTATATACTGAGAATTTATCCCAAACTTGAAGTTACATCTTGTTACCTAAATTTCTACATCCTTCTTCACCCATCCCAAAGGATAAGGATGTGGATGCTCATAAGTGTTAAGACCAAGCTTATTTACAATTGCATCAAAAATCAAATTAAATTGAGAACTAGTATCAACCAAAGCATTTATCTTTGTTCTCTTGATTTGGATTTTGATCTGAAAAATCTTACTCATATCTTCCTCTTATTCTTGGTTGTCCATTTTGGTGGCCATGCATCTAAGCCTCTCACCTACATCAGAATCATCCTTTATTTCCACCTCCCCATCTATCTTTAAAGTTGTAATGGATTTCTTGGAATCCTTGGTTCGGTTCTTTGGATGCAATTACAGATGTAAATTCCAACATGTAGCATCACTATGACCATTGATATCACAATTCTTACAAAAATTCTTGGGATATTTACAAGTATTCAATGTAGTGGAAGTATATTTACCTTTCCCTTTCCATTTACATTTGTTAATTTTTTCCATGCTCTTTCTTTGTCTGATTTGTTGACTGTTTTTTCCTTGACTACGTTTCTCCTTACTTCTTTTCAGCGTTAATGTAATATTTTTGCACACATGCTTCATTGATATCTTTGGGCTTCATGGAGATGACCTTCCTTTGAAGGTGAGTGTGAACTCCTCCCAAATACTTGGTCATAATATCCTTATCCTCCAAGTCCATATTAAGCAACATGGCTTGTCTCCGAAACTCCGTGGTATACTCTTTCACACTTTGACCACTGCCTTGTCTAAAATAATACCATTTAGTCATATGTTAATTCTTATGGCCAATAGGATAAAAGTTAGCTCTAAGAAATTATTTAAAACCCTCCCAAGACCTTACAATAGGATGTTTTTTCTTCTCACAAGTGGCTAGATGGGTTTCCCACTAAACCAGAACATGTATTTCCATTTTGAGATGTGCAAAAGGTGATCCATTGTTCCTTAATAACATCATGAACACTAAATTAAACCTCTAATTGTTTTAACCATTTATCAAACAATTATGCATCTAATTGTCCTTCAAATCTTTTTATCTAAACTTTAGTTTCAACTTTAAAAGGAGCATGATCAAATTTTACCTTCTCTCTTCTAACTAGAGTTTCTTCTTCATGCTCTTCCACATAAAATTCCTCTTTGCGGCTCCTTCCTATGGAAAATTCTTCGGCCAAATCTCAAACCACTGAGTCCATGGAATCTTTCTTAACTGAAGTTGTCTTTTGCAGATCTGAAAGTTCTTGTTGGTGTCTATACAACCTATCCATTGTGATTTCTAGTATCTCAATTATACAGACCAAGTTCTCTTCTCCCGTTTGATCTCTGGCTCTTTATTTCCATTTCTTCGTAGATGTGTCTAGATCACAAGGTAAAACTTCTTTGCCTTTAGACCTTCTCATTGTCATACAAATCACAAAGAACGAATACCACAGTCCTAGATAACAATCTGCTTTGATAACAAAATGATCTATAAACCTATATCTTTGGAAATTTACTAGACCATAACAATTATTGTTCTACATATAATTATTTGAAAATGAAAATTTTTAATGTTAGTGAATAAAAACTAAAACTAAGAACTATTTTACAACAATGGAAAGATAAAAATTCAACTCACAACACAATATTTATCATAGAAACCCCCAAGAAGAGGTAAAACCAGCTGGGAAGGGAAATTTTTCTTTCTTCCCAATATTATATTAGCTAATTTAAATGAAAATACATATTACAAGAATCTGAAGTAAGGTAAGCAATGGCATATCCTCCCCTCTCTACTTGTCTGGTTTGTTCTCACACCTAGCTTCTACAAAATAATTCCAGCAACATTGGTTTCTTTATCACTTTTCTTCATTCCAACTTTGCTATCCCAAACCACTTGTTCGCCTTGTATTTATAGTTGTTTACCATGTCCTCTTGTACATTGGAGGATAGGAAGGGTTGTATATAGAAGAGACACAGTCTGGACGTTCCAAATCCGTGACATTTCGTGGCTTATTTATTTTTCTGTCCATCAATGACAGACCACTGGTGTCTGTAGACTGGTGGTTACGTACCCTTCATTATGTACAGGGGGCAGTTACAAAACCACCGAGGTAGTTATGCAACCACTACTCTACACAGAGTGACGGTTCTATAACTTTATAGTCTTATCTTCTTTCTATATGATTTTCCTTCTATTTTGTGGTTGTTCTTATGAAGTAGTGTTCTTCTAGATCCCTATAGATCAAAGGTTATCTACAAAATGGGATGAAGGAAACAATTATTTTACAGTTCTTTGCTTTAGAATTGGATCAAAGGCTATCTGCAAAAGGGGTTGAAGGAAACAATGATTTTACAATTATTTGCTTTAGAATTGAAAATACTTGAAAGGAAATTCAATAACTAAAATTAAATCTAATCTAAAAAACTAAAATAAATAACGGAAATTAAATTTAATGTAACAAACTAAAATAAATAACTAAAAATAAATAAATGACTATAAACAAATGAAAGTGAAGCTTCACAAACAAAACAAAATAAAACACGCAATGTTGATTTAAACAATCTAAGTAAAAAAAGACAATGATTATAGTATTGAATAACAATAAACCCTCCTCCTTCTTGGGTAAGAGTAGGCCCTTGTTATTCCCTCAGAGTTGGGTTGAAAACTAAAAATAAGCTACTGCCAAAATACTTGAACTATGGATTTTATAAATAAAAAATGATGTTAAAAAAATCATCCATCTTCTACCATTATCACACTGAGTGCTTTGGAGAGATATTTATAATTCATCCCTTGGCCAAAAATAAAATATTATAGAACTACCTACCTATAATCTTGGGCAATACTTGACTACATCATCCACTTTACTTCTAGAAATGAGAGGAACAAAAACCTCTCCTAGTTTCTCTTTTTCAGATTTGTAAATTATGTTAGAGACTATTTTCTACGAGTCTTGCACTCTGTGACCTGCACGTCATGTGCTCTGTGACTTATGATTTTTGCACTCTTCAATGTGTGATTCATGTGCTTTGTGAGTCTTGCACTCTATCATGTGATTCCTACTCTCTTGGCTTTGTGAGTCTTGTACTCTTGGATTTGTGAGTTCTACACTTTGGCTGTGTGAGTCATGTGCTTGACCATGTGAGTTTTGCACTGGTCTAACACATTCTAAAAAATAGTCCAAATTATTCTAAAGTGATTTAAATTTTAAACATTTTTAAATGACTTGCTCATACACAATATTGCACTTAGTTTATAATAAATGTTAGTAAATGAAAAAATTAAGATAGCAATGGAATTTTTGAAAATAGATCAAATATATTCTACATTTTATCTTAAATAAGCTATCTAGTTCTTAAGACTACATCTAAATCTACTTTATAAGAGAAGGAATAATGTTATTTTTTGCAATAAAAGAGAATTAGTTTGGTCTCATCACTCCCCCACACTTTAATTCATTTTATGTCCTCATGCATATTTTTTATTTCAATGCATATTTTGCTTTTGAGTCCTTTTCTCTTCTCTTCTTTTTGTACAAGATTGGTCAATTTTTCTTTTTGACGAATCGGTATATTTCCTTTCTTTCCTTTTCAAAACCCTTTTATTTTATATTTTTCAAATATATTTGTAGCCTTATATCTCCTGCTCCCCCACACTTGGCTACTCGCATGGCTAGTTTTTTTACAAAAGAAGTTATTCACTTCTCACCTACTTTTTTTTGTCAACATCTAATTTCTCTCATCTGCTGCTATAAGTATTATTGAAGAACAAATATTTCTCTTTTGGATAGGTTCTTGGAAATGGACTTATCTGTAGTAAAAAAACTAATAACTTTATCTAAGAATAAAATGATAGAATATACATGGACCATAATTTGAGGTCATCTATGTTTTCTTATTATTTCACAACCTTGATTTCTATAAATATAAAGCTATGAGACCATAATGGGGTAAATGCATGGAGATGGGGGTCAAAAGGGACACCTTTTTCTTGAAATCAGTGAAACCTAAACTTCATCGAATAATTCGGCATGCCTAGGATAAAAAATTGACAAAGTGATAAGAATAAGTACCGTAGAGCTCAGAATCTAGTTTCTAAACTACTAATATTTTTTAAAATGGTTGAGATTAAGAGTTTCAAATATGATGAGCACAGAAAGTATGTCTATTTTTGTGTCAAAAAGATAAGAATATATTGTGTGTGCACACCCCCCCTCCTCGCACCCCCCCCCCTTTTTGAGTTGTATATATATTTTTCAAATCCCTTTGGTAGAAAGTTAACTAAGACCATGTATGACTTCCCACTAAATTTTCATAATTTTTTGGATGAAGATATAATTTTTTTATTAATTTTCAAAGTGTGCATATCCCAAAAATGAAATATTTGTGTGTACACCCCCATAACTTCGACAAATAAAGTCATTTTTTAGTTTTTTTAAGTACGTATAGAATGGGGTTTAGAAAAAACCACTTTTTTAATTTGATTTTTTATGAATGTAGATGTGAAATGCTTTCTTGTTTGAGTAATTGTATGACTGTTATGAATGTGATATCTTGGGGTTGGGTAGATTTCCTTAAGAAGGGTATGGGAGATAGAAGTATGGAACCATTGGGAAGGTAAAACAAAGTTATGAGGCATGTAGTTTGGAGGGAGTGTGATTAGGATATCCACTTGTGGGGATTGAAAATAAAAACATGGACATCTTTTGCATATTTGCAAGGGGAGAGAAGAGGGTGTGTTTGACTATTTTGTCTTGTTCACATGGAGGAGTTGAGTGAACCCCTTATACCTTGGAGGCCCAGTAACTTGGTTCCCAGATTCAGTTCTCTGTTTGGATTTTTCTCAAGCCAATGTGGTTGTTGTAAAAAATTTTAATCTTGCTGTTTGTGTCTATTTGAATGTGTTTAATTTTTTTTAGTTTGTATGTTTTGTGGATCCATTTTGGTTAAGTTTCAAAGTTGCAAGAACCCATCATTTATTCCAGTTGGGTTCGGGGGCCAATAAGGAATGATGTCTTCTCCTCTTATTGGATGGTGTCCCTACTCCATTGTCATTATATGTTATTAAAATTGATAATGAAAAGAGTGCAAAGTTGAAGATTGGAGGAGTTATACTTTTCTGGATCCAAAAGAATCATCTTGTCATGGTTATGCATTTGTTATAAAAGTGAGAGGTTTTATGATTGTAAATTATTCTTAAAATGTTGAAAGAAGAGATTTTTTTTTGTAGAAAATGAACTATGTCATTGAGAAAGAGTCTGTATTGTGACATTTTTTGTTTGTTTTGGATAGTGTAAAAGGTATGAGTTTTATTTGGCCGGAAAGAAAAGAGATGCTTTCTTTTTTTTTTAAGAATTAGTGTATTGAATTTGAAATTATTGGAAGGTTAAAGGTTGCCTTCTTTTAAATAAAGAATATTTTTATCCTGTAAAGTAATGTTATTTCTTGCCTTCTTCCTTTTATTGTTGGAAAATTCGAAATTTAAAAGAAATATAGGCAACGGTGGTGTGTTGGGGCGTGTGGGGTATGTTATGGGTGGTTCTTTTTAAAATCTCTCCAACTAAATTGTGCCACTGGAACTCCTTGCTTGAATTTTATATCAATTTTACATTTGGGTTGCAATATATTATCCCAACCATACTACTTATAGAATGTTATAAATTTATATATAACCATATATCCTTTCATATTTTTATTTCATCCAAACTTGAGTTAGCTGTTTAAATATAGGGGTGTAACCAAAAAGTGTAAGAGAAAATTGGGCATTGTCGAGCTGTAAGTGAGTAGAGTTATTAGTAGCAAGTTATCTATTTATATCTAGGATCAATTATAAACATATAAACAAACTTTGTATTATAGTCATATTATTCACAACGTGGAGGGCGCTGATGTTGTTGTCCCTAAATAGGCGGGAAAACAGGTTAAACATAGCCATTAATGGTTAAATAAGCAAATTTTATGTTTGGTGGGTCGCTGAGTGATTGGTTGGCCTAATGGCCAACATATTAAAAAAAACCAAATAAATTGGAGTGGGCTGTGGGTGGCGGGGGGGCCCTTGGCGGCCTGTAAATTAATAAATAAACCCTCACAAAACTCCGTGGCGCTATGGCCAATCCGAAAAACTGGAGTAGGCCCGCATAGGAATAGGAGGATCGGGTCTGGCTTCATGGGGGGGGGGGGGGGGGGGGTGGGGGAGGGGGGGGGGGTGGGGGCATAATAACTCCAGTCCAAACCCCTTTTTGGTCAGAAATTTAATATATAAAACATGATATAGATATATATATTTGTTTTTCTTAATCTAGCCTAGGGAAGTGCGCGTAGCCCTTTGTGGCATCACCACCCACACCCACTTGCTGTGGAACCCATCCAAGATGTAGTTTAAAAGCTCTCGAGAAGCCCACGGATTAAACCACATATTGTGGCACCCCATCACTAGGCGTAGCCAAACCATTGGTTGCAGGTCGCCTTAAAACACAGATCCGAAAAATTTGAACCTTGGACCTCTCATTATACAAGATAACCCAAGAACTGTTACCCCACTAACCCATTGGAATAAAATATGTTTGCTTCACACTATATGGTTGTTTATTATATTTCATCAAATGGGATATACACAGTGTACTTCAGCCACCTGGAAAAAGACTTATATAAAAATGAAATAACAAGAATAAATTGGTAAACCATACCCAAAATAGTAATGGGGAGAAATCTCCCTTTTAACAAAACCTTTCATGGAGCTTCCTCCAGCGCCGTGGTCTCCATGCTATACTAACCTAAAAAATTCCAAATGAAATGATTAGTCAAAAAATGAAAATAAGAAGGTTCACATAATGATTTTTATGGGCATCTTAGAAAATCAATCTAAGGTCAACATTAAAAACCTAATTAATGGTAGAGAATGAGCCTACATCCTTTTAAGTTGTGGATTTGGTGGGATTGAAGTAATTTTTCTGTTTCAATAAGAAGGTACTTTATTGGTTGAATTGGGGCCACTTTTGCCTTAGTGTTTAGGATAAAAAATGACCCTTTTTTAGTGTGGATATTTTAGTTTTTTATATTAAACCAAAATGGAATTTAATTTACTAAAGGTAAAATATTTAATATATTTGGGTTATGGATGTTTAGGTTATTAGGGAAATAAAATTCTAGAGTGAAGTCTCTTGTTAGCTAGAAAGGAAATTAATGAATACCTTCTTAAAATATTATCCTTGGAAATGACTTAGAATAGATACTAATGCTATTCCATTATTAATTTGTCCCAAAGTAAATAGTTGGCTAAGAAGAGGAAATTTAATTAGACAAGATTGTAGTTTATGGAGAATCCCCCAATACTCCACCTTACAATATTTTTAAAAACAACCATAAAAAATTACCATAATTTTCCCTAGTAATGTGATAGGTGTTACTCTGATTTTGAATGTCAAAAATTTTGGGCGTTAAAGAGGATAGAATGAATGATTTATCTCCATGTAGGATCCACTTCATCATTCCTCCATTCCCAACTCAACAATTCAACACCAAATACTGTTGATTGTAAAGTTAATCTCTTGAAACAGCACGTTAGAGGACAATAGTCCCTCCTCTTTAGGAAGTTCCCTATTGAAAAGCCCAAAAACTTATTTACAATATAAACATTTCTTAGATATTTTTGTGAGATTTTGATCTATTTACATCATCTTATAAAAAGGCTTTCAATACAGAAGACAAATAGGAAAAGTCAAGATGATATTCATAAACATAGATACGAGAGCACTTTTAGACATTGACAACAGAGAGATATGTTACTATGCTTGATTACATAACAATTTTAAAATCTGCATATGAAACACAGGGCCTTCATTATTCAATGCCAAAGTTTTCCAATAACCCCATCAACTAAAGACAGAGGTTCTTTCTTTCTTCAAATGCATGTATCCTTATCTTAAATATGACAAAGTAATAGATAGATGAGAAGCATTGAGGGGTGAAATTTCTTCTGTATTGATTATTTCAATTTCTCTTTTTCATGCCGGATATCAAAAATCTCGGTCCTGTTCATGTGAAAGAGTGCTTTAAATAACCTTAAGAAATGGTTACAAGATCCTTTTACTTTCCTTCTCTAAATCCCAAAAGCTAATACTACTTAAATATGAGAAATTCAATTTATCCCTTTACTTACAAAATGCATTATTTTAAAGGGAAAAGATAAATTAATTGTTGTATATATCTTCGCCATCTTCTCTTTCCCCCCGATGTAGATATAACGAACAGAAGATATGGAAATCAAAGAACTTTTCCCCCCCAAAAAAAACCCCGACATTTTTTCGTCGCTATACAACCTGGTGCAGGTTTAAATAATGGCGACATGTATGGATGTGCCCTAACACAGATTAAAGAATGTTGACATGTAATGAATGCCCCTTACACAGTTAAAGAATTTCGCCATGTAAATGGATGCGCCCTTGAAGCATGTAAAAGGAATGTCACTGTAATGGATGCACCCTCGCGCAGGTATAAGATGTCACATGTAACATCATGTTGCCCTGGTCGAGGTTAAGAATTTTGACATGTATATGGATGCACCCTCGCTCAGGTAAAATATGTCGACATGTTAAATGGGTCTTGCGCCCTAGCATAGTTAAATAATGTCCGACATGTAAATGGATGCGCCCTGGCGCCAGTTATAAGAATTCAAAATGTAATGTGATTCTGCCCTGGCTCAAGTAACTATTTTCACATGTAAGAAATGCCACCCTGGCGCAGGTTAAAGAATGTTGACATGGTAAATGGATGCAACCCTAGCATAGATAGAGAGTATTTTAACATGAGGATGGATGTGCCAAGGTGCACTTCAAAAGGTAAACATTTTGAGCGCTACCCCCTAACCCGCATGAAGCCAAACCCGGACCCAGATTAGTCAAATGGCCATACCTTTTCAAAAGGAGCTCCGGATTCACGCAAGGTTAGTGTATCCAAATGTGCCCCGCCCCGGCTCTTTTTTGTGCTACTCCTTGTGTCTTGCCTCCTTGCGCCTCAGTCTCCACTTTGTGATGTTCAGGCACTCAAATCTTTCTGGAAGTGGCACCATGGATAGAGCTCTCCCTCATCTTTCCAGAAAGGTAAATTTTTCCTCCTAACTCCCTCATATTTTTTCTAAGTATTGCTCGGTGGAGTTTTGTGTGGGAATTTTCCCCTTGGAAGCCCGCACAATGAGAAACGTGCCACGTGGTCCAGGAAGGGCGGGGGTTTTGGAGGAGAACTTGCTTTTTTTGCCAGTGTTTTGGCGTAGGTTTCACATGGAAAATTTTCGTCAGACCCCCCATGAAATCAGAGACCCAATGTGTCAGGGGAGAATTTTGGGAAAAAATGACTAAGTGTCCGCGTAGCAAAATTCTTGGAGTAGTCGCCGGGCCAAAGGAACATGACAGCTGTCCAAAGGGGGCGGTGGAGTTTGCGTCGCAGAAGAAAAAAACTGTTAATGTTTATCCTTCATTTTAATTTTTTGTGTGTTGTGTTTTTTGGGTGCATGTATTTAATTAATTGGGAAATTTAGCTACTTTATTAACACTTGTTAATTTGTTTTAATTAGCTAATTTAACTTATAAACTAAATGATATGTCACAATTGGGTAATTAAGAGGGTAAGATGGTTGCTTAATTTTTTCTTGATGTGGAATGAATTTAAATTCTATTTTGTTTGAGTGTACTCTTATTCCCTTACCAAACTCGAATTTGACTTGTAGGCCACTTTTTTAGACTTGTGGGACAGTTAACATTGTCCCTTACATCTCAAACTCTTCTACCAAACATAATTAAGAAGTATGGAGCTTATTTTGACCTTTTTAATGCATTTGTTGAGTGTAAAAGATAAATAAATTCATTTTTATACTTACCACATTTAATTTATCCTTGAGAGGTATGGAGAGCATGTTGGAGGTAATGGGTGCATGTCATAAGCCTTATTGTTCATTTAATTGCATTCAGTTTTTTTGTATTGACTAGTGACTTGGAATGGAGGGATGATGACGTGGCATCCTACATGGATCCACATCATCATCCTCACTTCCCTTTTCTATTTATTGGATGAATTGGAAGGATTTTTGGTTTAACTTAGCTTATTTCCTAAACTTGCACTGTTGGAAATTTGGCCTTTGGTTGCATGCTTGGAGATTTTTGCAGCTGCACTTTGGATTGTGCTTGGTTTTGAAGGTTGTTGAAGCCTGGTTGAGTGAAGAGTCTTGAAAGCTAATGCAAAGGTAGGATATCACTTTTTAATTTCTTTATTACGAATATAGATGTAAAGTTTGCTTGTTTGAGTAATTGTATGAGTGTTATGAATGTGGATATTTTTGGGTTGGGTTAGCTTTCCTTAAGAAGGGTATGGAGATGGAAGTATGGGACCATTGGGGAGGTAAAAGGGAGTTTGTGAGACATGAATTTTGGAGGAGTGTGATTAAATAGTTCCATCTATGGGAGAGAAACTAAAAACATGGACATCTTTTGCATATTTGCAAGGGGAGAGAAGAGGGTGTGTTTGACTATTTTGTATTGTGCACATGGAGGATTTTGAGTGAAACCCCTTTATAACCTGGGAGGCAAAAGTACTTGGTTCCCATATTCCTTTCTCTTTTTGGGATTTTCTCAAGCCTATGTGTTTGTTGGAAAAAATTTAAATCTTGCTTGTGTGTGTCTATTTGAATGTGTTGTATTTTTTTAGTTTGTATGTTTTGTGGAATCCATTTTTGTTAAGTTTTCAAAGTTGCAAGACACACCTCATTATTCCATGGTTGGGTTTCGGGGGCCAATAAGGAGGATGGCTTCTCCTCTTATTGGATGGTGTCTCCTACTCCCATTGTCATTATATTGTGATTAAAATTGATAGATGAAAAGAGTGCAAAGTTGAAGATTGGAGGAGTTATACTTTTCTGGATCCAAAAGATCATCTTGTAATGTTATTGCATTGTTATAAAGTGAGAGTTTTATTATTGTAAATTATTCTTTAAATTGTTGGAAAGAAGAGATTTTTTATTGTAGGAAAATGAACTATGATCATTGAGAAAGAGTGTATTGTGACATTGTTGTTGTTTGGATTATTGTAAAAGTATGAGTTTATTGCAAGGAAAGAAAAGAGATACTTTCTTTTTTTTAAGAATTAGTGTATTGAATGTTGAAATTATTGGAAGGTTGAAAGGTGCATTCTTTTTAAATAAAGAATATTGTTATATGTAAAGTATATGTTGATTTCTTGCTTCCTTTTATTGTTGGAAAATTCGAAATTTAAAAGAAAGAATAGAGAAATGAGTTTCTTGTGTATGTTATTCTTTTTAATCTCTCCAAACTAAATTGTGACAAGGGAACTAATTGAGTTGAATTTATAGTCAAATTTTACATTTGGTTGCAAATGATATTATCCCAACCATACTACTTAGTAGAATATTTATAAATTTATATATAACCATATATACTTTCATATTTTATTTCATACAAACTTGAGTTAGCTGTTTAATATAAGGGAAAACCAAAAAAGAAATTTCAATTATAATTATATAGATTTATTATAGAAATTTATATATTTATATCTATTATAATTATAAACATATTAAACAAACTCATTGTATTATATCATATATATTAACAAATAATATTTGTATAAATAAAAAAAATTAAAACATAGCCATATGGTTTAAATAAAGCAAATTTTATTGTATTGGGTGGGTCGCTGAGTGATTGGGCCGAATGGCCAACATATTAAAAAAACCAAATTAAATTGGAGTGGGTGTGGCGCCCTTTTCCCTAATATAAATAAAACCCTACACAAAAACTCCCGCTATGGCCAATACAAAAACATAGGCCGCATAGGAATAAACTCTGGCTGCATAATAATAAACTCAGTCCAAACCCCTTTTTTGTCAGAAATTTAATAATATAAAACATTATATATATATATATATATATGTTTTTCTTAATCTAGCTAGGGAGATGGCCGTAGCCCTTTGTGGCATCACCAGCCCACACTGGCTGTGGAACCATCCAAGGATGGTAGTTTAAGCTCTCGATAAGCCCACGGATTAAACCACATTATTGTGGCACCCCATCACTAGGGTATCCAAACCATTGGTTGAAGGTCGCCTTAACACAGAGCCGAAATTTGAACCTTGGACCTCTCAATTACAAGGATACCCAAGAACTGTTACACCACTACCCATTGGATAAAATATGTTTGGCATATACACATATATGGTTTTATATTTTCATCCAAATGGGATATACACATTGTACATTCATCCAAACCTGCAAAAGACTTATATAAAAATGAAAATAAACAAGAATAAAATTGGTAAACCATACCCAAAATAGGAATGGGGAAAATCTCCCTTTTAACAAAAAATATTCAATGGAGCATATCCTCCATAGCTCCGTGGTCTCCATGCTACTAACCTAAAAAATTCAAAATGAAATGGATTAGTCAAAAAATGAAAATAAGAAGTCAACATAAGGATTTTTAGGGCATCTTAGAAAACATAAGATCTAAGGGTCAACATTAACCTAATCTAATGGTAGAGAATGAATCCTACATCCTTTTAAGTTGTGGGATTTGTGGGATTGAGTAATTTTCTTTTTCAATAAAAGGTATCTGTATGGGTTGAATGGGGCCACTTATTGCCTTAGTGTGTTAGGATAAAAAATGACCCTTTTTAGTGTGGAATAATTTATAGGTTTTTTATATTAAACCAATGGAATTAATTTACTAAAGGTAAAATATTTAATAGATTTGGGTTATGGATGTTAGGTGATTAAGGGAAATAAACTTAGGAGGTAATTCTTGTTAAGCTAGAAAGGAAATTAATGAAGACCTTCTTAAAATATTATACTTGGAAATGACTTTAGAAATAGATTAATAATATTCAATTATTAATTTGGTCCCAAATTAATAGTTGGCTAAGAGGAAATTATTAGACAAGATTGGATTTAATGTAGATCCATACTCCACCTTACAATATTTTAAACCATAAAAAATTACCATAATTTTCCCTAGTAAATTGATAGGTTTTACTATGATTTTGAATGTCAAAAATTTTGGGCGTTAAAGGAGGAGAGAATGATGAGTTAGCTCCATGTAGGATGCCACTTCATCATTCCTCCATTCCAACTCAACAATTCAACACACAAAGACCTGTTGATTGTAGAATTTAATCTCTTGAAAACAAGCAACAGTTAGAGGACAATAGTCCCTCCTCTTTATGGGAGAGGTTCCCTTATTGAAAGCCAAAAAACTTATTTACAATATAAACATTTCTTAGATATTTTTGTGAGGATTTTGATATATTTACATGCATTTATAAAAAGGCTTTCAATACAGAAGAAAATAGGAAAAGTCAAGAATGATATTCATAAACATAGGATAAGAGAGCACTTTTAGACATATAGACAACAGAGAGATATGTTACTTATGCTTGATTAAATAACAATATTTAAAATATGCATATGAAACACAGGGCATGCATGTATTATACACAAAGTTCCAAATACCCCTATCAACTGAAAGACAGAAGGTTCTTTCTTCAAATGCATGTATCCTTATCTAAATATGACAAAGAATAGATAGATGAGAAGCATGAGAGAGGGTGAAATTTCTTCTGTATTGAGTATTTCAATGTTCTCTTTTTACATCCGGATATCAAAATCTCGATCCTGTTCAATGATGAGAAGAGTGCTTTAAATAACCTTAAGAAATGGTTACAAAGAGCCTTTTAAGTTTCCTTTCTCTAAATCCAAAAAGCTAATATCTAATTAAATATTAGAAATTCAATTTATCCCTTACTTACAAAATGCATTATTTTAAAGGGATAAAGATAAATTAATTGTTGTATATATCTTCCCCCCGAGGTAGATATAGACGAACAGAAGAATATGGAAATCAAAGAAACTCAAACCTCGACATTTATTGCGTCGCTATACACCCTGGTGCAGGTTAAATAATGTCGACATGTAAATGGATGTGCCCTAACACAGATTAAAGAATGTTGACATGTAAATGAATGCGCCCTGACACAGGTTAAAGAATGTCGACATGTAAATGGATGCGCCCTGGAGCAGGTAAAAGAATGTCGACATGTAAATGGATGCACCCTTGCGCAGGTAAAAGAATGTCGACATGTAAATGCATGTGCCCTGGTAGAGGTTAAAGAATTTTGACATGTAAATGGATGCACCCTAGCGCAGGTAAAATAATGTCGACATGTAAATGGATGCGCCCTAGCATAGGTTAAATAATGTCGACATGTAAATGGATGCGCCCTGGCGCAAGTTAAAGAATGTCAAAATGTAAATGGATGCGCCCTGGCGCAAGTAAAAGAATGTTAACATGTAAATAAATGCACCCTGGCGCAGGTTAAAGAATGTTGACATGTAAATGGATGCACCCTAGCATAGATAGAGAGTATGTTAACATGAGGATGGATGTGCCAAGGTGCACCTTCAAAAGGTGAAACATTTTGAGCGCTAACACCCCTAACACGACAGGAAGCAAACCCTGACCCAGATATTCAAATGGCCATAACTTTTCAAAAGGAGCTCGGATTCACGCAAGGTTAGTGTTATCCAAAATGTGCCCCGGCTCATTTTTGTGGCTAACTCCTTGTGTTCTTGCCTCTCTTGCGCCTCAGTCTCCACTTTTTGATTTTCAGGCACTCAAATCTTTCTGGAAGTGGCACCATTGGATAGAGCTCTCTCTCAGCTTTCTAGAAAGGTAAAGTGTTCCTCCTAACTCCTCATATTTTTCAAGTTATGGCTCGGCAGAGTTTTTGTGGGAAATTTTCCCCTTGGAAGCCGGCAGCCAATGAGAACATGCCACGTGTCAAGGAACTGGTGGGGGTCGGAGGAGAACTTGGATTTTTTACAAAGTGTTTTGGTGTAGGTTTAAAATGGAAAATTTTCTCCGCGGGACCCACCGACGAATTAGGAGATGCCACGTGTCGGGGGAGAATTTTGGGAAAAAATGACTAAGTGTCCGCACAAGCAAAATTTTGGAGGAGTGGCCCAGGCCAATAGGAACATGATAGCTGTCCAGAGGGGGGTGGGGAGTTCACGGTGCAGAAGAAAAAAAAGGAAAAATTTCTAAGTGTTGGCCAAGTTTTTTGGAGGGAAAATTTTGAAGAAGGGCCCACGCGCGAATGAACCTAGGACACATGTCCTAGGGTCCAAGGGGAGTTCGGAAGACAGGAAGAAATTTTAAAAGTTTTGCAAAGTTTTCAGTAAAAATTTCAAAGGCAAAGAATGAGCCCGCGCCCCTTGTCAACTAGTCATATGCTGACATGTGTCCTGGACTGGTGGGGCATGAGGGGAAAAATTGAATTTTTTCCAAAAGTAAAAAATACCAAATTTTCAAAGGGAAAAGTACGTCACTCTGGCCCGAAGCAATGAAAGAGTGCCATGTGTGCAAGTGGCAAAAATGTTAAGGGCGGGCCCGGAGAGAAAAATTTAAAGGATGAGTCCACAGGCCAATCAAATCATGCCACATGTCATCCTTGGTGGCGGAGGCATGGGGGTTTTTTGAAAAAATTTCCAAAGGCAAAAAAGGAGGTAAAATTTGAATTTTTTTCCCGCCGATCCGTTTTGGGCCAGTTTTTGCCCTAAATCTTCAAACGGCCATAACTTTAAATCCAGAGCTCATAATTTTTGTGTTATTTATATCAATAGAAAGATGGTAAAATTCTCTACATGATTCCATGGTCAATTTTGAATTTTTCTTCAGTTTAGAGGGAGAAAATAAAAAAACTGCTTCTGGTATGTGCCCATGGATAGAATTTACGTTTCAAAAACCAATTTTAATGTGAAATGGGTCGCATTCTTGTCCAGTATGGTCAAAAATGTCAGGGAATGGGTTTGTAATGACCTCCATGATGTTTTTAATGCATTTTGGTTAATGAAGAATGGCTCCCACATTTTTTCACATTTTCTCTCTCCTGGGCTCGACCCATGCACTGTAAAAGCTAGATTTTATTCATTTTCCAAAGGGAGAACACTTTTTTGCATAACAAGCTTTTGTTTTCACCTTAATCAAGTGCTTTTGGAAGGATTAAACCTTCCATGGAGTTATAATAGGTTTTTCTGCCTCTTTGGTGTTGGTATACAATGATTTCGATGTTGAAAATCACAATGTAGGCTCTGTGAATGCTTTTAGTCCTTTACATGTGTTGTTTGCTTCATTTCAGACCTTTGATTATAGTTATCAACCCATGCATGATGTTTTATGTTACAATTTCTAATTTGTGTCAATTTTCATGAACAAGAAGTGCTCACCACTCCTTTGGTGTATCACCCTTATCAGTTTAGTTTCGATTTTTGCGTTTCTTATCCCCACCCTCCTTAAAAATTAGGATAAAATTAGGATTTGAACCTCTGCAGTTGTGTAAATAATAGATCTAATAAGAGGATTTTGAGGAACCGGCCTCTAATCTGGAGATTCCTCTCTCATTTTTACAAGTCCCACACTTGGAGAGAGGATTCAATGTTGTACAATCACACTGGATGCCTAAAACATCAATTTAGAAACTTGATTTACATCCAGGGGTGTTGCTGATTTGCAACAACAGTTTTGGCACACCGGGTGGGACCTTAGAGGTCTCATTTTTACTGCAGCAAATTTGATGTGCATCTGCTGCAATTTTATTGCTTCAAAAGAGCTATAAATTGCACATATGGTGACTCCAAGGGGAATAATCAATTAGTTTTAGCAGTGTAGGCCTGAAACCCTCATGAGAAGAATCACCACAAGGTCAAGAGCTGGAGAAGAAGAGGTGTCTATTTGAATACCTACAGTTATCTCCAAGAAGAAGGAAAAGAGGAAGAAGGATTCAAAGGTCTCCATCTCCACCAAACAGAACTCTCTCAATTCCTCCACCTGGTAGGCCTTTCATTTAGTTAACAAGGGTTTTAAGACCAATTAGAATGGCACAAAAAAACCCCTATGTCAATTTCACAGGTAGCAGCCCACTTGCCCTCAATGCACAACATCCAATTCCAATTGCAGCCTTGAAGAACATTCCATACTTCACTAGAGAGAATTAGACTACTCCAGGTGATCATGTTAAAGACATTGCCAACCTTTGTGCAATTCATGAAATCAATGAGATGCAAGTGGCTGTCAAATTGCTGGCATCTTCATTCAAGGAGAAAGCATTGCAATGGTTTAGAAGTCTTGCCTTAGGTTCTATTCAGAATTAGAAGCAGCTATGTATAGCACTTCATGAGAAGTTTGGAGAGAAGGGGGACAACTTGTCTCTTTTGGAGCAGCTGACAACCATCAAGAGAGCTCCCAATGAGCAGCTGACTGATTTCAACTTCAGATTTCAAAATACTTGGGAGAGAATTCCAGAGGCAGTCAGGCCAGCAGCAGAAGGTACTTTTCTCTACTACCTCAAAGCTCTAAATTCTAATATTTCTATGTTGATTTAGTCTATGGGAAGGCATAACTATCCCTATGGCTTATAGCATTGCCATTAAGGCTGAAAATTATTTGATCCAAGCTAGCAAACTAGCCCCTAAACCTCCCATGCCATTGCTTCCAAGTTTAGAGAGCCCAAACACTAATCAAGCACCTAATTTGGCTCCTTCTCCCATTCCTAGAAATCAGAGTTCAAATGAAGCTTCTACTTCATCTCCAAGTGCCCCAAATGAGCTTCAAGAAGTCATGAAGCAATTGCAAAACCTAAGCAATGAGCTGGTTACTCTCAAGTGGTAACAATCCTCAAGGTTTTAGACCTTCTTATCAACCCCAAGCTCAGCCTAACTGGCAGCCATACCAACCACAAAGGCCTCCTAATTCAACTACAAATATAAATAAAACAAGGCCTCCTCCCAATAGACCATTTCAGCCCTATAATCCTAATGCCATATCTGCCTTTAAGGCATTGGTGCCAACACAAAATAATGTTGCTCAGGAGGATGATTGGTGTTTTCCATGTAATTAACCTCACAACCAATCCATGTGCTTCAATGGTGCTTTGAATCAAGCATTAATGGTGACAACTACTAGTGTGGAGGGTGATGGTAGTCAAGGAAACAACCAACAACAAGAAACATTCCAACAGTAATTATCCCCAAATGACACCACATTGGTAAACTGGCAAGCAGAAGATTTTTTTGGCATGAATTAGAGCAGTTTCTCAAGGTGTTGCATCCAACACAAGGTCAAAAAGAAGGAATTTGGGTGAAGAGAAGCCATTAACTCCAACCAATCCACAACCTTCCATGGCTCAAAAAATGGTTGGCAAGACAAAATCCAATTTCAAATACACAAGGGAAGCCAAGAACAACTCCTAGAACAACTCAAATACTAGTTGTTGCTACCCACATGCAAGGAGTGAATGTGCCAACCAAGGGACAACAAAGAGATCCTTCATCACCATTCAGTATCATTGATTAGATGAGGAATACAAATATAAATATATCAATGTGGGAATCCCTATCTATCCCAGGCCAAAGATATTTGCTACAAGTTGCCATGAAGGACTAGCCAACTTCGAATCAACAAGCTCAAATGTAAGAGATAGTGCTCACAAATGCTGCCTAGCCTGAAGGGAATCATGGAGAATAGCAAGGTAAAATGTTGAAGCCCCCTCCTTTCAATGTTTCATTCATAATTGGAAATCAGTTAGTGCACAATTGCATGATAGATTTCGGGTAAAGTAGCTCAGTGATGCCTAAACAAATAGCTGATCAGCTAGGGCTCTCAGTATGAAACCATATCTAAAGGGGTAGTGCAACTGGATGGGACACCAATAACAACAGTTGGAGTGATTAGAAACTTGAGTCTTACCTTGCATGCATGTCCAAATGTTGTTTTTTTATAAGATGTATCAGTTATAGACCTTCCACCACTCTTTGCCCTATGTTTTTCAAGGGACTTCATAGCCAAGATTAGAGGATATTTATCTACTGATTGGTCACACATGCTGTTTAGAACGAGGTATGGAACCAAAGCAACAATCAAGTTTGAACCTATTGTAAGCATCCACATTGAGCCCTACACTCCAAGTCAGATCAATGCCAATTGTTCAACATTTGATCAAGAAGATCACCTAAGCACTGATGAAGCTGACACCAAGGTTGGAAGCATCCTGGATCTAACTCTTAATGAATGGGAAAACAAGGTGCATGGTTTTGATCCTTATCAAGAAGTAGAAGAATCTAAGCTAGGGGTATATTGCATACATCAAGAAGATCAGTCCATTCCTAGCATCACCAAGCCAAAGCACAAGGATGAAAATGAGGTATGACAGTTGTTTTTTGATGGATCAAGGAGTAGACAAGGTGCAGGAGGTGGAGCCATGCTTGTTTCACCTCAAGGAGTAAAGTACTATTTAGCTTTTAGATTTTAGTTTGCATGCTCCAATAACACTGCTGAATATGAATCCTTGGTGCAAGGGATGCATTGGGAAATAAAGAGAGGAATAAAGAACTTGCAAGTATTTGGTGATAGTGAATTGATTGTAAATCAGGTCAAAGGTCAACATGCTACCAAGAATGATCTACTTAAGTGCTACAAGAACAAAGGTGTGGGACCTCATGGAAGATTTTGAAGGTTTTGGCATCAAATTCATTCCTAGGAAAGAGAACCAAGCTACTGACAGGCTTACAGCAGTAGGGGTAGCCTTTGACATTGTGGAAATCATTCAACAAGACAAGTTACAACCAAACATCTACGTGATTCTGAGGCCTTCAGTGCCGGATAACAATGTCAGTTGGCAAGGGTTTGAAAATGACCAGAAAATCATCCATTACTTGTAAGAAGAAGCTGATTTCTCACCTAAGAATAAAAAAAAATTGGAACAGCAGTATGGTGACCAAGTGGTACAACTGAGAACTAACAACCTGCACAAGGGACTTATCACTTTGGAGTCCATTTTTAATCTCAATGATTAGTTTAGGAAGGAGAAAGAAAACATTCAGATCAAGAGAGAGGATTCAGTATCGATCTTGGTGGAAGAGAACAAACCATTACAAATTAGAAAGACGACAACTGAACAAGAAAGGTATGAGTTCATGCAGTTGTGTCAAGAGTTCCCTCATGTGTTTTCTTAGAACTATGAAGACTTGAAAGGTTTCAATCCTAACTTAGCTTAGCATACCATTGAATTGGATCCAAATACTAAGCCTGTCATGTAGAAACAAAGACCAGTCAATCCACACATGGAACCTCTCATGAGGAAAGAATTGAACAAGCTGATTGAGTCAAGGATCATATTCCTAATCAAGCATTCTAGTTGGGTTGCCAACTTGGTTCTAGTCAGAAAGAAGAGTGGAGAGATCAGATTGTGTGTTGACTTCAGAGACTTGAATAGAGCATCTCTCAAAGACCACTACCCACTCCCTTTCATGGAGCAAATCTTGCAAGTTGTGGCTGGCTCCAAGAGGTTTTCACTACTTGATGGCTACTCAGGATACAATCAGATTATGGTGAAGGAAGAAGACCAGTTCAAGACAGTCTTCACAAACCAAATGGGGGAACTTATGCATATAGGAAAATGCCATTTGAGCTGTCCAATGCTGGTGTTACCTTCCAAAGATCAATGGACATGGCATTCAAAGGTTTGATTAACAATATGGTGCTGATATACCTTGATGATATCACTGTTTTTTTCCAAAAATGCAGTAGACCACCTCTCTCATTTAAGACAAGTCTTCACGAGCTGTAGGAGATTTGGAGTGTCTTTAAATCCTAAGAAGTGTATATTTCTTGCACATGAAGGAAAGATCCTTGGCCATATTGTCTCTAAAGAAGGATTAACAATTGATCCACAGAGGGTTGAAGCCATAAGAGTACTACCATTGCCAAGCCATAAGAAATCCCTTCAGATTTTCTTAGGGAGGATAAACTTTGTTTGGGGGTTTGTCCAAGATTTTTCAGCTCTTGTCAAACCTATCACCAAAATGTTAAAGAAAAGCATGGCTTTCAAGTGGACAACAAGAAGGCAAGGAGTGTTTTGAAGCAATCAAAGAAGCCATCTCTCAAGCACCAACTCTCATCAACCCGGACTTCTCCAAGGATTTCATCCTCCATGCCTTTGGAGGTAATGATACTATTTCTGCCATTTTGGTACAGCAGAACAAGGAAAACGATGAGCAACCAATTGTTTTCTTCAGCTAGAGCCTAGATGACTATGAGGTGAGGTATTCTTTTATTGAGAAGCATGTACTTGCAGTAATCAGAAGCTTGAAGAAATTCAAGCATTTAGTCTCAAACAACAAGGTCTAGTTGCTGGTCTCTCATGCTGGGGTTAAAGACTTCCTCCTCAACAAGGATTTGAATGAGAAAAGGGCAGGTTGGATCACTTGTGTCATGGAGTATGACATTGAGATCAAGGTCACCAAGCTGGTAAGAGGAAAAGGATTGTGTGAGTAGCTGATTTTGGGGAAGCAAAAAGAAGTATGCAATGAAGAAGAGGCTGTTTTGATAATTCAAGATAGCCGTGAGCCAAGTGGCACTCAATAAGAAAATAATGCTGTCCCCACTCCTTACTGGACCCAAGGTATAATACAATTCCTAAGCACAAGTCTATGCCCTCTGGAGATGAACAAGACCCAAAGAAGACACTTCAAATTACAGGCTGTCCCATATGCCATTGTTGATGGAGTTTTGTTCAAGAAAAATATGAATGGAGTGCTACTGAGATGTATTAGCACAAATTATATTCATAGGGTGTTGGAAGAGTTCCATCGGTGGACCAGATGGTGGTCATTTTGCACCGAGAGTGACATCTCTATAAATTATGAAGGCTGGTTATTATTGGCCCAAGATTTTAAGTGATTGCTTTGTATGGATCAAGAGGTGTAAGAATTGCACATTCTTCACAGGAAAAGAGAGACTTCCTGCCCTTCCATTGCATCTAATCTCAGTTGACCAGCCATTCATGCAATGGGGTTTGGACTTCATTAGAGTCATTAATACCAATTTAAGCCAAGGGCACAAATGGATTTTGACAGCCACAGACTACTTCACCAAATGGACTGAAGCATTAGCGCTCAAAGAGGCAAATCAGTCTAGCATCTTAGACTTCTATGAGGGTATAGTAACCAGATTTGGCATACCTGCTACAATAATCTCAGATAATGCATTGGAATTCATTGGATCCAAGGTGACTGAGTGGGCTGTCAAGAATGGGATCTACCTAAGTACTTCATCAAACTATTACCATCAAGGTAATGGCCAGGCTGAGTCTACAAACAAGAACTTGTTGAGGATCATTAGGAGAAATCTTGATGAGAATCAGAGGACTTGGCATACCAAACTGAAATCAGCCTTATGGGCTGATAGGATAACTCCCAAGAGATCCATGGGTAACTCCCCATTCAAGCTTGTCTATGGAAGAGAAGTAATCTTTTCCCATATCACTTGAGTTACCAACATTAGAACTCATGAAGTACGGTTAGAGTTGGTAGAGTTTTAGCCCATGGAGGTGAGATATGCAGAGTTAATGGAGCTTAAAGAGATCAGATATCAAGCATCCCAAGCAATGGAGAAGGATTAAGCTTTGATCAAGAAGACCTTTAATATGAAGGCCAAGAGTAGATCTTTCTAGGTTAGAGATCTAGTGTAAAAATGGGATGCAGATAGAGAAAAACCAGGAAGGCATTCAAAATTTGATGCCATTTGGAGTGGCCCATACATGGTCACGAAGTGCAAGAATAGCAATGATTTCTAATTGGCTTCATTGGATGGTGAAGAACTATAGATTCCAGTCAATGGAATCTATCTCAAGCATTGCTTCTAAAGGGAAATTCTCCACCTTGTAAATATTAGCTTAGGTTTCCATTCCTTCAAGTGCTTGTCGCAAATTTTTTTGCTGTAGGTTAGTTTTGCTTTGCTTAAGTTCTTTGGCACAACTTGCTGTCCGTGGAGATGTTTTGCAGTCCTTGCTTCCATCAGGTGATATTCCATCTTCCTCCTTGCAACACTGTAAGTTAGTTGGGGTTCCAAATAAAAAATTTGATGACTCCATGCAAAATGGGCTACTTTAGGCAACTGGTATTTTCATCTAGTAGGTAGATAACCCCTCTGAGTTGCCAAAATTGTTATCCAAAATGTGCCCCGGCTCTTTTTTGTGGCTAACTCCTTGTGTTCTTTCCTCTCTTGTGCCTCAGTCTAAATTTTTTTATTTTCAGGCACTCAAATCTTTTTAGAAGTGGCACCCTTGGATAGAGCTCTCTCTCAGGTTTCGAGAAAGGTAAAGTTTTCCTCCTAACTCCTCATATTTTTCAAGTTATGGCTTGGCGGAGTTTTTGTGGAAAATTTTCCCCTTGGAAGCCCGCAGCCAATGAGAATGTGCCACGTGTCAAGCAACTGGCGGGGGTCGGAGGAGAACTTGGATTTTTTTCCAAGTGTTTTTACATAGGTTTCAAATGGAAAATTTTCTCTGCGGGACCCACCGATGAATCAGGGGACACCACGTGTTAGGGGAGAATTTCGGGAAAAAATGACTAAGTGTCTGCGCAAGAAAAATTTTGGAGGGGTGGCCCGGGCCAATAGGAACATGATAGCTGTCCAGAGGGGGGCGGGGAGTTTGTGGCACAAAAGAAAAAAAAGGAAAAATTTCTAAGTGTTGGCTGAGTTTTTCAGAGGAAAAATTTGAAGAAGGGCCCGTGCGCGAATGAACCTAGGACATGTGTCCTAGGGTCCAAGGGGAGTTTGGAAGACAGGAAGAAATTTTAAAAGTTTGGCAAAGTTTTCGACAAAAATTTCAAAGGCAAAGGATGAGCCCGGGCCCCCTGTCAGCCAGTCATACGCCGAAACGTGTCTTGGACCGGTGGGGCGTGGGGAAAAAATTGATTTTTTTCCAAAAGTAAAAAATTCCAAATTTTCAAAGGGAAAAATGCGCCCCTCTGGCCCGAAGTAATGAAAGAGTGCCACGTGTCCAAGTGGCAAAAATGTTAAGGAAAGGCCCGGAGAGAAAAATTTAAAGGATGAGCCCGCAGCCAATCACCTCATGCCACGTGGCATCCAAGTGGTGGAGCACGGGGTTTTTCAAAAAAAAATTCCAAATGCAAAAATAGAGGTAAAATTCGAAATTTTTTCCCGCCAATCCGTTTTGGGCCTGTTTTTGCCCTAAATCTTCAAACGGCCATAACTTTCGATCCAAACTTCGAATTTTCACGTTCTTTATATCAATGGAAAGCTGGTAAAATTTTCTACATGATTCCATGGTCAATTTTGAATTTTAGTTCACTTTGGAGGGAGAAAATAAAAAAATGCTTCTGGTATGCACCCATGGACAGAACTAACGTTTCAACAACCAATTTTAATGTGAAATGGGTCGCATTCTTCTCCAGTATGGTCAATAATGTTAGGGCATGGGTTTGTAAGGACCTCCATGCTGTTTTTAATGCATTTTTGGTCAATGAGGAATGGCTCCCACATTTTTTCATGTTTTCTCTCTCCTGGGCTCGACCCATGCACTGTAAAAGCTAGATTTGGCTCATTTTTCAAAGGTTGAACACTTTTTTACACAGCAAGCTTTTGTTTTCACCTTCAGCAAGTGATTTTGGCAAGTATTAGACCTTCCAGGGATTATAACGGGTTTTTCTGCCTCTTTGGTGTTGGAATACAAGGATTTTGATGTTGAAAATCACAATGCAGGCTCTGTGAATGCTTTCAGTCCTTTGTATGTGTTGTTTGCTTCATTTCAAACCCTTGATTACAACTCATCAACCTGTGGATGATTTTTTATGTTGCAATTTCTGATTTGTGTCAGTTTGGATGAACAAGAAGTGCTCACCACTCCTTTGGTGTATCACCCTTATCAGTTTAGTTTCAATTTTTACATTTCTTATCCCTATCTCCTTGCAAATTAGGATAAAATTAGGATCTGAACCTCTGCAGTTGTGCAAATATAGATCTAATTAGAGGAGTTTGAGGAACCAGCCTCTAATCTTGAGATTCCTCTCTCATCTTACAAGTCCCACACTTGGAGAGAGGTTTCAATGTTGTGCAATCACACTGGATGCCTAAAATATCAATTTAGAAACCTGATTTGCATCTAGGGGTGCTACTGATTTGTAACAACAGTTGGAATTTTCAGAAATCTTACAAGGTCCTCTGTCCAACTACGACTGGATATCTTTAATTGAGAGAGAAAATTTTCTTTAAAAATGTAAAATATAGTTCGCCATTTTTTGGGTTTGTTAGGGTTGTCACCTACCACCATAATGAGATGAATTAAGTACAATCTGGAGGTGGTTGGGGTAGATTTGGAATTCATCTCTCTTCCCTCTCTCATTCTTCCTATAAATTGTAAGGAGGGGATTCTTTCTAAAGGTTGGACATTCTTGTTTTACCCCTCCCTTCTTCTCTTTGGAAAATGAATTTGTGGAGTTCAAACCTCCCATCTAAAACTGTAATGCAACTTTGCCTCTTGGCATTTTGTAGTGTATTGTATCAATATTTGGAGCAAATAATGCATGTCTGTGGATGATTCTCAACCCTCTCTATGTTCATTTGCATCCTCCCGATATTTCACTGCAAATTTGGTTATCTGTGCATGATCTTGCATTGCATTTTAATGGTTTGTGTTTATTGGAAAGACAAGTGTTCTCCATTCCTCGGTGCATCACCTTTGTTAGTTGAGGTTTATTTTTATGCATCTTCTTACCCTGTCTCCTTGGCAAGCTAGATTAGGTTTTTAAGTAAACCCTCTGCACTTTTACGTGTGCATCTAAATAGAGGAATAGGAACCGGCCTTCATTTGGAGAGATTTTATGTTTTCGCAAGGTCCCACACTTGGTAAAAGCTCCATGTTATGCAATTGCACTGAGAGTCTCAACCCATCGAGTTGTAGACATTTAGGGGTGCTGCAATTCACCATCAACATTAACTAGATATTCTACAATAAGAAAGGAAAATAAGAATTAGGAAGTTGAGACACTAGTGGAAGCACTTGTACTCCCCTTTGCCTTTATTATTTGATTTATGAATCACTTCAATGATACGCCTATATCCATTCCTCAAGGAATTCTTGTATTGGCAGTGGCATGAGTCCTGTAGACACCAAAATTGGGTTACACTTCCCTTGGTCCCCTTTCGAATAACCAACTTAAACACATTCATCTAACCATGACCCTTATACCCCACATTAATATTAATTTAATTTTTTACAATTAAATTAATACCCATCCCCACCCCATTATTAATTTAATTACTTTAATTAAATGGGAGCCCACCTCACCTAGACACCTCACCATAACCCTATTCATGGCATGTTTCCATAAATGAATAAGACTTGGTTCAACCCTAAAAACCAATGCCTATTATTCCTCTAACCACCTTCCCACTCATAAAAAGATAACATTCATTATGATCCACAAATAAATGAATGGACCTGGCCCAAAAGATGCAAGATCTATTGTTTTTAGTAAACTAAAGGAATCTCACCTTAACTGACGCCAGTCATCTCGAAACTGATGTCAGTCATCCACGAACCATCGTCGATTACCATTTATTCACTTTGGTAACCTTGTTTGTGGTTGGAACATTTTTTTTGCTATCGAGGAGAAGAGAAGAGAGCTTCATGCAAGAAGAACCAGAGTCTTATCACACCTACAGACATCCATATCCAGCACCAGGACAGATCCAGAGGTATTGCACTCACAGTAACATTCCAGGAAGCACTTCCATGGTACTAAACATCATTCCTCTAATCAATCATCATCACCATATAGCCATTTGAACCTACACCATAGTAATTACACTTTTTACCTGCATCATCTATTTTTACTTCAATCTATTGGATTCTTCTATTGTTGTTATTAGTTTCCACTTATACCCCCATTCCCCTATAATTTACTTGCATGTAAACTTAACCATTCCTCCACCCACACCATTAAATCACATATATTCGGTTGTTACACATCTCTAAGTATAATTAAGATTCCTATAGACATTTCCACCCCCCTTTTGTCTTCGTTTAACCTCATATCAACCTCTACAACTAGATCTTTTTTAGTTTTATCGGCCTACCTCTACCGATGCCAGTTACCCATAACCATTATTAGTTATGCCTAACCATGATTGGTCATACCTCGACTGATGCCGGTCTCTATGTCTACCAAAACTATGTAAACCAGCAACCACACACCTACTAAAACAACCCAAACACCTTACCTAACCCTTCTAAGACCCTGTCTGTGACCTGCAGACCACCTGAACAACCTATAACTTGACCTGAAGACCTTTACCTACATAGTTTTTAGTATTTAATGGGATCGACATGTATAGTGATCTGAGGTACCCAAATAAAAATACTAGCACTAGATAAATTTATGCACGTATTTTAGTTATCTTATATTTGTTTTATAAAAACAGTGGATTGACAACCTTCTAGGGAGTGTCATACTTCCCAGACCTAGCATACGCAAGGTAGTCCACTTTCATATATTATGTAACTCTTCTTTTGTGGTCTTGTTTTCTATTTCAGGTAGTTCCTCCCAACCAAAAGGAAGCTCTCACATTGGTATCGGATCAAGAAGTCAGAATGTGCGCATCAACCTCCAAACCAACACAACAGGTATTCCTCCTCATCCCATAACATTATTTGTTTCATCACATTCCAAAATGTAAATAAAAGGATGAAACATTTTCATTCTGATCCCTGAATAAATGAATGGACCTGATCGAAATGATGTGATATCTATCATTTTTAGTAAACCTAGGGAATCTCACCTTAACCGACGCCGGTCATCTCGAAACAAACGCTAGTCAACCAGGAACTGTCATCGGTTACCATTTATTCACTTTGATAACCTTGTTTGTGGGTTGGCACATTTTTCTGGAATCAAGGAGAAGAGAAGAGTGCAGTATGCAAGCAGAACCAGAGTCTTTTCACACCTACAGACATCCATAGCCAGCACCAAGAGGGATCTAGAGCTATTGCACTCATGGTAACATTTCGAGAGGCACTGTTGTGATACCAAACATCATTTCTCTTATCAACTGACATCACCATCTAGCCATTTTAACCTTCACAGTAGTAAGTACACTTTTTACCTGTATCATCTATTTCTACTTTAGTCTATTGGATTCTTCTATTGTTCTTATTAGTTTCCCCTCTCACCCCCATTCCCCTAACATTTTCTTGCCTATAAACTCAAATCGTTCCTCTACCCACACCATTAAATTGCATATATCTGATTGTTACACATCTTTGAGTATAATTAAGATTCCTACAAACCTTTCCAACCCCCTTTTTGTCTCCATTTAACCTAAGATCAACCTCTACAACTAGATATTTTTGAGTTTTATGAGCCTACCTCAACCGATGCCGGTTACCCATAACTGTCATCGATTCTGCCTAACCATGATTGGTCATACCTCAACCGATGTCGGTCTTTGTGTCTACCAACACCGTGTAAACCAGCAACCAAACAGCTACCAAGAAAACCCAAACACCTTACCCAACCCTGATAAGACCCTCTATGACCTTTAGAGCACCTGAACAACCTCCAACCTGACCCGAAGACCTTGACCCGCATAGTTTTTAGTATTTAATGGGATCAACGCTGATAGTGATCTGAGGTACCCAAATCAGAATACTAGCACTAGATTCGTTTATGTACGTATTTCAGTTATTTTATATTTGTTTTATAAAAACATTGGATTGACAACCTTCTAGGGAGTGTCACACTTCCTGGACCTAGCATACACTAGGCAGTCCACTGTCATGTATTATTTAACTCTTTATTTTTTGGTCTTGTTTTCTATTTCAGGTAGTTCCTCCTAGCCAAAAGGAAGCTCTCACAATTTGTATCAGATCAAGAAGTCAGAACGCGCACATCAACCTCCAAACCAGCACAATAGGTATTCCTCCTCATCCCATAACATTATATGTTTTGTCACATTCCAAAACTTATAGAAAACGGTGAAACATTTTCATTCTGATCTGTGAATAAATGAACGGACCTTACTCAAATGATGCGAGATATATCATTTTTAGTAAACCTAGGGAATCCTACCTTAACCGATGCCATTCATCCCAAAACTGACGTCGGTCAATGAAGAACCAAAATCGGTTACCATTTATTAACTTTGGTAAGCTTTTTAGTGGGTTGGCTTTTTTTTCTAAAATTGAGGAGAAGAGAAGAGATTTTTATACAAGCATAACCAGATTCTTTTTACACCTACAAACATCCATATCTAGTACCAGGAGAGATCTAGAGGTGTTGCACTCATGGTAACATTCTGAGAAGCACTGTCGTGATACTTAACATCATTTCTCTAATTAACCTTCATCACCATCCAGCCATTTGAACCTTCACCATAGTAAGTACACTTTTTACATGTATCATCTACTTCTACTTCAGTCTATTGGCTTCTTCTATTGTTGTTATTAGTTTCCACTCTCACCCTCATTCCCCTACCATTTACTTGCATGTAAACTCAATTGTTCCTCCACCCACGCAATTAAATAACCTATATTTGACTGTTACACATCTTTGAGTATAACTAACATTCCAATAGACCTTTCCACCCTCCTTTTATTCTTTGTTTAACCTTAGATCAACCTCTATAACTAGATATTTTTGAGTTTTATTAGTTCGCCTCTATTGACGATGATTACCCATAACCTTAATTGATTCTTCCTAACCATGATTGGTCATACCTCGACCGACGTCGGTCTCTGTGTCTACCAATATTGTGTAAACCAGCAACCACACACCTACCAAGACAACCCAAACACCTTACCCAACCCTGTTAAGACGATTTTTATGACCTTTAGACCACCTAAACAACTTGCATCCTGATCCAAATACCTTGACCCACATAGTTTTTAGTATTTAATGGGATCAATGTTGATAGTGATCTAAGGTTCCCAAATCATAATACTAGCACTAGATTCGTTTATGTACATATTTTAGCTATTTCATATTTGTTTTATGAAAATAGTGGATTAACAGCCTTCTAGGGAATGTCAGACTTCCTAGATCTAGCATACACTAGGTAGTCCAATGTCATATATTATTTAAATCTTCTTTGGTGGTCTTACTTTCTATTTAAGGTAGTTCCTCTCAGCCAAAAGGAGGCTCTCAAAGTCGATATCAAATCAAGAAGTCAGAATGCATGCATCAACCTCCAAACATACATAATAGGTATTCCTCCTCAACCCATAACATTATCTTTTTCATCACATTCCAATACATAAAGAAAACAGTGAAACATTTTGGCATGCCCGATGGGACCCATTCAGGGTTCCTTGCATTTTCTTCATTCCTAGGTAAAATTGTGTGTTTGTTTCCCTTCAAAAATATTACACATTAATTTTTCTTCTCTGGAATCATTCTTCCTCTCTTTATTGTCTAAAAACAATCATTTTTTTTGTGCTTTAAAAGGAACACATTCTTATTTCTTTTTGTATTGCATTAGTGAAAGAGGATGTTCCTACCTATTCACCATTTGCTTCATCGAATGTAATTTGTTGATTTAGGTTTAAAATCAGTTGCATTTCATCCTTGTATGTTGCATTTAGCTCACATTAAAATGAGGGAAACCTATATGTTGGAAGTCATGCCCAGCTGATGGTTGACACAAAGAACCGTAGAAATCACTCTCTTTCTTCTTCTACCAAACTGCACAAAATTTGAATATACACATTTTCTTAAATGACATATAACCTGGGAATGCCTATCAACAATCACATGATTAGAGGATTTGTAGGTACTTCCCAGCTGGTTATCTTTGTCCAATACCCAATCAGAGTGCACTCCCCCACCATAACATAACCCGAAACCTCACCTTTTAGATATCCTTCTTCATAGGACATCTTCCCAACAAAAACTTCTATTTTTAATTCACATGGTCAGTTATAAATAGCATAAGCTAAACAAACAATAGAAAATAACTCTTAGGATCATGTTTTGCTTAGTTTTTCTTCTTGAATTTTGTTTTGAGGTGTGAGACTATGAATCTACATTATTATTCTTCTTTGCACACTTCACCATCATAGTTGGAGTATTCTGACTTTTTTTGACTGTGTCAGGACCCCATCTTTCATCCTTAGATTCCTGAGTTTAAATCTTCACTTGATTTAAATTCATAAAATCCAATTTCTTCATCACTCTCTCATTTCACAGTCACCAGTGTCAGTATAGAGACCATCATCGGTTCACATCTGACCATCATCGGTTACACCTAACTGGGGTCAGATTCTGTCTTTGTAGTTATTTTTCCTGGAATAGCCTTCATCACTCCTTCTGTTCTATTTTTGGCCCTTAGGGCATTATCCTATTCTCCCCTATTCATATTTTTGTCATACATAGTTTCCCCATTACACATTCATTAGTCTTGTTTCAATTGCTGAAATTCGTGTTTTTTCTACAGTGACCGACATCAGTTTTTGTAACTGAGATCAACTCCCCATTAACCATCACTGGTCATCCTGACGAACGTCGGTGTCTAATTTGGTTTTCAAAATCCAAACCTTGACCAAATTCACCCTACTAGTTTCATTTTTCCTTTATTCCTGTTGTTTTGTGTCATTTACAGAATACAATCTTTCCAAGTCAACACATACTCACATGGTGTTGACTCATAGCCAAACTAACACTCTTATATTCCATGCCAGTCGTCAACCACTCCCACCTAGTCCTTCACCACATTTTTTCTTATCACCCATCAATCTAACTATTGTATATATCTCCCTTCCTGGGTAAATATAGAAAAATGCGCAGGTTAGAGGCGCAGAACAGGAAATGTCAACATGCAAAAATTCATGCCCATGGCGTAGGTTAGAGGCACACATCAGGAAATGTTGACATGAAATAAATTTACACCCATGAAGCAAGTTAGAGGCGCACATCAGAAGGTGTCAACATGCAAAAATTCGTGCCCATGGTGTAGGTTAGAGGCACAGAACAAGAAATGTCGACATGCAAAACTTTGCGCCCATGGCACAGGTTAGAGGCGCACATCAGGAAATTTTGACATGCAAAAATTCACGCCCATGGCGTAGGTTAGAGGCGTACATTATGAAATGTCGACATGAAAAACTTTGTGCCCATGGCACAGGTTAGAGGCATAGAACAGGAAATTTTGACATGCAAAAATTCATGCCCATAGCATAGGTTAGAGGCGCAGAACAGGAAATGTCGACAAGCAAAAATTCGTGCCCATGGCGCAGGTTAGAGGTGCAAATAAGGAAATGTTGACATGTAAAAATTCACGCCCATGGCACAGGTTAGAGATGCACATTAGAAGGTGTCGAAATGCAAAAATTTTCACCCATGACATAGGTTAGAGGTGCAGAGTAGGAAATGTCGACATGCAAAAATTCGCGCCCATGGTGCAGGTTAGAGGTGCACATCAGGAAATTTCAACATGCAAAAATTCACACCCATGGCATAGGTTAGAGGTTGATGACATGAGGATAGTTTCACCAAGGCACATCTTCAGGAGGCACAACATTTTGAGCTTTAACACCCTGATAGAAAGCAAACCCTGACGTAGATATTCAAATGGCCATAAATTTTCACAAGGAGCTCGGATTCACGCAAGGTTGGAATTTTTAGAAATCTTACGAGGTACTCTGTCTAACTGTGACTAGATATCTTTAATTAGGTGAGAACAAGTTCTCTAAAAATACAAAATATAATTCACCAGTTTTTGGGTTTGCTAGGGTTCTCACCTACCGCCATAATGAGATGAATTAAATACAATATGGATGTGGTTGGGGTAGATTTGGAATTCCTCTCTCTTCCCTCTCTCATTCTTCCTATAAATTGTAAGGAGGGGCTTCTTTCTAAAGGTTAGACATTCTTTTTTTTTCCCTCCCTTCTTCTCTTTGGCAGGTGAATTTGTGGAGTTCAAACCTCCCATCTAAAACTGTAATGCAACTTTACCTCTTGGCATTCTGTAGTGTATTGTGTCAATCTTTGGAGAAATAATGCATGTCTGTGGATGATTCTCAACCCTCTCCATGTTCATTTTCATCCTCCTAATCTTTCACTACAAATTTTGTTATCTGTGCATGATCTTGCATTACATTTTGATGATTTGTGTTTATTGGCAAGACAGGTGTTCTTCATTCCTCGGTGCATTACCTTTGTTAGTTCAGGTTTTATTTTATACATCTTCTTACCCTATATCCTTAGAAAGTTAGTTTAGGTTTTTGAGTAAACCCTCTACATTTTTACATGTGCATATGAATAGAGGAATAGGAACTGGCCTTCATCCGCAAAGCTTTTCCAATTTCGCAAGGTCCCACACTTGGGAAAAGCTCCATGTTATGAAATCACACTGAGAGTCTCAACCCATCGAGTTGTAGACATTCAGGGGTGCTGTGATTCACCATCAACACTAACCATTCTTACCACCATTGCTACAGGTGACAAGAAGTTTACACGACTCCACGATTAGATTCCTGCAGCCCTGTAATTCTACCTTTCCAACTCTTCCACTCGGGATTCCTCAGGTCAATTGATATATGGAATGCCCATATCCATCTCTCCTGCCCTTATCCCCACTTCTGCATCAGCCCCTACTAATGTTGTGTTACCTTTACCTGGTTTACCCTCAATGGTTTCGCATCTAGGCCCCATGCCCAGTATGATTACTACATCTGCAACATTAGTCACACCTCTAGTATCTGTTGTTCCTTCATTGACCACCCAAACCATAACCCCATCCATACACATTATATCACGAATACCAAGAGGAGCACAACCACCCATGGTGTCGGTGAGCCCTTACCCATTCTAGAATATTTTTCTCTCCATCTCATAGTCTCTACCCCCAATCACTACTAGAGTCACTGTAACTACCCCACCTACATATACATATTATCAATAACCCCCTATCTCGTCTGTCATTCATTTTGGATATATGGCCTATATGTCAGTCCCCTATTTTCAACCTTCCTATTCAACATCACCATAGACTAGAATCCCACCCACATCACATGTCTAACACCAGCCCTCTTACGCCACAGGAGGTGTCCTTCTTTCGCAACCTAACAATGATCTCATCAAAGTAATGATGGAAAGGATACAGACACTAGAAGGATCAGTCTCTAGATCACACAATTCTCTCACCTACGATGGAATCCCTAATGAGCCCATTCATCCATCCATTGATATTCACCCATACCATGTACATTGGGAAATGCCAAAATTCAACTGCTTTAATAGTAAAGAAGATCCACAAAAACATTTGCGGTCTTTCAAACATGGATGTTACCTGATTGCCCATGGTGACGCTTTACTCCTACTAACCATCTCGATGTCCCTCACAGGACCTACATTAGACTGGTATAGTGGGCTACCCAAACATTCCATCTACTCATTTAATCAAGTAGCCCAAGCCTTCTTAGACCACTTCTCAATAAATGTTGTCAAGAAATTTACCATGACTGATCTTTACTCCACATGATAGTATGATGATGAGTCTATCACTAACTTTTTCACTCATTACCACAACATAAATAACCATCTCACATTTTAATTACCTCAAACTGAGCTCATAGAGTTTTTTACTTGGGTCTATGTTAGACACATTTTGCCAACCCTAGAGGTGCAGACCTTCTGCACCTTTGACGAGGGATGCACGATGGTACAAAAAATTGGAGATTCATGCTATCAAAGAGAATAAAAATTCAGCTACGTAACAAGAACACTACATTCAAATAAAATGATGCTTATTCATGTTTGAAACCCCAGAACCACTATATTAAACCCAAAGGATCTGCCAATGCTGTGGTTCTCAAGGCTAGACCCCTCTCTCCCATCAAACCAAGCCAAACCTTCTACTAATCTCTCACCCATCCAAACTTTCTAGTTAAGATGAGAACAATGAAAGTACACCCCAATAAGGGAACCATATTCTTTTGTTTTGGAAAAACTTATTAATGCTTGTGTCATTACCCTTCCACCTATAAAACCACACACTGGTTTTTACCCCGATCACTGTACACGCCCGCATGGTATAAAGAACATGAATTTTTTTAACTATCATCATGTCAAAGGTCATAGCAAACGGTAACTACATCACCTTCAAGAATATCATCCAAGAAATGTTAGACAACGGAGATCTAGTATTGGATAACCCAAATGCACCTACTAACCAAAAACCTACATATCTTCAAAAAATCATTCCCTAATCATGCCCCATCTTCCAACCAAACAGGTGACACTTCAACTAATAATAGCAATTTCTGGGAGCTCCACGCTATTTTTGATGACATGCCAATTGATTTCCAATTTCCCCCTACTCCTTCAATAAATGAGATCCTAGACCGAGCTCCCCCTACCTTCCTAAGAAACTATTTCATATATTCCTCCATCTATAAAAGAAACCCCATCATTTCTTCTTTTACCCATGAAAAGAGACCATAATTAACACTCCTCCTCATGCCCCTACAATTACCAAGTAATCATCAGTAGCACCTCTCATACTCATGGGGGACACATGTTCACTACCTACACCATTACAAGAAGATTCCACCTCATTCTGCCCATCATCTCCTCTACACCCATAGAGGATCTTGTAGAAACACCATTTCCTTTAGTTGACCATTCTCCATTAGACCTCCAAGATCCTGCTAATCTACTTTTGGATCTCTTACCCACAGAGTCTTAAGCTAGCCATTTCCATGTTTCTCAAACACATTTTACAGAGATTTCTACTTGACCCACACCGGCCCCAATTATATCAGTACCATTTTCATGCTTGGCCAATTTCCTGGACTATGTTGATAGATCCTTACTTTGGGGATGTCTTCTAGTTCGTGCTTTAACCCAAATGCAGTTTTCACCCAATCAAACCTCCACAATCTATCCAAAATTGTTTCAAGAAACCAAACCAAAACACAACCATGGCTATTGGAACACCTTCCATGTCATCACCCACAACCCAACACACACACCTATACCTAAACACTTACCCATGCCTATATCATATCCCTTACCTAAACCCAACACTACCTTAGGGGTCATTGCCGAAATAAAACCTTACTTACCCACCTGTCAAATTAGATTTAGTCACATATTCCTAGACCAACACTAAACTGATTCTTGTCCCTTAAAGGAATCCCCACCTTTCTAGGACTCATACACTAGCCTCACCTACCAAACTGTTGTCACCTTCACCCATTTTGTCAATCCTAGGACCTCACCCCTCAACCCTGGCCAAGCAACCTTCCACCGGTAAACCAAGAACGCAAAAACTCACCTCCTCATCACGACCCTCTAATATACCCAAGTGATCCACACAACCCCCGCCATCACCCGTGACCTTTCTACCATGCATACCACCACTACCTTCCATAATTTCTTCACTACCCATGACACTCTCCTCTCTTCCACTCACATCTTCTACCCAACCTCTACTAACCGCCTCCATCACAACTCGGTTTTCCTCATGGGTAACATGTCCTCTTCCATCATCTATTTTTCCTTCTACATCCCATAATCCCATATCGACTTTACCCAAGAGGATATAACCTAAAGATAATAATCCGCTACCCTCCAATAAGGTATTCAAACCAACCAAACCTTCCATCGTCAGCTCTTTTACTCCACCTTTACCCAAACATATGCCCACAAGACCTAAGACCGCTCCACATACCAAACTAGTAGATCAACTGATTCTCTCCCTCCTATAAATCCTCTTCCTCCACAATCAACCACAACTGTACCCAAACCCATAATCACCTCCCATTGCGATCTATTAGTGGGGTCCTACGTTAAGATTTTAACCAATCTCATAAATACTTTTATCATCACATTACCAGCTGCTTCAACCTTACAATCCTCTCAAACCCAAACCAAAAGGGTTTGATGAGACCAATATTTGTGCCTATCATCATGTGTCAGGACATGATGTTGAAAATTGTAAGGCCTTGAAGACCATTCTTATCCAAATTTTTCCTTGTGAGCATAATTTTGATGACGATGATCTTCTAGATGAGGACCCCATTCCACCTTCACCAATCTCCCCAAATATTCTTCCATTACCTACTCAGCGACCAGTATCTTCATCCCCACAACCCTTTATATCCACCTCCGAAATTTGAATTCAACATGATCCACATTACCACCCACGCTCAGAAAGACAAAGGCAAAAAAAGACAACTATCCCATCAACCAACTTTGTACCAAACATAACCATCTGCACCCACACCCCAAATTCACCATTCAAGGTCCTGCATATCCTATTTTTGATGGGGTCACACATCACATAATGATAAAATAATTGCACCAATCCTGCTCCCTAAAAATGTCTTTATATGATCTCATCCAAACCTTTGAGTCACATCATCAAGCCCACATAGAGATCCTTCAATCTATCAAGGTTTTAGAAAATGACGCCATGCCTGTAGCCTCCATCATTAACCCTCATCACGTAGCTACTCTCACTAAGTTGTCACCATCCTCTACACCCTCCACCTACTCTCCAAGTAGTTGCCCTCATATTTTCAGATGAAGAGATCAACTCCCTTATAGTCTCTTAGGACCCTGATATTGCTCTTTTCATCTCCATCCATATTACTAATATACACATACGATGCATTATGATCAATGGTGGTGCTATTATTAAAAAAATCTCCTCCCATGCGTACAATAAAATGTGCATACCTACCAATTGTATGCATGGTAATCTAGTTATGTTGTGCTCCTTCAATGACGCCATGACCTCTACCCTAGGTACCCGTCATTCTCCATGTCTGCGTAGGTCCCCGAACTATCCTGGAACTATTCTATATCCTAGAAGGAGAGTTCCAGTATAAAAATTGTTGCTTGGCTGACCTTTGATCCACACCATGGGTTATGCCCCTTTGTCTTTACACCGCTGCCTCAGATTTGAACATGAGGGACATAATTACACCATCTCAGCCGACCCATCACCTTTCAAGACATGTAACATGCTATACAAGCCCAATGATGTGATGGTACATAGTCAAGGCATCTACCACTATCCCAACTTCACCTTTACCCACAAGCCCATCCACCAAAACTACCACCACTTCTCCCACATCTAATGTTGTTATTCTTCTACTTACTGCCCATAACCTCTATAGTTGACTCACCTGCTTACCAATCGTCTAATGATTTTTATATCCCCTCATACCCAAATATTGACTACCGATCCCTTAGAAGGTGTATTTCATATTCCTCACTCTAGGGGAGCTACCTCTTATACAATATCGAGACGTTCCTCACTCCACAAGAGTATGGGAACCTGCGCCAACACCCTAGTTATGACTACCACATAAGCAAGATTTTTCCTTATGGTCCTCCCCCACCTTCACACTAATCTAACATACTGGGGTACTTGATATCACCACTTATTCAACCCGAACCTCCATCTAAAACACAACCATTTTCATCTAACCTACACTCCCTCACTAACCACTGCTGTCACTCATACTTTCCTTCACTGTTGTGCATAGAAAGGATTTGGCTTTAGTTTTTACGAACATGGCCATCATACTGTCATCTCTTGTACCAACTCGTAAACACAATGATTGTAGTGGAATTGGTTTTGATGCACCATCTCCCAAGAAGGATCACATCAACCTCATTCAGGAAGAAAAATCCTCCCCACCTTATTCACCCACGGAGTCCATAGATTCTAAATCTATTCCTCATAACCTTTTTTTTCATAAACAAAATATATCTGGGACCTCTGACCTATCAACGTGATGGCAAGGCTACCTCTTTCTCTCCCATTCCTGTATCTTGACATGATCGATGACAATACACCATCTATTAATGTCATTCAATGTGCATGATGATGATTCCATCCTCACCTACCTTGGTGCGGAAAATTATTATATCCACTAGTCGTGACCTTATGAGATGCAAACCATGTTGAATGAATCAACCATTCAAATCACCATTAACACTCAGGATGACCCACACACATTCTAAAGATAGGCCAATCTTTAGATGCTACTGAGCAGGAAGATTTTACTTATTTCCTTTGGGACCATAGCAATGATTTTGCCTAGTCCTATGCTGATATGCAAGGGTATTGAACCAATAAATTGTGGTCCACAAGATGCTAACCATTCCTCATGCCAAACCCATCAAATAAAAGTTTTGGAAAATGCATCCTCGCATTGCTCTTCTGGTCAAAGAAGAGATTCAACACCTTCTCTCACTTTCCTTCATCCTACCCATTAACTATCCCCAAATGGATTTTTAACATCGTTCCTATCATAAAGGTTGACAGGGGGGATCCACATTTGAACAAACTTCTGTGACCTCAACCTAGCTTGTCCCAAAGATGATTTTACCCCTACCAGGCATTGACCAACTAGTTGATCTCTCCGTTGTACATGAAATGCTATCACTCATAGATGGTTTCTCGTGTTACAATCAAATATTTCTTGCTCCATAATATCAACACAATACTACTTTCATCACCCCCTTGCAGGACTTTCTGCTATCGAGAAATTTCTTTTGGCCTTAAAAATGTCGATGCTACATACCAAAGAGCCATGACTTATAACTTCCATGACATCATCCATCACATATTGGAATATTATGTAGATGATCTTCTTGCCAAATCTAAACATTGAGCCGAGCACCTGACTATCCTTAAGGTCATATTTTACTGCCCTCATCAAGTATTGTGTTCTTCTTCAACCAAAGAAATAGCGTCTTTGCCTTACTATAAGGAAAACTCCTTACTTTCATCGTTTCTTTGTGTGGCATAGAATTCGATCCTGCTAACGTAAAGGCTATTCTAGTAATGCCTCTACCTACTAATATCCATCAACATCAAAGCCTACAAGGTAAGTTGCAATCCATTCTTCATTTTTATCTCACAAATTTCCCGACCATTGTCAACCATTTCATCATCTTCACTATGAAATATGTTTCATTCAAATGGGATGATGAATGCCATAAATCCTTTGAATCCTTAAAAAAATACCTTCTTCAACCACCCAGTGCTCATTCATCCTAAGGATGACTAGCCCTTTTACCTATATATTTATGCCACTTCCCATCCTTTTAGGTGTCATGCCTCGCTCATTGCGACGCATAGCACAAAGAGCAAACGGTTTATTACATAAGTTCGTACCCTTCTGGACTAATGAAACTAGATATACCCATGCCGAAAAACTATTCTTAGCCTTGGTTTTTGTTGCCACCAAAACTCCACCATTACCTACTCAACAAAAAAACCTTTGTTATTACTAATACTGACCCCTTTACACTATATGCATGCCAAACCCTATCAACATCAAAGTGTCACGCACGTTGGATTATGCTTCTTGCCAACCTCAACCTTGAATTCATTCATCAAAAATTCCATCAAGGGCTAGGCTATTGTCTGACCAACTAGAAGACACACCACTTTCATGGAATTAACTCTCTAACTTCAATTTCCTAAACAAATCCATAGCTACCCTCTCCTTAGAAGAGCCCACTTACCAAATGACACTCTTCTTCAATGGCTCCAAATGTCAGCGTGGAGGTGAGGACTGGTGTCATCCTCATTCCTCTTGATGGTGATCCTATTCCTTTATCTTTCAAAATTGATTTTGATTGTACAAAAAATATTTCTGAATATGAAGCACTCATATTGGGCCTCCAAGCTTCTTATGCCTTAGATGTTAATTCCATTAATATCTTTGGTGAATTCTTATCTGGTTGTAAACCAAGTCATTGGTATATACCAGTGTCTTAATTAGATACTTCAAAAGTATAAACATCATGTAGATATGCTTTTGACCACCTTTGACCATTATGAACTTCAAAACCACCCCACATTCTACCAATTAATTTTTAGATACCATGGCTTTCTCGGCTTCTAAGATACCCACTTCTCCAGCTAACTCTAAAATATTTGTCACAATAGAAAGTTTGCAATCACCTTCTTATTTACCTCATGAGGTCTACTCCGTCAGAACCATTACACCTGACCCATGTGACATTTAGTATAAGCAATTTGCATACTATCTTTCCCTTTCCATTCTACCTAACGATCTCACTTGTAATGGACAACATGCCTTTCTTAAAGTGTCTCTCATTATGTCATCAATGGGTGGTCTCCTTTATAAGAGCGGCTTCAATAGTATTCTCTTACGATGCCTTACAAGTTCTGAAATTCCCTACAACCATTAAGGAAGTCCACAATTGAATTTTTGGAGGTCACTTAAGTGGTTTAGCTGTAGAAAAATGCATTCTTTACCTTGGATATTATTGGCCAACCCTAAACCCATGATTATTGTGATTATGTAAAACGTTGTTTGAAATTCCAGCAACATGATAATCTTCATCACACACCTAGTCATCGCCTTATAAGTCACACAAGATCTTTGGCCTTTTCTCTCTATGGGGATTGGATCTTGTCGGTGAGATCAATCCCCATTCTTCACAACACCACCAATGGATCATAACTGCTATTGAATATTACATTAAATGGGTAGAGGACATTCCCCTAAATTCTGTAAAAGCTGAAAAAAGGTGTGAATTTATCAACCATCACATCATTTTTTCACTTTCTTTTTCCTCACTACCCTCATCACAAATAATGGAAAACAATTCAAAAACAAAACCCTAAGTAATCTATGCAATGCTTTTGGCATACAACTCAATTTCTCATCACCTTATTACACGTAAACCAATGGCCGAGTAGAATTGATCAATAAAACCTTGAACACAATTCTTCTGAAAGTAGTTGACAATACTGGCAAGAATTGGAATTCACCACATTCCTTTCACTTTGTGGGCTTATTGCACTAGTATTCACACTTTAACTACTGCCACATGTTTTTCTTTGGTTAACGGTACCGAGGTTTTCCTACCTCTCAAAGTCCAGATTCCATCTCTCCACATGTCACTACAAGACATGCTCAATGACGATCACTTTCGCCAAGATCGTTTGGCGCAACTTGAGGTTCTTAGATGAATGTTGTCTCAATGCTCTTGACCATCTCAAAATCTACCAAAAACGTATCAAATGTGCCTATGAAAAAATGTGTTCACGAACAAACCTTTTAGGTTGGTGACCTCGTCCTGAAAGAATATCAACATGTAACCAAATCAGAGAAAAGTAAGCGGGGAATATTTTCTCCTAATTGGCTTGGACCCTATACTGTTACAACATGCCTATGGATGAGGTGCTTATCATTTATCTTCACTCGAAGGTAAACCCAAACCTAAGCCTCTCAATGCCTTGCATCTTTGGCCATTTTATTGTTGACATCAAGTCCTATATCACTTTATGTTAGTTGATCACTTGTCCCTTGAGAGTTGTTCACCTTCCATATTACTCATTTTTTAGGGATCTGCGACTAAACAATAATCATGTGATTACTCGTTACCTTTCAGCCTTATCTTCAATATGATTATCATAACTCTGCTCATAGCAATGATTCTCATGGGTACTTTTCATCCTCTTCAAGATGGAATCTTATGGTCATTCATCACTCAAAACCACCTTTTTCATAATTAACCTCTGTGTGTTATGGTTTTGTCTTCTAAACAAGGACTTAATCTTCCTATATAGTCTTGTCCCATGGCTTAAACATTCTAAAAACAAAAAGGGATGCAACTCCTTGAGTCAAACTTCAAGCAAAAGATTACTCCCTCAAAGAGGTACATTTCTTCACTCTATTTCCACCAATAAAAATAAACTGATCCCTTGAAGGACAACTATATAAAACTCATTGCAAAAATACAATAAAAATATCTAGAAGTTTCCCACATCGATCAACTTCATGAAGACCTCAAGGAGATACTATACTCATCCCATATAGACTTCCTACATTGATAATTCTATCAAAAAAAACATAGAAGAGGAAAATGATAACTTTTCATCATGGACTTGCCTATTTTGATCATGGGTTTCTTTCCAGGTAAACATGTTGTCGTACACTAGGTTACACTAAACCGCACACCTCTCACCTCATTGCCTTTTATCCCTAATTTCTTCTTTACTCAAGGGGACTTTACTGCAACCGCAAACATTTTTTGTGATTATGTGACTTTCTTCACCTTTAGAATGGTCCATTATGTAATGCCTTTAGAGTCTTACATTCATAAGCCCATATTGGGTATGGTAGACTCATTAGGGTTCTTATAAATTAAGTGGTTCTATTGTCACTTCTTACCATTCTCCTTCCTCATTACTTATTGCTTATCTTACTCAGGACCAGATCATCGACATCTATATTTTAAAACAACTCAACCATGCCTATGACCATAAAGTCAACCATGCCTATGACCTAAACTCAAACAATGGCTATTGACCTAAACTCAATCATGCCTATGACCTACATTCACCCATGCCTCACACCTACTAACTCATTCCTCTACTTCATCATATTCTTCCCTAGCTTATGGGAGAACTACATCGGCCTGAGGCCCCTATTTCGTTAGGGCTATGTAGGCAGCACTTCGAGGGCATGAGGCCCTTGGAGGTTAGCATCGGCCACTCTTTACCCTAACTAACTCCCCCTTGCACTTTCCTATTCATATTGTACACTTAGTTCATTTCTATTTTATATCAATAACTAGAAATTAAACCAACCAAACATCAATTAATACACATTTTTACCGCATCATCAAATCATGCATTTATCATTTACACATTTCCACTATAGCACATATTTGGAAATCTAAGCCATAACATGCCTATACATCACCATTTGTCTCCCATGTTACTAACCACTTGGATATTTAATCAAAATTAAATCAACCTAACTCAATGATGCCAACACCCAACCTACCTCAATCACAGCCTAAACCAACTTGACTCCACTAGGCCTACATCAACCTAAATCCATCATGCCTAAACTGACCTAACTCCATAATGCCTAAATTGACTTGACTCCATTATGCATAAACTGACCTAACTCCATAGTGCCTAAATTGACTTGACTTTGTCATGCCTAAACTAAACTAACTCCATCATGCCTAAACTGACCTGACTCCATCATGCCTAAACTGACCTGACTCCATCATGCCTAACCTTACTTGACTCTGTCATGCCTAAACTGACTTGACTCCATCATGCCTAAACCAACTTGACTCCATCATGCCTAATCCACTTGGTTCCAACCTACATACATATGACAATGAAAATTATACAACACAAGTACACCATCCACACTATAAATATCATCATCTATGCATCAGGGAGTCTGTGTATACAAACATCTCAAACCGCTCAAATACATCCTCATCATCTTCCGCACATAGGCTGGTATACGATAAAAAAATCTCAAAAAATCTCATGTACATCCTCGCTCTCTTTAAAAAATAGGCTGGTATATCTCAAAATACACAAAAAATATGGAGGTACACATGAGTATCAGGCATCTCCCCGTCGGATATCCTCCATGCCTGTCTCACTTGTCTCTTTCTCATCCTTTTCTCCTGTGCGGCAACCCGCTAGCATTTCACCACCCTCTATGGGTTGCGGCCTAACCTCTACTAGTACCTCACCTAGAACTAGCCTCCGTGCACTAGTAACCTCTCCCTAACCGTTTTTCGGGGCTCACCGGTCCCCTATACTCTCTACATTGTGAGTGTGGGACCTAGTCCTCTCACTCAAATCCTGTTGTGCTATATGCTCAGCATAATATGGGACGTCGATCCCTGTGGCCATCAAGTGGTCCTGATAATATCGTTCCTCACCCAGGGCATCCTTGAACCTAGCTATCAGTACGGTATACAGAGGCACCATCAGTCTCGACCCCTATACCTGTCTCCTGGAACCCTTTCCCGCTACTCTCTGTAATAAGGGACCATGTCCCTATGCATGTACCTCTACTGAGGGACCATGTCCTGCCCCTGTCTATAAAATGGGACCATGTTGTTGAGCTTGTGTAGGTGCATGTGCCTATACTTGGGCCTGTAGGTTCACAATTTATGCCTATGAAGTGGTCAACTAGCCCTACAGCCCTGTAACTTGTTTATGTAACATGGCCAACTCTTCCTGCGACCCTATCAACTACCCCTGTAAACCAGTAATTTAGGCCTGTAATATAGCCACCTGTCCCTCTAATGTGTCTTTGTAGACTGTGAGGATAACAATGTATGGCTGCCCTTATCTCGGTGGTGTTTCTCATAGCTAGGCTACCCACCACCATCTATATGCATCTGTGCAGCTTACATCATCTATCTTTCGGTCCACAAGCTACTCCTCCTGCCCTATCGGCAGTGTCAAATGTTGTAGAGGCATGGGCCTCTCCACTTCATCTCTCTTATACTGAGGGAATGGTGGTGGTACATCATAGGTCTACCCACACTACCGTTGGACTCTATCTACTGGTATCATCTCGTGCTCCCTGGCACACACGCCCCTCTATCCACCTGAGAAATTTTTTCTCATCCAACTCAATGGCCATGTAACCATATGATGGATATACCACATACACCCTCTAGATAAATTCTATGTGTTCTTCACAAGCCCCTCCAGCATCCACCTATAGTGAGCTACATAATGTGTAGCCCTAGCCCCCCCGGTAAACACCACCCACTGGCACCCAACGCCTATAACCAACCCAGACCATACCTAGCTTAAATGTATCTAGTCATGGTAAACCAATTGGCTGCATGCACACAATGTGCTTGTAGGCCCAAAAGTGAAGAAGCAAAGTGTAGCACACATTGAACCTCTATAGCCTCACGTAGGCCCATAACTCCCTGTATAATTGCACCAGGTACGCTAATAAATGTTGATAATTTTTGCACTTGTGCAAACATGGGAATTACGATGGATGGAATTTTTGAAGTGAACCTAAGCTAGGGGATTTTCTTTTAGTCCATATTGTTTATGTTGAATTAATTAATGATTACATGAAATCTGCAGCTATGTGTGTTGTTACAAAACATAACAGATCACATAGTCTACAATTTCATGACTATCTTCAGCAAAAGAACACAAATACCCAAAGGACAGATGTGTTATCTTGATGAAGACATCAAATTACAGAAGAGATGAAGTGTTAAGTTTTGAAGCAACAATCATAATTACATATTGCAGCAGTCAGAATTCATTGCTAAATGTTACAGGTATCTTTAAGGTTCTTTCCTTCATGATTAAGACATTCAATTATATTATTGAGTTGTTTAAAGAATCATACAATCCATATAGAAAGATGAAATGCAGAAAGAAATACACAACTCAGTTTCAAAATTCAATGTTTTATTCATAAGGAATTTCAAATGTTCCCACACAAGCCATGGGATGTAACTAAAGAGTAAATTACAGCTACTGAATTAAGAGGTACATATGCATGAAAAGAAAATAGAGGAGAACGAATGAACCCATCATTTCCTTGAGGTTTCTTTTATTTTGATTGATGTATCTCCAGCCCCAGCTTTGTTCCATCTCCATCTTGGCAGAAGGCATTGTACCTAAAAACAGAAAAGAGAAAACTAGTCAGTTTACAAGCTCAGGGTTAATCCATATTCCTCTACTATCTAAATTTTTGAAGATGAATCTTAACAATAGGATATATAAATTAAATGAGAGATCAAGGCACAACTGATAAAATTACTTTTTTGTAACAATACATGATTATCTATTCATAAATAAGGAAAGAGAGAAGAAAATAAATCTATGGAACATAAGAGAGGGAAAAAAGCCTTAATATTTTCTACCTATTTTCTTAAGTGTGCAGGTATAGGTTGCAGTGAAGAAGAAAATAAAATCATGCCTGACAGTCCTCACTGTTAGATAAAGACTACAAAGTTAAATGACTTCTATCCTATGGTACATCAAGATTGGAATAAATCACAAGTACATACTAGTATGAAGGAAGAATGCAACTCAAACTTCAGTAGCTATTATAGAAATAGAAGAAATTATAGTGCAGATCAGAGGAGATACTTGCATGCTTACTTCCACTCAAAGATAATAGTACATGCTTCAAATTTTCAAATAAGTGAAGAAGAAGAATTAGAATGTAGAGGCTGAAGTTAACTGGAAGGATAAGATCACAGCTGAAAAATAATAAAAGAAGGAAATTTAAGAAAATTTTGATAGGGCTTCGCCATGTAAAATTGACCTTTTATATTTTCCAGCATGCATACTAAAGCTGTAATAAAGATTAAATACAGTATTTAAGTAGAAAATAAATGGAACTATACTTTCAGTCATCAAGATGAAGAAATTTGGAGCACTCATTATAGCTTAACAGCTGAAGAAAAATGAAGTTTCTAGGTAATCTTACAAACTGCATCCATTCTATAAGTACAGTTTTCAAATGAAGCAAGTATCAAGTGCACAGAATGCTACAGTTATAGCTTCAGAGCTAAAGATAATGCATGATTCATAGTTTTATAGGTACAATAAAATATTACAACACTTCAATAGAATAAGATACATTAAATTCATGGAGTTATAGTTTCTAAAATAAAAGGGAAACTTTTGTACAAAAGTTATATCATATTCAGGACTTGACAGACAATCATGGTTAGATGAGTAATATGCAAGGCAAGTTACAACAACTGAAGGAGACCCATTTTTCATCGAAATCGTGCTTTAAGAAGTGGAATCTATAAGATACAGTTCGAAGACCAAAAGCATTGCTTCAGTATGTTTAAAACTTAATGATCAGGATCAAGATTGGAAACATTTTGTTATGGAAACAAAATAAAGTAAATGAACATGTTCAAAAGATAGCATTTTTCAAATGACTCTGATGCACTCATCCAAAACAACAAAGAGCCAAGATAAATCAACCAGGGAATCTTAATAGGTGAAACAAAGCACAAATATGAAGATCTTTCAAAAATAGTAAGAGCTAGCAAGGACGAACCCTTATGTGCAAACTCAGTATGATACTAAATAAAAGATGACCATCAACTTTGAAGCCAGAGTTCACCTTTTCAGAGTATTAAAAGATCAACTCATTTTCCAGGTCTCGAGCTCAAGACGGAGATTTATGCAGGAAGTCATAAATGTATCAGTTGAACAGACCTAGGCTCACATAATATTGACAACTGAGAAAAGAAAAATTTCAGAGACAATCACATATGGTAGAATATCTGGTATGCTAAGAACAAGGAAGACTGAAGTAACCCATATTTAAAGTATAGTTGTAATTTCAAGAAGAGTGCATCAATTCGAACTTAGAGTAAGGGAGGCAATAATAACTCAAGGCCCATAATCAAAGAATGCAACAGTAATAGTTTAACTTAAAACCCTACTGTAAAGAATGGGTATTGTTATCATAAAACCTCAGCTCAAAATGATGAAGCACAAAACTCATACAGAGAAGAATGTAAAAGAATCCATCCCAGAACTTGAAAATTCAGGAAAATCAAAGCTTATAGCGACAAAAAATTTAGATTTTAGAGCTCAAATAGATCATTATGGTGTCTATAAAAAAATTTCCAGGGCTTCACCCTCCATATCGACATTATGAAATGAAAATGATAAGTTATGGTTTAGACTACTCAATTAACTTAACTACCTTCCACCCACTAGTGAAATTCAACAATGTATATCAAAAAATACAAACATCATATTACATGCTGCAAAGCTCGAGAGTGGATCAAAATGAAAAGCACAACTTCAAAGAATAGCTCAAGAAGAAGAAAATCCAGTAGAGAAGGGATCTACAATTTTAGAACACAGACAAGATATAGATTTGTAAATAGAAGTAACCATCAAGGAGTTATAGAACGTTTTGAAATTCTTATGCATAATGCAGAATCGAAAGATCGTCAAGAAAGAGAACTTTCTACAACATAAAAGTATAATAATATAGATTCAAGGATGAATTTTAGAAGGAATGAATACCCAGTTGCAAAGTTTTAAACACAAAATACCCATATCAAAGGAGGAATACCCAGATCTGGGTTGTTTAAAATCAAAGATTCGAGCCACAAAAGGAAAAAAAAATATATATATATATATATATATATATATATATATACAGATCTAGGAAAATGGGTCATTCATGCATGATCGTTACATGTTCATCTAAGTTTTGCAAATAACTCAATGAAATGGATCAAAAATTACTAGGTTGGAATTTAAACTTCAAACCCTCCAAATGTAGAGTAAACAACGAAGACCCAAAACTATTTTCATGCTCAAAAGACCCCTTAGAGGAAATAAATTACAAAACCTTTAGCAACAATCCAAGATACGTTGAAGAAGCTCGAGAAAATAACTTTTGAGGTTACAGATAGAGGTCTTACCTATTTCTAAAAAATGGTGGCCATTATATTCAGAACTAACTACGTTCACAGATGCCAAGTAGTGAAGCTTCAAGTTTTCAACAATGGCGTCCAAGAGATCACACGAAGAGTGTAGACCAAAAGATCATAGAAACTCAAAGAAATCAAAATCAGAACTCCAAAACAACGGCCAGAAATGAAGCACAGTGCCTCCAGTCTTCACCAAAACCTTCTATAGTAAAGCTTGAAGTCTCCATTAATGGACGAGAAGCATATATTTATACTCAGAACTCTAAAACAAAGGCCAAATAGCAAACCCAAAATGACAGGAAGATATAAGTCCTCGAGCCCTTATGGCCACAAGACCTCATAGAACCCCCATAGAGCTCAAATAATCAAAAAATGGTGGCCGTAAGACCCTGTAAAGATCTCAAGAGAAGAAAAGAATGAAATAGAACCATTTTTACAGAAGAGCCAAGCTCAAGAAGCTTGAAAAATGGCGTAAGAAGGAAAATTTTACAGGGCTTCACCCGCAAGCCAAAAAAAAAAACAAATGAAGTGATCATTAAGTTTGAGTGACCTTTACCACACGAGCTCAAGAGGTGAATTAGTGGAACTCAACCATGATTAAATTATCGACAATCAACATTAAACCAAGTACCAAAATCAACAATCAGGGATCAATACAAAATTTAATGAAAATCACCATAGTTACGATGTCAATGCCACATTCAATACAAGATCAGAAACCCTAACTGAGGGTCAAGAATCAAAAAATCATATTAGTTTAGTATGCAAATAAATAGTGGAGTGTTAATCACTGTTCACCTACCGGCAACCAGACCTAGAGGATCGATGGTTCACATAAATTCAAAAACAGAAGATCAACGGATGAGAGGGCCCTATCCTTAATACAAGTGTTAATACACTTTAAATGATCACATGCCATCACATGCTCCCATGTAAGATCAATGGAAAGGGAGAAACCAAGTACCTAAATCAATGGTCATGGCCAAATCACAGTGGCCAATGTATTAAATGCAAAGTACCAACATAGAGGGTGAAGGGGTGAGTCATCGTTATGAGGGGGTCGGCCCCATGTTTTTTAAATTATTTGCATTTGACATATTAAAAAGGGATCCCAAACTATAGTCCAAACACCATGATGAAAAATTCCTTCACCAATGATCACCCAAAACATAAATTCTAAATCTTAGTCCATTCAAATACAAAAGCCGACAAGAAAATTACAAGGGAGTGAAAATTGAAAAGGTGGCAGACTGTATAGTATGGCCATATGTTATGCAAAGGTGGTCAAATTTCCAATCAAACCAAATACAACCCGTAATCATGGTGACATACTATATTCTAAGTCACAAATAATAGAAGGTGGCTGAAGTGTAGTGTGATAGCTTTTCACAAAGTGCCCCCTTTGTTTTATTTTCAAAACATAATCATGTGCCAAGTCCACAAAGGGTGGCCAACCCAAATGAAGACAACTTCTCAAAATCAAAGGTGGTCCCCACTGATGTGATGGCTTGAAAATGACTTAGAATGCAATTTTTCATGTGATCACAAAGAGATAAAGCAAAGCTCAACATCAGAATGCAAACAACCTTTTGAAGACTTATTACTTTATTTTTCACAAATAAGAGTTGATTATGGTTTCACATGTGCTCACAGTGGTCCGCACAGTGGATTGAAGTTTTCTTCCTAGGTATTGGAGAAAAAAAGTATTATTTTCACTTGCATAGGGAATTAATTTTGCATCCAAAGGGCAAGTTATAGATGTCACATCAGGCACAAGAAGACATAAATTGTATGCACAAGGAAGGAGACTTTCTCATCAAGCAAGGTTTATTATTAGCAAATTATTCACCCATACTTTTCTTAAAAATAGAATATTCAACTACAGTTTGACTGAGATGTAATCAAAGCTATTAATGCCTCTTTGTATTAACTTGTTTTAGTTTATTCCTTTATCTATTAATAAATAAAGCATAAAAATAAGATGTATGGGACAGAACAATTTTAGCCTATTTTTAGGAGGGGTGGGGAATAATTTTTGTTATATATTGTGTGTTTTGGCAAAGCACAAAAAGGAGGAATTTTTGATACAGAAGTTCTGAAGCATATTTTGCTAGTTTTGCCCTCTGAATGAGAAGTATATTTTACCTTTCCAATTATTTGCAGTCTTGTGCATGTTTTATTAATCCCTGTGAATGATTAATTCATTGATTAATAATCTTACCCTATTGTGAATTCAATAATTTCTACATGATATTAATGTGCATGTGTACCTTAAAAGTATTGTTGTAATACTTTCCCTCAATACAACCATGTTTTTTGCCCTAATATTCTATAGAAAAGTGTTTGCTTGTGGATCAAGAATCCATTCTCATATGAATTGTGCATGTGCTCAGTCAAAGACCTCATACAATTTTGGTGTATCACCCAAATTTTGAATCCATTTACAATCATATTTTATACTCAAATCCCATAAAATTAGTTTAGGATACATCAATAAGGAACCGGCCTTGATACCGGAGAATCACCTCAAAATGGGTATACTCACAAACCTGAGGTGTTTCCATTGTATCTACAAAAGAGAGAGATCAATTTTGCAAGATTTGAACACCTACAACAATCTCTCTACATGGTGTAATTTCAAGAGATCACAATCTTTGGCATGCCCGATGGGACCACGAATCAAATCTGTGATCTAATTAGAGAAATTTACAGTAGAATCACAATAAGAAAAAGTTATTTTTGGATAAGCAAGCTGCAGCAATTAATTCTAAAGATTTAAAGATTTATTTAGTGACTCTGTAAAGCTGATTTTAGACCATCTTTGCAACATGTTTCATGCCTAAAGTGACTACAAGATCATCGGTAAGAGTAATTCCTTCTGAGTTTATTTATTTTCCTTTGAATTCTGCAAGAAGGAGAAAAGTTGGTAATACTTTACCTTATGTTGGTGCCATTTTTGAGCTTGCACCATGTTGCCCTAAAATTTTCAAATCTATATCTACTCAAACAAAAATTATCCTTTGATTTTATGGTCTGTAATTCTTCCCCTTCAGCTGAAATGCTTTAAAAATGCTCACAAACTTGTTGTTTTGCCCTAATTTGAAAGAATAATCCAAGTTTTCCCTTTTCTGTGCCGTAGTTTTTCCAATCTTGTGGGCTATGTCATTTTTCCCTTTTCCAGATCATGGAAAAAATGAAATTGATCAAATCATACTTGTGTGCAATTGAAAATCCTATCCCAAGGTTGAAAATGTTCGGAAATCATGCTTCAGTTGATTCAGAATTGAAAAATCTACCATCCTTGGTGAAAAAATTGAATTCTAGAGCATCCCTGGAATTTTTTATGTTTTGACAGTAAGACGGGTGTCATTTTCCCATCAAATTCATCCTCAGAAGGTATTGGCGATGTGGCGGATTCTAATTGGCTGAGAAAAAGTGGGGAAGTGTTGTAACTTTTCATTTTTCACCTTTTCAAACAATGGGGCATTTTTAGGCCCAGGGACCCATTTTTTCCAAGTTTGCCTATGTGGCATGTTCTGATTGGCATGGGGTTGGTGGGTGGTCAAATACCCTTGTAATTTTTAGAATTTATTTTGCAAAAATTTTAAAATAAAAAAATGTCTACAGCCCAACAGCCAATCTGGAGTGGACACGTGTCCTAAAGACCAAAAGGGGGAGGAGTGGACCAATGGGGGACTTAGAGTTTTTTAGGTCTATTTTTCTAAAGTTTCAAAATCAATTTTTCCCCCACTCCAATCAGAGGAGGGCATGTGGCAGAAATCAAGGTCAGAGGGGATGCAGGTGGCAGAGGTTTTTGATTTTTTGCCTTCGAAAGCATAAAATATTAAAGTAAAATTTTGGAGTGCAGCACCATGGCCAATCACAGGTGGACACGTGTCTAACAGAGCTAAAGGGAAGTGTGGGACGTGGTAGGAAAAGGGAAAATTTTCCCTTTTGGTCAAAAATACCTAGGGTAAAATTTTGGAATGTGGCCCTGCGGTGAATCAGCAACGAACACGTGGTGAAGGCAGAGTGGGTCAGTGGCCTAATGGAAGGAAAATTGAAAATTTTCCCTTAGCAAAAATGGAGTTAAAATGAAAATTTGGGCCGAATCTCCGCAAAAAATCAAGAAAGGACACGTGTCCAAAAAGGCAAAAGGTGGAAGAAGGGGCCAAAGGAAAATTTTATGACTTTTTGCCTTTGTTGTCTAAAAGGTGAAAAATGAAAAATGGCTTCGCTCTAATCTAGGTGAGACATGTGTCACATTTTAAGGGTCAAAGGTGGGAAGAGTGGGTCAGTGGGCCAGTAGAGGTAGGAGAGAATTTTTTCCAATTTTCAAAGAAGGCTTAAAATCAAAATTTGGAGTGCTAACCCGCAACAAATCACAAGGAGACACGTGGCGAGAGAGAAATTGAAGGTGCGGGCCCGCGGGGAAAAAAGTGAAATTTTTCTAATTTTCTAAAAAAGGTCAAAATGCACAGAATTGAAGCACAATTTCAATGGGACCCACCATATGCCACATGTCAACTCCAAAATTCAAAGGCGGAGGGGTGGAGAAAAAAGTCAAATTTTTCCTTTTTTCTCAAAAATGTCAAAAAGATAAAAAGTAAGCCCAAATTGATTTCCAATCATTTTTTGCCACATGTCCGGCCTTATCCAAAAATTTAAAAGGGTAACTCAACCTTATTTCTAAGTCCACATCTTCCACATGGAGCGCCAGGATTAAAAGATAGATAAGATCAATGTTTGTTGTGCATCCATTTGTTTTGGCCGTCATGGGAGCTCTAGGAATCTTGGAACCACGATTTTTGCATCAAAATTCATAAAATTTATAGTGATTTTGTGTTGTCTTGGCCTTCCAGGATCATTGGCATCACTTTCATGGCTTAATTCTTTGATTTGAGGTGCTTTTGAAATAAATTTTGCCCCAGCCCGAGCAAAAACGTGAAGTGTCAAAATCAAAAGTTACAGAGGTAATTTGAAAAGGTAAAAAGGTGAAAATGATGAGTAAAAGGTGTTTGCATGTCTTAATGATGAAAAACATGTCTCCAAGAAGGATAATGATCTGAATATTTACAATGATTTTCTATTTTAGGCACACCTAGAAACTCTCGTTGCAAATTTGTTAAATGTCATTTTCAGTGAATCATGAAGAATTGTTGTAACAGAATTGATCCATTTGCATATTATTTTCTTGTGAAAGAAGGATCAAATGTGGCATGAGATATATAATGCATTTTCGAGAAATTTTAAAATGTCGGGAAGTTGAAAATCACGAGAAAATTCTTAGAGAAAGCTCACTTTTCTGAAAAACTCACCAAAGAACCAGAATAATTTCTTCTATGTTGGATCTTCATGTATGTGATTTGGTTACAAGTGTATATCCATCACACATCTCTAAGATTGTTCATGAAACTCTCCCTTGATGATGAATCCAACAAGATCTTCAGTTAATCTGTGTTTTTCTGGGCAATATGATGTCTATTATCATTTTTCAAATGCCTACAAATAGTTTTCATTGTTCTTGTTGCAATGTTGCATTGAAAGTCTTTAGAAATCACACAGAATCTCCATATCTTGTTCATAGTTTACTGTAATTTTAAATCTCATGTTCAGAAGAGCCTTCATCTGATAAAGAGATAAACAAATTTAAAATCACTTTACCTTCCTTAACTGTAGAGATTTCTTGTAAGCCTTTAGGGGTACCTTAGGAATGGTTTTATCAAGGATTTTTGTGTTTAATTGAGTTCTTTACTTCAAGCTTTTGTGGTGAGTTCTCAAAGATTGTGTGAAGAGTGCAACCTAGGCTTCCATTTATGCCTCTTCTGGTTGAAAGAATATCCTGATTATTTGAAGCATTTTATCTGATAGTTGTTCAAGTATCGTAGAGGTTGTCAAAGATCTGATATATCCCAGTTTTTCTTATCAATACCCCACCAAAAAAATCATTCAAACAAACTAATCTTATCCATACTACTCCTGCATTACATTGTGTTAACAAAAGAATACAATCCATTTACAGAAATGCACAAAGAAAATTAGGATCATATAATGTCTCCATTAACCCTTGCCTTGCATTGAAAATATCTCCATAATCTGGTAGTGACAACTTGTGAAAGTCATATTTGGAGTTTTGATCATATTTTCCCAAGGCCTTTTCATACTATTTACATAAATTGAGGGATATCTTTCATCTCCTTCACCATTTGGGGGTTACAATGTAGGTTCTCTTACCTTGGTTGAAAGGCACAACCTAAAATAGTGAGGGTCAAATCAAATCCTTTCAAAGTGTTATCCATCTCTCCACAAATCTGAGTGCCTGTTAGATCACATCCCCAGCTACAAAACAACACACATCATGATCTATCTGACTTCAATCTTCATGCCATATCGCTGATGTTGCTTAGGCTAAAAAGGAGAACAAATTTGGCTACCAACACCTTCTGGCGCTTATTCCAGGGACTTCTTGGAATTTGTTGGTTTTTTTTGGAGTGTTTGAAGAGTTTGATCATTTGTGTATTCAAGTATTTGAGATTCTACATTGTTAAAATATCATTCTATGTTTCATATCTGCAAGTTTTAAACAAGAGTTTCAAGTTTTGTCTGCCTTTTCCATTTCCTAGTAGTTCATACACTTTGGGTGCATTGTGATTGATTGATCTAAGAATAAGAATGTCTAATTTATAAGGCTTTGCAAAGTTTTTTAGTGCTAGCAAACATTTGACAGAGTATTTTGGTGCATTTTCACAACTAGGGTGAATGTCCTTAGTGGCGACTCCATATTGATTTAATATTAATAAATACCAGTGTCTTGCCTTTCTTTCATTTATTTTTGTGTTGCTAATCTCTGCAAAACTAAAGGAAGAAGATCTCTCTTGCTTAAAGACTGTACTAAGAAATTGTTTTTAGATTCAAGAAATTCAGAGTTGGATGGAAGAAAAGTGTGGAAGGTTGTTGGAGACTTGACTGCAAGAAAGAAAATCCCTATTGTTGAGTTTAAAAGTGAGCACCCTGTTATTGAGGACTGCAATTCATCTTCAAGTGGACCAGATTAAGGCAATCCTATTTTTGATTTGAATTCCACATCAGGTGAGGGACCTTCTTATGTGTTTGAAAGGCTTGCTCCTGAATCTGCTCCTGTATTTTCTAAATTTGCTAGAGATCATCAAGAAGGAGAGCCCTTAAGAGAGATCTATTTTGAATTTTAAGACCTCTCACTCCTCATCATTTTGGTTCACCTCTAAGATCACCTCCACCAAAATAATATGGCTTAGCCTAGACCTCCATTTGTTGTTAACACCTTTGGTCCTATAACTTTTATAGAAATGGATGGTTACCCAAATGCTCTCCCACAAGATGTCAGAAATAGGTTGCCAAAATTTCAGGGTAACAATGTTATTATTGGTGATCAGCATCTCAAATTTTTTGATAATATGATGGAAGATTTTGAGATAGAGTTTAAGGATGTGTATGTCAAATTTTTTATCCATACACTAGAAGAAGATGCTAGGGATTAGTACAAGGCTCTACCTGATAATTCTATTGATTCATAGACTGAAATGAAAAATATATTTAGGTTGCAATATGGTGACAAGACTGATCCTAGATTTCTTTTATCTAAGTTTGAGAATATCAAGAAGAACCCTAATGAATCATTCCATGACTTCAACACAAGGTTTAACAAAACTTTGAGAATGTTTCATGTTAATTTGAGGCCTTGTGATGAATCTTGTCTAATTAAATACGTAGATGCATTTGATACAAAGGAAGCCTATTACCTAAGAGACAAGAACCCAAGAAATCTAAGACAACCTTTCACCATGGCACTTCAAATCAAAAACAATATCAAAGCAATTGGGAAATCTCTCAAGAGAGATGGTGTAAAATTGATAAACCCTGAAACACCTCAAGCTAGAAAATGTGCTAATTTAGAAGCGGTTGTGAAAACTTTAGCAGAGGTTGTCAATGAAATCTCATACAAGTTGGCAAGAGCTAAGAAGGGAATTGGATAGACTTCACAAGGTCAACCTCAGTAGCAAGCACAAGATAGATTTGGCAATCACCATAGGAATGAGCAAAGATTTGATGACAAAGGTAAAGGGCTTGTTGGATCTACAAATAGACATCCTCAAGCAAGTGAAGGAAGAGTGTTGCCTGATCCATTAACTAATAGGGTTGCTATTCTTGAAAAATTTGTTGATATTGATTGGTGTGATAGGTGTTTTCTGCCCCATCCTCCATGTCAAGCAAACTAGCAAGAAGGTGAAGTTAATAATGATGATGGTACTGATAATGATATTTGCATGGTGGGCTGTTCTTCAAGCTCACAAGGAGGAGCAACATCTATTGAAGTAATGAGTGTTAGGATTGCTGCAACCTTTTTGGATTGCATCAAATAGGTAAAAGTATTGCTTCCCCCCCATACTCTTGAAGTTGATGTAGTGCAAGCTTTTAAAATTCCTAACAATGACTTTGAATACATAATACCTTTGATGATTAAGAAGTCTGATGGTGGTATCCCTTCAGAGGAAGATAGACAATTGTTGATGAATGTTGTTGTAGCTCAAGAGAAAGACTATAACACTAGAAACAAAGTTTTTAAGGGAGTTGGTCCTCAAGCAAAACCTAAAACACCCTTTCTCACAAGCATTCAAAAGGAAGCTCCTAGGAAAGAAATACTTGCTAAAAGCTCTACTGTCCCAAGCAAAAATTGCAGTCCTCCTCATGCCCAAGCTGCTAAGAATCCCTTGTCATCCAATGAATCTTCTTGTCTCCCTTCCAATGTTGTTTTGCCAAAGAGTGTCCCATATGACATATCCCAAGTATTGAGCCAAATTAGAGTGAGTGTTCCAATCATTGAGTTGTTTAGAATTCCTGAGCATAAGAAGAGAGCATTTGAGTACTTGGGATTGAAAGAAGAGAAGGTTACTCTAGGAAGAAATGTAAATGTTGTTAAAACTCCACATGAGATCATTGTTGACCTTGAAACACCACCAGTAGTAGAAGATCTTGGAGAGACACCTAAGGTGTATTTGGGGACATATTTTGTTGATTCTGAATTGAATGTTGATCCGTTCTTTACAACTTTTCTCATAAAAGATAGGCTACTTCACAATTTTGATTCTGGTGCATCATGTAATGTCATGCCTCTAGAATTCATGAATGAGTTGGGTATCAAAGTGAAAGCTACCTATGGGAAGTGTACTAGCATGGACTCAAGGGAAGTTCCATTGGTTTGTTGTGTGAAGGGTTTGGTAGTGCAACTTGTAGCCTATCTGGGTAAGAATTTGAAACTTGATGTTATAATTGTTGACTGCCTTGCCAAATGGGGTAAGCTTTTTTCAAGAAAGTGGGCTGCAAGTGTTGGTGGTAGAATTCAGATGGACATGTATTTTTCCACTATTCCCATTAAGGGAAGCCTTTTTAAACTTTATGGTGAGAAGAAGATGTTCCACCTAATTAAAGATCCCAACAATGCTTCCTATGAAGTGTTATTTGCTGATGTAGATGCTGAGAATTTCATTGGTTTTGCTGATGGAAAATAAAATAAGATGGACAAATCAAAGTACCTTGATATGGTAGGTTCTCCATGGACATTGCTATTTTATGGAGCTTGCTCCAAATTTGGGAATGATGCTGGTATAGTTATGCTTTCTCCTAGTTTGGAAGAGTTTGTTTTTTCTTTCAAAATTAATTGTGAATGCACTAACAAAATTGTTGAGTATGAGGCATTTTTGTTAGGGTTAAGAATTGCATGGAAGTATGGAGTGAAATATATTGTTGCAAAAGGAGACTCAGAGCTAGTTGTCAAACAAATAAGAAAATTGTATGCTACAAAAAATCAGCGTATGAAACAGTATAAGCATGCAGTTTGGGATCTAATTGAAATGTTTGATTCCTTTAACATTATGTATCGTGACAGAGGTCACAATGCTACTGCTGAAAATTTGGAAGTGTTGGGTTCTATATTTGGAAATTACACCATTTCACCTTATTGTGAATACAACATTGAAGTGCTAACTAGGCCAGCTATCCCTGACAACATCAAGCATTGGCAAGTGTTTGATGATGATTCTCAAGTGTAAAGGTTCTTGAAAAATCAAGGTGAGTTTGTAAATTAGAATATTCATTGGGAGCTAATGGTGTGTATGACTGAAGGAAAATAAACTTTGTTTGAGAAAGACATCATCCAATTGAAAACAAACACCATTCCTAGAGGTCTTGTTGTACTTGAGTCAAATTTTAACAATGTTGATTGCATCATAAATAGAAAAATGTTTTCCTTAAGGGATGTGGAAGAGCATAACTTGGGCACTAATGGTAAACCAAGGAAGATTTGGTTGGGCATCAATTTAAGTAAAGAGGAAAAATAGTCCTATGCTCAACTCTTGAAAAAATATCAAGATTGCCTTGCTTGGTCCTATTCCAAGCTAAAATCATATAGAGAAGACTTGTTTCGATGTGAGATTCCTCTTGAGGAAAAGACTAAGCCATTCAGATAGAGGTAAAGGCCAATTAATCCACTTCTCTCCATGAAAATGTAAGAGGAGTTAAAGAAGTTGAGAGATGGAGGTATTATTCAACCCACTAGATATTCATCTTGGGTTGCAAACCTTGTGCCAGTCAGAAAGAAGAATGGAGACATCAGACTTTGTGTGGATTTAAGAAATCTAAACAAAGCATCCATGAAGGACAACTATCCCTTGACAAATATGGAAAATATGTTGCAACTTGTGACAAGGTCTGAGTTGCTTTCTACATTAGATGGTTTCTCCGGATACAATCAAGTGGTTTTCAAAGAATTAGAAAGACTTAAGACATCATTCACTACTCCTTGGGGAACATATGTTTTTGTTAGGATGCCCGTTGGTTTGATGAATGTTAGTGCCACTTTTCAAAGAGAAATGGATGTTGCTTTTTCTGGTTACATCAATTAGTTCATTGCAGTTTACCAAGATGATGTGACTGTGTTTTCAAGGCAGAGAGGTGATCATTTGCAGCACTGTGGAGAGGATGTTGATTAGATGTAGGGAGTATGGCATTTCTCTTCATCCAAATAAGTTTCATTTTGGCGTGCAAAAGGCCAAGCTTCTTGGTCACATTGTGTCAAAAGATGGTGTTATGATAGACCCTAAGAGAGTGGAAGCAATCAATAAAGTACCTATCCCAAGAACCAAGAAAGGCATCCAATCTTTCTTTGGTCAAATTAATTTTATTAGAAGGTTTGTTTCCAAATTTGCTGAGTTGACTCTTCCAATCACAAGCATGCAAAAGAAGGACCAAGTTATCAGGTGGGAGGAGGCTGCCATGCAAGATTTTGAAGGAATTAAGGATGCACTTAAACATGCACCTATTTTAGCAGCCCCAAACTATAAGAGGCCTTTCAAAATATTTTCCTTTGCCTCTGAGTATACTATTGATTCTGTTTTGCTGCAAAAGGATGAGAATGGGGCTGAGAGGCCTATTTCCTTCTTTAGTAAGGCTTTACAAGTAGTTGAGCTGAAGTATACAATCATGGAGAAAAAAGCATTTGCCTTGGTGAAAGCGACAAAGGTTTTCAGATCCTTATATATTGAGTTCAAAAGTTGTTGCTTATGTTCCCCACACCATGGTGAAAGACATATTATAAGAGATGGAGATCTCAAGCAAAAGATGTAGGTGGTTGAACAAGATGTAAGAGTATGATATGGACATCCAAACCACAAAGTTGGTACGGGTTTAGGCCTTGCTAAGCTCATGGCTGAGAGCAACTTGCAGAATGTGGAAGTGAATCAGCTAGAGGAAGAAAGGGTAGATGTGCTTGCAAAGTTGGTAAGTTCTGAGTGGTACAAAGATGTGATCTTCTACCTCAGACACCTATGCTGCCCTAGTCATTTAAATAAAAATCATAAAAGAGCCCTCAAGCTAGCGTCTCAAAAATATATCATCACAGGCCTTGGGCTGACTTGGAAGAACCCTGAAGGTATCCTCTTAAAATGCATAACTGAAGATGAAGCTCCCAAGATAGTTGCTGATTTCCATGGGGGAGTTTGTGGAGGACAGTTTGCTGGAAGAGTAACATCACATAAGATTTTGAGAGCTGGTTATTGGTGGCCTACTTTCTTCAAAGATGCAACCCAGCTGTTTAGAAAATGTGATAGTTGCCAACGTTTCTCTGGAAGACTGAAAGCTTTAGGCTCCCTTCCTTCGCATCCTGTATCAATTGAAGCTCCTTTCAAGCAATGGGGAAAGGAATTCATTGGTGAGATTTCATATCCTTCTAGTGCTGGCCATAAGTGGATCCTTGTAGCCACTAATTATTTTACAAAGTGGGTAGAGGCAATCCCCACCAAGAAAGCAACACATCAAATAGTTATGGACTTCTTGTTGAATCAAATCATATGCAAATTTGGAGTCTCAATCAAGATTGTAGCTGATAATGCTATGTGCTTTAGAGCCAAACCTTTAATAGCAATGTGTAATGAATATGGAATCAATATGACTTACTCTTCAAACTATAACCCCCAAGGGAATGGACAAGTTGAGTCCAGCAATAAGAATTTGTTGAGTGAACAATTGAAATTTGTAGTTTGGGCTGATAGGATAACTCCTAAAAGAGCTACTAGTAAAAGCCCATTTGAATTGGTGTATGGAACTTAGGATTTGCTGCCCTTGCACCTGAAATTATCTCCATTTCAGTTTGCCCAACAATTGGAAGATCAAGAGCTTCACTTATGAATCAAGGATCAATCAGATTATTGAGCTTGATGAGGAGAGAAGAGCATCCCATCAAAGGCATGTCAGATTTAGGGAAAATTTGAAGAGATTGTTTGACAAGAAGGTCACTCCTAGAGCCTTCAATGTTCGAGATCTAGTTTTGCTATGGGATAGTAGGCATGAAGCCAAGGGCAAGCATGGCAAATTTGATGCATTATAGATGGGCCCTTATGCCATTGATATCAAAATTGGTGAACATACCTTTTTTCTCAAGGACTTAGATGGGGAATTGCTAGAACTGCCTGTTAATGGTAGACATTTGAAGCATTTCTTGGATTAATCCCCAAATCTGAGATATGAACCAATTGTATAGTTGTATAGTCTTTGTTTTTGTTGTTTTGTTGGTGTGTGGTTTTCCCTTGTTCTTGGTAGCCATTTTTTTCAGGTTCTCATCTGGTTTCTAGTGATTTTGGCTCATGACTCCTTTGCCCAATGGATTATTTTAGCACTTGGTCTACATTTCATCCTTGTGGCACTCGCTAGGAATGCCCTTCCCCAAACAAGAACCGATGTTGGTGCCATTTTTTGAGCTTGCACCATGTTGCCCTAAAATTTTCAAATTTGTATCTGCTCAAATATGTTTTATCTTTTGATTTGATGGTTTGTAATTCTTCCCCTCCAATTGAAATGCTTTAAAAATGCTCACAAACTTGTTGTTTTTCCCTAATTTGAAAGAATAATCCAAGTTTGCCCTTTTCTGTGCCCTAGTTTTTCCAATCTTGGGGGCTATGTCATTTTTCCCTTTGCCAAATCGTGGAAAAATCAAAATTGATCAAATCATACTTGTGTGCAACTGAAAATCCTATCCTAAAGTTGAAAATGTTCAGAAATCATGCTTCAGTTGATTCATAATCGAAAAATCTACCATCCTTGTTGAAAAAATTGAATTCTAGGGCATCCCTGGAATTTTTTTACGTTTTGACTGTCAGACGAGTGTCATTTTCCCATCAAATTCATCCTTAAAAGGTATTGGCAACATGGTGGCTAGTAATTGGCTGAGGAAAATCAGGGAAGTGTTGTAACATTTTATTTTTCACCTTTTTGACAAATGGGGCATTTTAGGGCCCAGGGACCCATTTTTTTCCAAATTTTCCTACGTGGCATGTTCCTATTGGTAGGGGGTTGGTGGGTGGTTCGATTCCCTTCAAATTTTTAGACTTTATTTTGCAAAAATTTTAAAATCAAAAAATGGTCTGCAGCCCCACAACCAATCCAAAGTGGACACGTGTCCTAAAGACCAAAGGGGGAGGAGTGGGCTGATAGGGGACTTAGAGTTTTTTAGTTCTATTTTTCTAAAGTTTCAAAATCAGTTTTTCCCCCGCTCCAATTAGAGGAGGGCACATGGCAGAAATCAAGGTCAGAGGGGATGCGGGTGGCGGAGGTTTTTGAGGTTTTTTTCCTTTCAAAGAAAAAAATGTTAAAGTAAAATTTTGGAGTGCAAACACCATGGCCAATCACAGGTGGACACGTGTCCAACAGAGCTAGAGGGAAGTGCGCGCCGCAAAAGAAAAAGGGAAAATTTTCCCTTTTGGTCAAAAAGACCTGGGGTAAAATTTTGGAACGTGGTCCCATGGTCAATTAGCGATAGACACGTAGTGAAGGTAGAGCGGATCAGCGGCCCAGCGGAAGAAAAATTAAAAATTTCCCCTTAGCAAAAAAGGGAGTTAAAATGAAATTTTGGGTCAAATCTCTGCAACAAATCAGGAAAGGACACTTGTCCAAAAATGCAAAATGCGGAAGGAGCTGAAGGAAAATTTTATGAATTTTTTCCTTTGTTGTCTAAAAGGTGAAAAATGAAAAATGGCTCCACTCCAATCCAAGTGAGACATGTGTCACATTTTAAAGGTCAAAGGCGGGCAGAGCGGGTTAGTGAGCCGACGGAGGTAGGGGAGAATTTTTTCAAATTTTCAAAGAAGAGTTAAAATCAAAATTTGAAGTGCTTGCCCGCAACGAATCACAAGGAGACATGTGGCGAGGAGAAATCGAAGGTGCAGGCCCGCAGGTAAAAAAGTGAAAATTTTCCAATTTTCTAAAAAAGGTCAAAATGCACATTATTAAAGCATGATTTTAATGGGACCCACCATATGTCATGTGTCAGCTCCAAAATTCAAAGGCAGAGGGGCAGCGAGAAAATTCAAATTTTTCTATTTTTTCAAAAATGTCAAAAAGACAAAAAAGTAAGCCCAAATTGATTTCCAATCATTTTTAACCACGTGTCCGACCTTATCCAAAAATTTAAAATGGTAACTCAAATTTATTTCTAAGTCTGCATCTTCCACATGGAGGGCTAGGATTAAAAGACTGATAAGATTGACATTTGTTGTGCATCCATTTGTTTTGACTGCCATGGGAGCTTCAAGAAGCTTGGAATCATGATTTTTGCATCAAAATTCATAAAATTTATAGTGATTTTGTGTCGTCTTGGCCTTCTAGGATCATTGGCATCACTTTCATGGATTAATTCTTTGATTTGAGGTGCTTTTGAAATAAATTTTTCCCCAGCCCAAGAAAACACGTGAAGTGTCAAAATCAAAAGTTGCAGAGGTTTTTTGAAAAGGTAAAAAGGTGATAATCATGAGTAGAAGGTGTTTTGCATGCCTTAATGATGAAACACGTGTATCCAAGAAGGATAATGATCTTAATATTTGCAATGATTTTCCATTTTATGCACACTGGGAAACTCTCATTGCAAATTTGTTAAATGTCATTTTCAGTGAATCATGAAGAATTGTTGTAACAGAATTGATCCCTTGGCATATTATTTTGTTGGGAAAGAAGGATAAAATGTGGCATGAAATATATAATGCATTTTAGAGAAATTTTAAAATGTTGGGAAGTTGAAAATCACGAGCAAATTTTGAGAGAAAGCTCATTTTTCTGAAAAACTCACCAAAGAACCAAAACAATTTCTTCTGTGTTGGGTCTTCATGTATGTGAGTTGGTTACAAGTGTATAGCCATCACACACCTCTGAGATTATTCATGAAACTCTCCCCTGCTGATGAATCTAGCAAGCTCTTGAGTTAATCATTGTTTTTCTGGGCAATATGATGTCTGTTATCATTTTTATGCCTGCAAATAGTTTTCATTGTTCTTGTTGCAATATTGCATTGAAAGTCTTTAGAAATCACATAGAATCTCCATTTCTTATTGATAGTTTAGTGGCATTTGCAATCTCATGTTCAGAAGAGCCTTCATCTAATAAAGAGATAAACAAATTTAAAATCACTTTACCTTCCTTGACTGCAGAGATTGATTGTAAGCCTTTCAGGGTACCTTAGGCGTTGTTTGATAAAGGTTTTTTGTGTTTAATTGAGTTCTTTACTTCAAGATTTTGTGGTGAGTTCTCAAAGATTTTGTGAAGAGTGCAACCTGAGCTTCCATTTATGCCTCTTCTGGTTGAAAGAATATCTTGATTATTTGAAGCATTTTATCTGATAGTTGTTCAAGTATTGTATAGGTTGTCAAAGATCTGATATATCCTAGTTTGTCTTGTCAATACCCCACCAAAAAAATCATTCAAACAAAATAATCCTACCCATACTACCCATGCATTGCATTGTGTGTCAACAAAAGAATACAATCCATTTATTGAAATGCACAAGGAAAATCAGGATCATATAATGTCTCCAGTAACCCTTTCCTTGCATTGAAAATATCTCCATAATCTAGGAGTGACAACTTGTGAAAGTCAGATTTGGAGTGTTGATCATATTTTCCCAAGGCCTTTTCATAATATTTGCATAAATTGAGGGATATTTTCATCTCCTTCACCATTTGGGGGTTACAATGTAGGTTCTCTTACCTTGGTTAAAAGGCACAACCTAAAATAGTGAGGGTCATATCAAATCCTTTCAAAGTACTATCCATCTCTCCACAAATCTGAGTGCCAGTTAGATCACATCCCTCGACTACAAAACGACACACGTAATGATCTATCTGAACTTCAAGCTTCATGCCATATCTCTGATGCTGCTCAGACTGAAAAGGAGAACAAATTTGGGTACCAGCACCTTATAATAGGCTTGGTTTTGACAAACCTCCTCCTAATATTCCTTCACCACGTATCAATTTCTCTATTCAGATCCCAAGTTTTCAAATGGCCATTCAACCACCTAGGAATTTTTTTACCTTCACTAATGGCATCCTATTAGTAATCTCAGTTTATAATGATAATCTTAATTTTTTTACCTTCACTAATGGCATCCTAGGAATTTTTTGCCTACATTCACTAGTGAAAATTAGGTTACACCAACAGAGCATATCAAAGATGTTGTAGCCTTATGTGCGGTTCATAACTTAACCCATGAAGATGTGGCCCTAAGACTTTTAGCTGCATCCTTTAAGGGTCAAGCCTTGCAATGGTATAGAAATTTAGGGATTGGAAGCATAAGAACTTGGGATGAGTTAGGTGGTAAATTTCTGAAACAATTTCAAGATAATTCAGATCATTTATCTCTCATAGAACAATTTTCTACCATTAGAAGATATCCTCATGAATTTATGTCTAGTTTCAACATTCGTTTTCCCATAACATGGGAAAGGATATTAGCAAGTGTTAGGCCTCAACCTAACCATGATTTCCTTTATTATCTTATAGCATTAAATAGTAATATTTCAACTATGATTTAGTCTTTGGGAGGTGAAACTCTTCCAAAAACCTATGATATTGCCATCCGAGCTGAAAATAGTCTTATTCAAGCTGACAAGTTAGCACCAAGGCCTTCAATGCCTTTTTTGGTAGATCTAGCACCTATTCCACAACGTATCACAATTATAGAACCTGTTATTGCAGCCCCATCATATGATGTGTTTAAATATTTGCAGACTATGGGAAACAAGCTTACTTTAATTAAAAATAGACTTGCACTACCTAGTAGGCCTTATTACGCTCCTTGTCAACAAAACTAGAAAAATAGGTAGCCTTACCAACAGAATCAAAATTATAGGCAGCATTAATACTAAAGTTAGTTTGATCCAAAGGCTCCTACTCTATCTAACGCTTTAGTTCCAATTGATATGGCTACAGAAGAATGGTGTCAAACTTGTAATCAACCTCATTCATTTGCAAGTTGCCCAAATACTTTTCTAAACATAAGTCTTGATGCACAACCTCAATCTGAGACATTGTTCATACCTCAAATGAAGGTTGGGCAGCAAGAAAATCATGTTCAAAAATCACCTAAACATAACTTAGTCAGTTTTAGTGAGGATGGTTTCATTGCAGTTACTAGTAGGGCTTAGGAAAAGGCCCAAGAAAGTCAAAAACAAAAAAATAGGCATTTTTTTCCCACTATCACTTATAAAACAACAACTACAGGCCAAAAATCAGCTAATAGTTCTGTTGTTGCACAAAAAATAGCAAGTGTTTGAGCTAGTAAAGAGTAGCATAAACAACTGTAGCCCAATCCAAGAAGGTTATTTGTACCTCAAATATCAAAAGTAGTTGAAGAAGAATCGGTTTTCACTAAATTCTATGCTAAAACGGTTGAGTCTATTTCTAAAACTATTGCTTCTTTTAACATTGTGGATGTAATGAAAAATCGTAATGTTAACATCTCAATGTGGGACGCTCTAATTATTCCAGGACAGCAAGATTTTCCCTTTCACGAACTTGCTAACCCTACAGATTTCTCCAAAAATAGTAGAAAAGGAAGTTCAGAAAATAGATATGGTCCTTGGAACAATGGAACAAGACTGCATTAAAGAGGTTAAATGGATGGTTCAAAAGGTTTTAAATGCTCAAGACATCAAGAAACTAAAACCTTTTTATTTTTCACTGATTATTGGAGAACATCTTGTTCATAACTATATGGTGGACAGCTGTGCAAATAGCACAGTTATGCGAAAATAAATTACAGAAAAATTGGGTTTGCATTATGAACCCACAGAGAAGAGTGTTCTACACTTGGATGGGACTGCAATGAATATAGTTGGTGTCATTAGAAATATATAGGTAACATTACATGTTTTCCCAAATGTTTCCATTTTGCAAGATATTACTGTTGTGGATTTACCTCCTTACTTTGATATATGCTTATCTAGAGATTTCACAGAAAAAATAGGAGGTTATCTCTCTTTAGATTGGTCCTTCTTATTTTTCACTACACATTATGGAACTAAATTTACTATCAATTCTAAACCACTGGCCATATTTCACATTGAGCCTCACGCTTCTAATGCATTAGTTATTTACGCATCCTTATACCAGTCTGATTTCGATAATACATCTCATGTTTCAGCATTAGATGGTGTTTCTAACCTATTTATGGATGAAAAGACACATGAAGAACACACTCATGATCCTTTCAAAGAAGGTGAAGAACATCTTTTTGGTGTGTATGCCTACATGAGTAAAACATACCAATTCCCTTGTTGTCTAAAACATAAAATACAGTAAAAGGGATTTATAAGCTTCATTTTGACAGAGCTAAGAACAAGAAAGGACAAGGAGCAAGTTTGATGCTCACTTCTCCAAAAAATGAATGGTATTTCTCAACTTCGATTCTCCAATTTTCGTGCACTTGTCATGTGGCATAATATGAAGCATTAAATCATGGCTTACTTTGGGTCAAAAAGAGAGGTATTAGCATGCTACAAATTTTTAGTGATTATGAGTTAGTTATCAACCAAGTAAGAAATTTCAATGTTTTTAAGAATCCATTAATGAATTCTTATAGACATAGAGTTTCAAAATTAATAGAATATTTCAATGCTATTAATATCTAGTCCATTCCTAGAATAGAAAATAAGCACGCAGATAGACTTGCAACAATTGGTGCCAGTTTTGAAGTGCTGGAACAAATTAAGAACAACGATATTCAGCCGCACATAATGTTGATTGTCAAGCCTTATATACCTGATAATGATTTGAATTGGTAGGGTTTTTGAAAATGATGAACAAAGTTGTAGGTTTTTGCAACAAGAAGTTGAATTTTCTGTAGTAAATCAAGATAAATTACATCACTTATATGGTGACCATATTGTTCATTTAAAGATGAATAAACTGCCTCGAGGCTTGGTCACATTAGAATACATCTTCAATACTGATGATCAGTTAAGGAAAGACAAAACTAATATGTCAAAACATGTTGATAATTATGAAGAGATCTCAGTTGATGAAGGAAAAACTTTGTTTCTCAGAAAGGTATGTTCTTTAGCTGAAAAACATTCCTTTATTAATCTTTGCAAGGAATTTAAATATGTTTTTGCTTGGAAATACCAAGACTTGAAATGGTTTCATCCCAATTTGGCACAACATACTATTGAATTATAGCCGAATTCAAAGCCAATTAGGTAAAACCAGAAGTCGTATAAATCTAAAAATAGAGCCTCTAATGAGGAAAGAGCTATCTAAATTGATCGAATCAGGTATTATATTTTTAGTTAAGCATTCAATTTGGGTAGTCAATCTTGTTCCTATTCAGAAAAAGAATGAAGAAATCAGATTATGTGTGGATTTCAGAGATCTTAATAAATCTTCATTAAAATATCATTACCCACTTCCAAATATGGATCAGATTTTAAGAACAGTTTTTGGTTCAGATAGACTATCTCTTCTAGACAGTTATAGTGGATACAATCAGATTCTAGTACGAGAAGAAGATAGGTATAAAATGGCTTTTACCACTAAGTGGGGAACTTATGCTTACAAAAGAATGCCTTTTGGCCTTTCAAATGTTGGTGAAACGTTCCAACGTGCAATGGACATGGATTTTTGTAGCCTTTTAAATAAATGGATCCTCGTTTATTTAGATGATGTTACTGTATTTTCAAAAAAATCAGATGATCATCTAATACATCTAAGGAAAACTTTTCAGTTATGCAGATAGTTTGGAATATCTTTGAATCTGCTAAAGTCTATCTTTTCAGTACATCAAGGTAAATTGCTTGGTCATATTGTTTCTAAGCAAGGTTTAGCAATTGATCCTTTCAGAATTGAAGCCATATCACAGCTATCATTACCTCATCATAAGAAGGCATTACAGAGTTTTCTTGGAAAAATCAACTTTTTTAGAAGATTTGTTCCAAATTTTACAGCATTGGTTAAACCATTGACAGCTATGTTAAAGAAAGAGAAGACTTTCTCTTGGACCAGCGAAGGGAGATAAGGGTTTGAAGCAATTAAAACAACAATCTCTCAAGATCCTACTCTTGCAAATCAAAATTTTGATAAATATTTTACAATATATGCACTTGCAGGAGATGAAACAATCTCAGCCATATTAACTCAGGTTAATGATGAAAATGTTGAGTATCCAATTGCTTTCTTTGGAAAGAGTTTGCATGATTACGAAAACAAAGTACACATTTCTTGAGAAACAAGTACTTTCAGTAGTCAGATGAATAAATAATTTTAAGTACATACTTTCAAACAACAAAATTCATGTTTTTGTTTCTCATCCAAGTGTAAAACCTTTCTTGTTAAATAAATAATTGAATGAGAAGAGAGCGGGTTGGATAACGAAGGTCATGGAATATGATGTTGATATCCATGTTGCGAAGATAGTTTGAGGTAAAGGTTTTTGTGAGACATCTAATTGTTGATATGGAAAAATAGCAGGCTATAGAATCAAAAGATCCAAAATAGCATGATGAAGTCACATATCAGCAATTAGACGTCATGGTGCAGCTAGAGAATCAGTAACCTGAACTTGCTCATAAAGTTTAGGAATCAAGATGGATGACTAATTTAGTTAACTATCTACATCATGGCATTTATCCGGAAGGTATGGACAAGAATAAATGAAGGTATTTCAGGTTACAAGTTGTACCTTATGTTTTTATTGATGGTGTGTTATTCAAAAAAGATATAAATGAAATCTTGTTGTGATGTGTTGATTATGATAGAATTCAGCAATTATTATCTGAATTTCATGAAGGACCTGTAGGAGGTCATTTTTCAGCATGTACCACAACCTTAAAAATTATGAAAGTTGGTTACTATTGGCTCACCATATTCAAATATTGTTTCAAATGGATCAAAAAGTGTAATAAATGTGCTTTCTTTGTTGGAAAAGAACGTTTAGCTTCACTTCCCTTATAGCCTATTTTAGTTGATCAACCTTTTATGTAGTGGGGTATTGACTTTATTGGCATGATAAACCCACCTTTGTCACAAGGACACAAGTGGATTTTTACTGCTACAAATTACTTTACACACTGGACTAAAGCAATAGCCTTGAAAGATGCTAATGAAACTTTGATACTATCCTTGTAAGAAGGTATAGTTTACAGATTTGGTGTTCCAGCAACTATCATTTCAAATAATGCTTTAGCATTACTTGGTGCAAAGGTAACAGAATGGGTTGTTAACCATGTAATTTATTTAAGTTCATCATCTAATTATTACCCACAAGGTAATGGGTTAGCTTTAAGTACTAACAAGAATATTTTAAGGATCATCAGAAGAACACTCAAAGATAACAAGAGAGCTTGTCATCTAATGTTGAATTCAGCACTTTGGGCTGATAGAGTGACTCCTAAAATATTAGTTGGAAATTCACCATACAAACTTGTTTATGGAACAGAAGAAAGAATTCCTATTTCAGTTGAGTTACCTGCACTAGATTTGCTACATCAAATGGAGCTGCTTGAGAATGAACCATTCTAGGTTCATTATGCAGAATTAATGGAATTACAAGAGCTAAGAGATCAAGCTCATGTAAACATGGAAAATAATCAGAATCAAATGAAGAATACTTTTGATAAGAAGGCTAAATTCAGAGTCTTCAATGAAGGAGATATTGTGTTGAAGTGGGATGTTGATCATGTAAAGCCAAGAAGACACACAAAGTTTGATACAATATGGAGTGGTCCTTACATTATTTCAGCTTGCAAAGAACACAATGCTTTTCAGCTCTCAAGGCTAAATGGAGAGAAACTTCCCATTCCTATGAATGGTATGGTTCTAAAACATTGTTGTTGAAAATCCTACAGTGTCTGTTTAGAGTAGGATTTCCATTCAATAAGTGCAGTTCTTGCACATCGCAATGTTTTTCAATTCAATAAAGTGCATTCATGCACGTGATCTGGTTTACCAGATCCTTTCCAGTTTTAGTTTGTTTTGGAAGGGTTGGACCTTTAGAAAGGAAGATTTTGGTTACATGTTTTGGACTCCATGCCCAATGGACAAGAGCAAGGCACTGGTTTACAAGCTAGCAGGTAGCTTTCCATGAAGGATCACCAGAAATGTTGACAGTTTTTGCACTTGTGCAAAAATGGGAAACTTGAAACTTCATTACGATGGATGGAATTGGTGAAGTGAACCTAAGCTAGGGGAGTTTCTTTCAGTCCATATTGTTTCTGTTGAATTAATTAATGATTACATGAAATTTACAGCTATGTGTGCTGTTACAAAATGTAACAGATCACATAGTCTGCAATTTCATGACTATCTTCAGCAAAATAACACAAATCCCCGAAAGGACAAATGTGTTATCTTGATGAAGACATCAAATTGTAGAATAGATGAAGTGTTAAGTTTTGGAACAACAATCATAATTACATATTGCAACAGTCAGAATTCATTGCTAAATGTTACAGGTATCTTTAAAGTTCTTTCCTTCATGATTAAGACATTCAATTATATTATTGAGTTGTTTAATTCATCATACAATCCATATAGAAAGTTGAAATGTAGAAATAAATACACAACTCAGTTTCATAATTCAATGTTTTATTCATAAGGAATTTCAAATGTTCCCACACAAGCCATGGGATGTAACTGAAGAGTAAATTACAGCTACTGAAGTAAGAGGTACATATGCATGAAAAATAAAATAGAGGAGTATGAATGAACCCATCATTTCCTTGAGGTTTCTTTTGTTGTAGTTGATGTATCTCCAACCCCAGATTTGTTCCATCTCCATCTTGGCAGAAGGCACTGTACCTAAAAATAGAAAAGAGAAAACTGTCAGTTTATAAGCTCAGGTTAATCCATATTCCTATACTATCCAAATTCATGCAGATGAATCTCTTAACAACAGGAGATATAAATTACATGAGGATCAAAGGCACAACTAACAAAATTACTTTTCTGTAACAACATACATGATTATCTACTCAGAAATAAGGAGAGAGAGAAGAAAAGAAAACTATGGAACATAAGAGAGGCCAAAAAGCCTAAATATTTTCTAACTATTTTCTTAAGTGTGCAGGTACAGGTTGCAGTGAAGAAGAAAATAAAATCATGCCTTACAATCCTCACTGTTAGATAAAGACTCTAGAGTTCAATGACTTCTATCCTATGGTACATCAAGATTGGAATAAATCACAAGTACATACTGGTATGAAGGAATAATGCAACTCAAAGTTTAGTAGATATTCCAGAAATAGAAGAAGTTACAGTGCAGATCAAAGGAGAGACTTGCATGCTTACTTCCACTCAAAGATAATAGTACATGTTTCAAATTTTCAAATAAGTGAAGTAGAAGAATCAAAATGTAGAGACTGAAGTTAACTGGAAGGATAAGATTACTGTTGAAAAAGAATAAAAGAAGGAAATCTGAGAAAATTTTGACAGGGCTTCACCATGTAAAATTGACCTTTTATATTTTCTAGCATGTATACTAAAGCTGTAATAAAGATCAAATACAGTATTTAAGCAGAAAATAAATGGAACTATACTTTTAGTCATCAAGATGAAGGACTTTGGAGCACTCATTATAGCTTAACAGCTGAAGAAAAATGAAGTTTCAAGGTAATCTTACAAAGTGCATAGCCATTCTAGAAGTAAAAAATGAAGCAAGTATCAAGTGCACAGAATGCTACAGTATAGCTTCAGAGCTAAAGATAATGCATGATTCATAGTTTTACAAGTACATAAAATATTACAACACTTCAATAGAATAAGATACATTGGATTCATGGACTTATAGTTTCTTAAATGAAAGGGAAACTTTTGTACAAAAGGTATATCATATTCAGGACTTGAAGCAATCATGGTTAGATGAGTAATATGCAAGGCAAGTTACAACAACTGAAGGAGACCCAACAAAGATGCTTTAAGAAGTGGAATCAAACAGATACAGTTTGAAGACCAAAAGCATTGTTTTAGTATGTTTAAAACTTAATGATCAAGGTCAAGATTGGAAACATTTTGTTATGGAAACAAAAGAATGTAAATGAACATGTTCAAAAGATAGCATTTTTCTAATGACTCTGATGACTCATCCAAAACAACAAAGAGCCAAGATAAATCAACCAGGGAAGCTTAATAGGTGAAACAGAGCACAAATATGGAGAGCTTTCAGAAGCAGTAAGAGCTAGCAAGGAAAAACCCTTATGTGTAAACTCAGTATGATACAAATAAAATATGACCATCAACTTTGAAGCTAGAGTTCACCTTTTCAGAGTATTAAAAGATCAAGTCATTTTCCAGGTCTCGAGCTCAAGACAGATATTTATGTAGGAAGTCATAAACTTACCAGTTGAACAGACCTGGGCTCACATAATATTGACAACTGAGAAAAGCAAAATTTCAGAGACAATCACATATAGAAGAATATATTGGTATGCTAAGAACAAGGAAGACTGAAGTAACCCAGATTTAAAATATAGTTGTAATTTTAGGAAGAGTGCATCAATTCGAGCTCAGAGTAAGGGAGGCAATAATAACTCAAGGCCCATAATCAAAGAATGCAACAAGTAACAGTTTAACTAAAGACCCTACTGTAAAGACTGGGGCATTATTATCATAAAACCTCAGCTCAAAATGATGAAGCACAAAACTCATATAGAGAAGAATGTAAAAGAATCCATCTCAGAACTTGAAAAGTCAGGAAAAATCAGAGCTTATAGAGATAGAAATTTCAGAGTTTAGAGCTCAAAGAGATCATTATGGTGTGTATAAAAAAATTTCCTTGGCTTCTCCCTCCATATCGACATTATAAAATGAAAATGATAAGTTATGGTTCGGGCCTATACTCAACTAACTTAACCACCTTTCACCCACTAGTGAAATTCAACAATGTATATCAAAAAATACAGACAACATATTACAGGCTGCAAATCTCGAGAGTGGATCAAAATGAAAAGCACAACTTCAAAGAATAGCTCAAGAAGAAGAAAATCTAGTAGAGAAGGCATCTACATTTTTAGAACACAGACAAGCTACAGATTCGTAAATAGAAGTAACCATCAAGGAGTTATAGAATGTTTTGAAATGCTTATGCATAATGCAGAATCAAAAGATCATCAAGAAAGAGAACTTTTATGCAACATAAAAGTATAACAATCTAGATTTAAGGACAAATTTTAGAAGGAATGAATACCCAGTTGTGGAGTTTCGAACACAAAATACCCATATCAAAGGAGGAATACCCAGATCTGGGTTGTTTAAAAGCAACGATTTGAGCCACAAAATGAAAAATATATATGCAGATACAGATTTAGGAAAATGGGTCATTCATGCATGACCATTACATGTTCATCTAAGTTTTGCAAAGAACTCAGAGAAATGGAGTAGAACTTACGAGGTTGGAATTAAAACTTCAAACCCTCAAAATGCAGAGTAAACGATGAAGACCCAAAATTGTTTTCGAGCTCAGAAGACCCCTTAGAGGAAATAAATTACAAAATCTTTAGCAACAGACCAAGATACGGTGAAGAATCTCGAGAAAATCAATTTTGAGGTTACAGATAGAGGTCTTACCTTTTCTAAAAAATGGTGGCCATTATATTCAGAACTAACTAAGTGCACAGATGCAAGTAGTGAAGCTTCAAGTTCTCAACAATGGCGGCCAAAAGATCACAGAGCTCAGAGAGTAAATACTGACAAAGATCATGGAGAAACTCAAAGAAATTGGAACTTAAAACTCCAAACCCTGGCCAAAAATGAAGTACAATGCCTCCAGACTTCACCAAAACCTTCTACAGTAAAGCTCAGAAGACTCCATTAATGGAGGAGAAGCATAGATTTATACTCAGCAACTCTGAAACATAGGCCAAATAGAAAACCCAAAACTGACAAGAAGATTACAAGTGCTCAAGCCCTTATGGCTGCAAGACTAAGTCACAAGACCCCAAGTAGAGACTTTTCAATTAATCAGAAAATGGTGGCCGTAAGACCCTGCAGAGAGCTCAAGAGAAGCAAATAATGACAGAGAACCATTTTTGCAGGAGATCTGAGCTCAAAAAGCTTCAACAATGGTGGAATCTCCTAAAAACTTGCTCAGAAAGCTCTAACAGATTTAGAAGATACATGTATAGGGCTTTGAAAGCCAAGCCAAAAAAGAAACAAGACAAATGAAGTATATCATTAAACCCATAGAGTGACCTTTACCACATAGAGCTCGAAGGAACAGGTGACTTTAGTAAAACTCAACCAAAGATTAAACAGTATCGACACTCAAAGTTTACAACAAGTACCGAAATCCAAAACCATCACTCAGATCAATACAAAATTTAATGCAAATCACCATAGTTACGATGCATAGTGCTCAAAAGACCATTCAATACAAGATCAGAAACCATAACCGAGGTGTCAAGAATCAAATTTTTCTACTTCGCTATGCAAATTTGAATAGTACCCAAATCAATGGTGGAGTGTTAACTCATAGTTCACCTACAAATCAACTCAGACCTAGAGGATCCATGATAAAGGTTCAGATAAATTGAAAAAATAGAAGATCAACCAATGAGAAGGTTGAAGCCCTAATACAAGTGTTAATAAAATCTTTAAACAGATCACAAACGCCATCACATGCTCCTATGTAAGATCAAGTTAAAAGGGAGTTAAATGTTTCAAGTAAGGACTAAAATCAATGGTCATGGCCAAATCATTGTGCAAAACCAATGTATTAAATGCAAAGTACCAGGTTGAAACCCTAATCAGGGTGAAGGGGTGAGTCATCGTCAAGAGGGGAGAATTGGCCCCATGTTTTTTTAATTATTCACATTTGACATATTAAAAAGGGATCCCAAACTATAGTCCAAACACCATGATCACCAAAAAGGGGGCCTTCAAAAATGATCACCCAAAAGACTTAAAAGTCTAAACCTTAGTCCATTCAAATACAAAATCCGACAAGTAAATTACAAGGCAATGAAAATTGAAAAGGTGGCAGACTATATAGTATGACCATATGTTATGCAAAGGTGGTCAAATTTCCAATCGAACCAAATGCAACCCATAATCATGGTGACATACTAAATTCTATGTCACAAATAATCAAAGGTGGCTGAAGTGTAGTGTGATAGCTTTTCACAAAGTGCCCCCTTATTTTATTTAAAACATAATAATGTGCCAAGTCTACAAGGGTGACCAAACCAAATGAAGACAAGTTCTCACAATCAAAGGTGGTCCCACTAATGGGATGGTTTGATAATGAACTTAGAATGCAGTTATTCATGTGATCACAAAGGAGATATAGTAGAAGTCAACATTAGAATGCAAACAACCTTTTGAAGACTTGTTGCCTTATTTTTTACAAATAAGAGTTTATTATGGTTGTACATGTTCTCATAGTGGTCCCCACGGTGGATTGGAGTTTTCTTGCTAAGTATTTGAGAACAAAAGTATTATTTTCATTTTCATAGGGAATTAATTTTTCAATCCAAAGGGAAATTTACAAATGTCACATCAGGCACAAGAGGACAGAAATTACATGCACAAAAAAGGAGACTTTCTCATCAAGCAAGATTTATTATTAGCAAATTATTCACCCATACTTTTCTTAAAAATAGAACAGTCAACTGCAGTTTGACTAAGATGTAATCAAGGCTATTAATGCCTCTTTGTATTAACTTTCTTTATTTTATTCCTTTATTTATTAATAAATAAAGGGTAAAAATAGGATGCATGTGCGAGTATAATTTTAGCCTATTTTTTAAGAGGGGTGGGATGAATTATTTTGCTATATATTGTTTGTCCTTGGCAAAGCACAAAAAGGAGGAATTTTGGACATATAAGTGCTGAAGCATATTTTTCTAGTTTTTCCCTCTGAATGAGAAGAAGCCTTTCCAATTATTTGCAATCTTGTGTATGTTTTATTACTCCTTATGAATGATGAATTGTCTGATTAATCATCTTACCCTATTGCAAATTCAGTAATTTCTACATGAATATTAATGTGCATGTGTAACTTAACAATATTGTTATGATACTTTCCCTCAATACAGTAATTTTTTTTGCTCTAATATTCTACATAAAATTGTTGGCTTGTGCATCAAGAATTCATTCTCATATCTATTATGCATGTGCTCAGTCAAATACCTCATAAAAATTTGGTGTATCACCCCCAGTTTTGAATCCATTTATAGTCATATTTTACCCTCAAATCCCAGAAAATTAGTTTAGGATACATCAATACGCAATCGGCCATGATACCGGAGGCTCGCCTCAAAATAGGTATACCCAAAGACCTGAGGTGTTTCAATTGTATCTACAAAACAAAGATATAAATTTTGCAATCTTAGAACACCTGCATCCATCTCTCTACACGGTGCACTTTCGAGAGATAATAGTGCCCATGAAAACTAGGTCCTATCCTCCATCATATCACGAATAACTCCCATCAGTGCTCATGGGAACCTCCTACCCTCTGCATCTGGTAGTGCAAAACAAAACATTGCCTCCATAATTTCAAAACTACTAACCACATCTCCTCGGTATGGGTCACGTACATCTCTCCAAAGCTCAAGCTCACACTATGGAACCTCATCTCAACCATCCCCTCTCCAAATACTATCAACATCAGCTCCTTGGAGGCCTCTGATGAAATGGAGCACACATGTGCTCCCACTATCGGTAATCTCAAGATCCTATACACGTCCTCTAAGGTGACTGTGATCTCACCTATTGGAAGATGGAATGTGTTGGTTGTAGAATCCCATCTATCAATGAGAGATACCATCAAACTAGAATCATGCACTATAATCCTATAGCGTCAAATACCAATCATACCCATGTCAGTCACATGCCTCTACTCCTCATCAGTCACGTCTCCTCGCACCACTAGTAATACGGGAGGTACCCTATCCCACATCCACAACTGGTCCCTCACTTGCATCTAAAAAACCATAGCATTATTAAACCTTGACCATACCTGCATAAACCTTGACTATTACCCTGCCTATTTTCATCCAACAATACCTTCCTATCTCACCCACGCACCCTTACTCCTCTTCTGGCCCATTTTTCTCTCAATGTCAACTAGCATTGGTTCTTCTTAGCCAGTAACGGTCTCCTAAAATTGGCATCGATCACCCCATCTGTGATTGATTCCAGCTACCTCCCACTGATGTCGGCTGACCCTTGACCAACATCGGTCACTATCATGGTGATAATCCGTAAAACCCTGCCCTATTTCTCTAAAAATTTACCATTTCTACCTAATTACCCCAACCATTCCTACCCCAATCTCACCTAAATTCATCCCCACCACTCTTTAACCTACATACCACTTCCTACCCTTCCTCTTTCACCCATTTTCCTCCAAATTTAAATTTAATTCCCCCCACAAACCCACTTCTACCTAAATCCACTTTTTACTAACAATTTCACCTAAGCAACAAAGACTGAGATCAAATCTTACCTCGTCTCGGTGTCATCTACATGGTGGCATGATTGACTGCTATGCTAGTGGCCCAACTGTTATCCATATTTCACCCCGAGCTAAATATTGGATCGAATCACAACCCCACATAGGAGAAACCTGAGAAAATGAACTCAATCTGGCAAATTGGAAGCAAAAAAGATCCAACAATGAAGTGGCAAGGATAAAGAAAGAGCAAAGGATCCTGTACAAAAAGAAACGACTCTGTTGGGCCATTTCTACATCTTAAATCCATTCACCAAGTCTAGGCAAGGTAAAACTATGAAATTACAGGGTCAGACAATGAGGATCAATGCTACAAGGATCCAGAAGAAAGAAAGAGGAAGAACAGCGAAGATTCAAAGTCCTCAGGCTTGAAATGATTCCAGAAAAGGAACAAAATTGACTAAGTATGAAGGAGGCAGTGGAAGAGGCCATGTGCCCCAGCAACACTTCTCCAAAAGTGAATCTAAAAAAAGGGGACTCAAACTTACGTCGGCCCTCCACATAGAAAATGGTCAAAGGTATTCAAGGAGGCAGCACAGAGAGACAAGTGTCGACACGACGCTTCTCCAAAAGATGGTTCCAAATAGAAGAGACTCAAACACGTGCCGCATCTCCACGTGTCCCAGGGAGAAATGGAGGTAGGGTCAAATGGTCAAACAGAGTCAAAGGCAGACAAGGTGGACCTCAAAATTGACTAAGTATAAAAGTGTAAGTGGAGAGTGCCAAGTGTCATCTTAGCACATTTCCAAGAGTTGGCCCAAATGCAGAGACCCAAACAAGCGCAAGCTCACCACGTAGCCCAAAGTCTAAAAGTAAGAAAGACTTTTGAAAAGTCCACAGATTAGCGGAGGCCAACAAGTGTCAATTTAGCACTCCTCTAAAGGAAAACTTTGGGTCGGGTTTGCAAACAAGCGCGGTGCCTCCACGTGTTCTATCAACGGAGAAGAGTTGGTTGAATAGTCAATGCATAAACAGGCCAGCGGAGGCTGTCAATTGTCTTAATGGTGCTGATTCAAGGGTCAAATATAGAAAGGGTTTCCAAATAAGCATCAGAGTGACACATGTCCCAGAGGAAAGCGGGGCGTCAGGGAAAAGGTTGGTTTTTCACACTTTAGCTCAAAAGGGAGTAAAAGTTGCAAAATGGCACACAACTCTGCCCAGGGGAAAAGTCAGCATTTTGACCTGAGTCAAAGCCAAGGTGGGGAGTCAAGGAAAAAGGTGAAAATTTTCCTTTCACCCAAAAGGCATAAAGGTAAAAATGGGAGTGCATTTCCCATTCAACAAAAATGAGCCACGTGTCCGTGCGGAGCTTCAAGGCTGCAGGAATTTTTCAAATTTTGCATTTTTTACGCAAAAGGATAAAAGGTGAATTGCAAACCCATGGGCCCTAATTTTTTCCCAATCTAGGTGCCACATGTCCCAATCCAAAAGGGGGACCCATTTTTCAAATTTTTTTCCTGCCCATTTGTACGGAATTGATTCAAACATCAAAGGGGCATATCTTTTGACCCAGGGCTCGAAATATTGCAAATATGACACCGCTGGAAAGATCTCGATCTCTTCTACACCATGGGAGTCTGAAATTTTAATTTTTGGGAAGTTATGTGGAGGTAAAATGGAGAAACATCTTTGAGCTTTCAATGTAGGATCATTAGTCTCAATAACCAGATCGGATTCGATCTATTTCCATCGTTTCCTCTTCTTTCAAGGTGCCAAACCAAGGATCGATGTAGTAAAGATGGATTTAGGGTAGATTTTAGCAGAGGCATTAACAGTGGTGCTTGAACATCGACCAACGTTTTCCCACTTCTCTCTCTCTCTTTCTTCTCTCAGGCTGAATCTATAAATATGGATGCAAGGTTCATTGTAAAGGGTTGGATATTCTTACTTTTGTAGGCCCCCTTCTCCTTCTGGAAAAATATTTGTGGGGTTAAAGCCTTCCATTAAAATTCTAATACGCTTCTAGCTTTTAGTTATTCTGTAATGAACTGTATCAATCTATAGAACAATAAAACACGTTTTATGATCGATCTTAGATCCTTCTTTTTTTCTTTTTCTCCTATCTAGTCTCTCATTACAAGATCTAGCTATCTGTGTTTGTTTATTGTATGCATTTTATTGGTTCGTGTGTCAATGGAAAACTAAGTGTTCATCATTCCTTTGGTGCGTCACCTAGTAGTTTAGTTATTTTTTATTTCCTATATTCTATCTATCCCTGTCTCCTTGGTAAGTTTTAGATTAGGTATGAGAAATATATCCTCTACAAATCCTCATGCTATACATGTAAACAGATGGAATAAGGAACCAACCTTTAATCTGAAGAGCTTTTCCATGTTTACAGGGTCCCATGCCTTAGGAAAAGTTCAATGTTATAGTAATCACACCAAATGACTCTATCCTTAGAAAAATAGACCTGTTAGATCTCATTTGGTGCTGTTTTGATTCTCACACTCATAATTTTGGCATGCCCTGATGGGACAAAGAAGTCTCCATCTTATTATAGTAGGAATTGATGTACACTTGTTGTGATTCTAGAATTTTAATAAGATTTTAGAATTGTACATCTAGCGACTCTGAAAAGAAACAAATCTACTAGGTTTCAGCAGTCCAAGTAAGTTCATGAGAAGAATACAAACATGGTCAAGAACCAGAGAAGAAGAATTATTCATTTCTATTTAGAATTATCCCCAGATAGAGGGATAAGAAGAAAAAGATTCCAGAGGTCTGTCTCTCCACCAAGTAAAGCTTTATCAACACCTCCTCCCGGTAGACCATTCATTCTGTTGGTGCTCAAAATTGAGCTTCCCCCAACTTGCCTCTGAATTTTCCAAATCTGTATTAGCTCAAAAAATTTTACCCTTTGCCTTGATGGTCTATAATTCTTCCCCTTCTACGTGTTGAAATGCTTTAAAAATGCTCACAAATCTGTTGTTTTTCCATAATTTGAATATGAATAATCCAAGTTTGCCCTTGTACTATGCACTTAAAATTTCTATATTTTATGGGATCTCTCATTTGTTCCCTGTTGCTAGATCATGGAAAAATCAAAATTGATCAAATCATACTTGTTTTTATTTGAAAAAACTATCCCCACGGTCAAGAATGTTTAGAAATCTTCCCTTAGTTGATTCCTAATCGATAAATCTATCATCCTTGGTGAAGAAGAATTGAATTCTATGGCATCCCTGAAGAATTTTTTACATTTTTACAGCCAAACGGGCAACATTTTCCTGTTAACTTTCATGCCTCTTGAAGGTATTGGAAATGTGGCAGCATTCCCTAATTGGCTAAGGAATAAGCGAGGAAGTGTTGTAACTTTTCATTTTTTGCGATTTTGACAAATGGGGCATTTTCGGGCCCTGGGACCTGTTTTTTCCAAATTTTCCTATCCTAGCATGTTCTAATTGGCAGGGGGATGGCGGAACCTCAGATTGCCTTGGACACGGCTTTTAGACCTGGGTACTTTTTTAAAATGTTAAATTCACAAAATGCCTCACATCAAAATGTGCAGCCACGTTAAGAGTGCACACGCGCTCATTTGAAGATCTACTTTTGGAGTTTTGACCTTGGGGGTAATGCTGGGAGGAGACGTGGAGGCTTCCACTCCTTGGCCCAAATTCTAGACAATTGTTTATATAAGTTTCATCCCCACTCCATTCAGAAGGAGGACACGTGGACAGCACAACAGAGCTGCAGCAGGTCAATGGGTCGATGTAAGGTCAAAGGGGATTTTGGGCCTGCTTCACAAAGTGCGTTCAGGGTGACACATTTTTAGCATGCCCCCGTTTGCCAATCACAAGTGGACATGTGTCCAAAAGAGTCAGAGGGAAGTGCAGGCCATGGAGAGGCAAATTGGGAAATTTTCCTCCTTAAGGATTAAAAGGACCTAGGGTCAAAATTTTGGCCCGCAAGGCCCTACTAAGGGAAATCAGTGACAGACACGTTTTTCCCCAGGTCACTGGATATGGTGCGGTAGCTCTCAACGAAAGGAAAATTTAAAAAAATATCCTTTTGCAGAAAAATGGAGTTAAAATGTAAAAAAGGGCCCACGTATTTTTTGCGATAGAGCACCACTCCAATCACCTGGCGGAGACATGTCAAGATTGTTCCCAAGCTGTGGAGCCCGCGAGGTAAATTTTGGAAAATTTTTCAAAAATTCAGAGAAGAGAGTCAAAATGCGTAGAATTTGAAGCCATGGTTCCATTGGGACCAATCACATTTGGACACGTTTCAGGATCGTAAATCCTAAGGGGAGAGATGTGCGGGCACAAAAGGAAATTTTTTCCAAATTTTCAAAAGGTCATAAAGTAAATGTATTAAAACATCAAGCCCAAGCCCCTCATTTTTTGGCACGTGTCTGGCCTTATCTAAAAAATTTAAAAATGTAACTCTATCTTATGTGGACAGCCACAAATTCCATGTGGAGGGCCAAGATCAATGAATGCTGCGAGTTGAAGATCGATGATTTTTGTCCCTCCATTTCTCTTGACCGCCGTGGGATCTCCAAGAAGCTTGCGAACCTCCATGATTTATTGGTATTTTATACAAGGCAAGTCAGGGAATTCATAGTGAATTTTAATATCTAAAGTCTTGGTCTGGGAGGATCATGAAGGATTTCTTTCATGGCATTAAAATTGTTCTGACTTTCGTGCCTGATTGGATTTTGAAATCCACTTTTCCTCATCTCGAGCAAACGCGTGAAGTGTCAAGATTTGACAGATGCAAAGGTGGAAGTGGTTCGAAAGGTTGAAAAGATCAAGAGTGATCTACCAAAGTAATGAGTTTGAATGCGGGGGGCATTAATGGTGAAAATCATACATCTAAGAATGCACCAGGATCTGCATATTTACAGATCGGATTTTCCATGTTAGAATCACGAAGCAACTCTCATGGTGCAGCAGTGGTGCATTAAACATCTTTGTCATTTTTAGTGAGGATCAGGGGATTTGTTGTAACAGAATTGATAAATTGGCACATTATGTTTCCTGGTAAAGAAGGCTCTAAGATGGAAAGAGATATATAATGCATGTTTTGAGACGTGCAAAGGGTTTTGACTGATTTGAAAATCTATGATTGAAAATTCTTAGATAGAGCCCATCCCTTTTGAGAAACCCATTCAAAGAAGCAGAGTATATCTCTTCTGTGTATGGAAATCTAATCATGTCAAGTGATTCGGTTGCAAGTGTACAGCCATTGATACAGCCCTAAGGACCATTCATAGAAAATCTTCCCCTGTTGATGAGATTTAATCGAATTTGAGTTTTAAGTTAATCTATGTTTTATGTGGAGAAATATGATGTTTGTTGATTTTACTTCTGAATGCCTATGCAAATAGTTTTTTCATTGTTCTCTATTTCAATCTTGTGTTAAAAGTCTGATTCAGATAATCACATAGAATCTCAATTTCTTATTGAAAGTTTAGTGGCATATGTAATATCCATTTCTCAGAAGATCTTTCAATCTGGGTAAAGAGAATAAACGAATTTAAAATCATTTTTTCTCTCATCTATTGACTGCAGAGATTGCTTGTAAGCCTTTGGGTGTACATTATGCGTGAGTTTGCTCAAGGTTTTTTGATGCTTTAATTGGGTTCTTCTAACTTGAAGCCTTTTGTGGTAGAATTCTCAGAGACTATGTTAAAGAGTGCTAATCTAGGGCTTCCGATTAAAGCACATATTCTAGTTGAAGAGAAACATTTTATATTATTCCATGGCATTATGTTGGTCTGATAGTTGTTTTAAGCATTTATAGAGGTTCTCAAAGGATCGGGGTGATATCCTAGTTTCACCCTAGCAACACCTCCACACAAAAAATTCATTCAAACAATATCTAATATTACCTATCCTACCCCTTCATTGTCATGTTGTGTCATGCCAATGGAACTAATCCTCATCTACCTAAACATGCAGAAGCAAAATCAGGGTTATACAAATTTCTCCAGTAACCTTTTCCTTGCTTGTGAATATATCTCCATGATCTAGAAGTGACATCTCGTGAGAGTTATATCTAGTGTGTTGATCATATTTTGTCAAGGTCTTCTCTATAAAGTTATTTACGTAAATTAAAGGATATCTATCATTGTTCTTCACCATAACAGAGGGTTACAAAATAGGTGATCTTACCTTGATTGAAAGGCACAACATAAAATAGTGAGGATCAGATCAAATCCTCTTGAAGGTGCTATCTATCTCTCCACAAATCCAAGTAACAAAGGGACAGTTAGATTTCATCCCCAGCTACAAAATGACATATATTTGTGATCTAGCTAACCTCTAAGATTCCTATTGCCATATCTGTGTTGCTGCTTAGACTTGAAAAGGAGAGCAATTTTGGATACCAACAGACCATTCCATCAATCAAAATGAGTGCTTAGGAAAATCAGAATGGCTTAGCCAAATCCTTATGTTAAATTTCACTAGCAATAGTCCACTTTCCTTGAATGCACAAAATCCATTTCCTATTACAATATTAAAGAGTATCCCATATTTCATTGGGGAGAACCAAACTTCTTTGGGTGATCATGTCCAAGATATTACAAATGTCTGCACAATCGATGAGATTCATGAAATGGAAATAGCATAGTCAAGCTACTCACCTCTTCACTCAAAGGGAAGGCTTCACAATGGTTCAAAATCCTTGAGGCAGATTCTATTCAAAATTAGAATGAGCTATGTACCGCTCTTCACAACTAGTGTGGAGAGAAATGTGATAATTTTTCTTTTTTGGAGCAACTAAAAACAATCAAGAGGGCTTCAACTGAACAGCTAAATGACTTCAACCTCAGATTCCAGCGAACCTGGGATAGGATTCCAATAGCAGTGAAAGCTCTCAAATGAAGGTGCCTTACTATACTTTCTTAGGGCTTTAAAATCTGATATTTCTCTGATGATTCAGTCAATGGGAGGCCACTACACTTACCAGTACCCTATAGCCTTTCCATAGTGGCTGAGACCCGTTTGATTCTAGGCTGGAAAAATAGCTCCTAGGCAATTTATGCCTCTATACCCTGAGTTAGGAAGCCCAGTATACTAGCAAAGCGCTCACATTAGATCCTATACCCACCCCCAAGGAGCCAAAGCTTACGCTACAACTTCCACTTCATCATCTAAAACCTCTAAAGAGATTCAGGAAGTGACGAAATCAACTACAAAACTTGGGAAATGAGCTAGTGACCATCTAACAGATAGCAAGCATAGAGCTCTAGGCCATATCAGCCTCAGAGCTCGAGTACCAGGCTAGACCTCATTATCAACAGAATAGAGCCACCATCTCAAAATATGAAATCACAATCCAAAACCAAGGACAACCTCAAGTTGCTAGAACCTTTTAGGTCTTATGATTCAATTACAACCTCAACATCAAAAGCATTAGTTCCTCACACAGAACAATATCGAACATAGGAATATGATTGGTGTTTTCCATGCAGTCAGCCACACAACCAGTCAATGTGTTTTAATGGTGCTCTAAATAAGGCTCTAATGGTGCAAATCAGTATGCTGTCACAAAATCCTAGTCGAGGAAGGAGATCAGTAGAAAGGAGCTCAATAAGGTGAACCTCCAGGAGAGACCATGCTTGTCAATTGGCATGACTAAAGACTTTATGTGGGATGAATCAATCCCCTCCTCAAATTATGGCTACCAATACACAATCCAAAAAGAGAAGCATTGGAGAGTTCCAACCACTAAAATTAGGTAACCCTCAACCTCCCATCACTCCACAAGGTTCTGGTGTTCTAAGTGTAACCCCCGACATGTAGAACCAATCGAAGCCACCTTCCAAATCCAATCAGACACCTGTTGTAACAACCCTATGTGCAGGAAATAAATTTGTCTAGGGAGGGGGAAATAAAAATATAGCTCATTCAATATTATTGAGGAAATGAAGAAGATAGGTGTGAACATTTCACTATGGGAGTCATTAGCCATTCTAGGGGCAGAGGGATTTGTTACAGACTATGCCATGTAGAATTGGTCAAGTTCAAATCAACCCCCCTAATCATCAAGAGAAAGTGCTTTCCAATGTAGTTCAACCTGAGAAGAACCAAGGAGAACAACAAGGGAAGAACCTGATACCCCCTCCATTCTATGTCTCGTTAATCATTGGATATAAATAAGTGCCCAATTGTATGATTGACTATGGGGCTATTAGTTCTGTGATGCCCAAAAAAATAGCTGATCAGTTGGGTCTCCAATACAAGGTCATCTCTAAAGGATTAGTCCAATTAGATGGTGACAATATTGACCACTGTGGGAATCATTAAAGATCTAAGCCTCACTCTGCATGCCTGCCCCAATGTGACTATCTTACAAAATGTGTCGATCATAGATTTTCCACCACATTTTTCTTCTGTGTCTATCTAGGGACTTCACTAGCCAAAATTGGAGGCTACCTGTCTTTTAATTGGTCACATATGCTCTTTAGGATAAGGTATGGGGCAAAGGCCACCAGTCAGATCTTACCCCATTGCAGAATATCATATTGAACTCTTATGTGCATAGCACAATTAATGCCAACTACTCATCTTTTGATCAAGAAGACCTCCTAAGCACTACTAAATAAAATACCGAGTTGGAATGTATCCCAGACTTGACCCTAGATGAGTCGGCCAACAAAAGACATGCTTCGGACCCTTATAAGGAGATGGAAGAAGCTGATCTAGGTGTATACCTTCTATATGAAAGAGAATCACCCTCTCCCTACCCTAATTAATCCAGAACATAAAGATGATAATGAGGTATGGTAAGTATTCTTTGATGGTTCAATGAGTAGACAAGGGGCTAGAGGAGGTGGAGCTATGATTGTGTCTCCCAAAGGTATGAAGTATTATTCAGCCTTTATATTTCAATTTTCTTGCTCAAATAATGCTGTGGAATATGAGGCTTTAGTCCAAGGTCTTCATTGGGTGAGAAAGCTGGGAATAAAGAATTTACAGGTGTTTGGGGATAGTGAATTGGTCACCAATCAAGTCAGAGAGACTTAATGCTGTCAAGAATGGCCTACTCAAGAACTATAAGAATAGGGTATGGGACCTCATGGAGGATTTCGAAGCCTTCAACATCGTATCCATACCCAGAAAAGAAAATGAAGCTGTTGATAGACTTATAATCAGTTGGAGCGGCCTTTGATGTGGTGGACAACATCAAAAGAGAAAAAGAATAGCCACATATCCATGTGGTTGTGAGACCAGACAGTACCAAATAATAATACATGCTGGCATATGTGTTTGATAATGATCAACAGATCATTAAATTTCTACAAGTTAGAATCTGGAATTCTCAGTTAAAACCAGAGTAAACTAGAGTAAGCAGTACAGAGAATCAGATATTACAGCTGCATACAAACAAGCTTTCGCAAAGGCTTAGTGACACTGGAATCCATTTTTAATCCTAATGATCAATTCAGAAAAGAGAAGGCTAACATTGCAAATCAAAGGAGAGGATTCAGAGTCAATCCCAGTTGGAGAAGACAAAACACTTCAAATTGGCAAGGTGGCCACCAAGAAAGAAAGGTATGAATTCATACAACTTTCCCAAGAATTCCCTGATGTTTTTGCTTGGAGTTATGAAGACCTAAGAGGGTTCAATCCAAAGCTAGCACAACACACAATAGAACTAGATCTCAGTTACTCAGCCTATCAGGAAGAAGCAGAGACCATTCAACCCACATATTGAGCCTCTAATGAAAAGGGAGCTGAAAAAGCTAATAGAGGAAAGCATCATATTTCCAATTAAACACTCAAGTTGGGTTGCAAATCTGGTCCCAGTCAGAAAGAAAAATGGAGAAATTAGGTTGTGTGTTGACTTCAGTGATTTGAACAGGGCCTCTCTTAAAGATCACTACCCACTCCCTTCAATGGAACATATCTTACAAGTAGTGTCTGGATTAGAGAGATTCTCTCTCTTAGATGGCTACTCAGGATACAATCAGATCATGGTGAAAGAAGATGATCAGTTCAAAACTGTCTTCACCACCAAATGGGGCACCTATGCATACAAAAAAATGCCATTTGGATTGTCTAATGCTGATGCTACTTTCCAGAGAGCCATTGATATGGAATTCAATGGGATAATCAACAAAATAGTGTTGATCTATCTAGATGATATCAATGTGTTCTCCAAGAATGCAACATACCACCTTTTTCATCTAAGGCAAGTGTTTCAAAGATGCAGAATATTTGGGGTATCTTTGAACCCTAAAAAATGTATATTCTTGGCCCATGAGGGCAATATTTTAGGTAACATTGTGTCTAAGGAGGGTCTGGAAATTGATCTAGAAAGAGTTTAAGTAATAAAAGCATTGCCATTGCCAATCCACAAGAAGGCTCTTCAAAGATTCTTTGGGAAGATCAACTTTTTTCAAAGATTTGTCCCAAACTTTAGTGCTTTGGTTAAGCCGATAATACTGATGCTGAAGAAAAACTTAGCATTAAGATGGACAACTGAAGGAAATGCAATCTTTGAAGCTATCAAAGAGGCCATCACAGGCCCCAACTCTTGTAAATCCAGATTTTTCCAAGGACTTCATATTGTAAGCCTTTGGTGGAAGTGACACTATCTCTGCATTCTTAGTCTAGCAGAATAGAGAAAAATCATAACAACCAATTACTTTATTTAGTCACAGTCTAGAAGACTATGAGGTGAGGTATTCCTTCATTGAGAAGCAAGTCCTAGAAGTGATCAGGGGACTGAATAAGTTTAAGCATTTAGTATCAAACAACAAAATCCAACTATTAGTCTCCCATGCAGGAGTCAAAGAATTCCTCTTCAGCAAGGACCTGCATGAGAAACATGTAGGGTGGATCACTCATGTCATGGAATATGACATTGAGATTAAGGTCACCAATCTGGTCTATGGGAGGGGCTTGAGTAAGAAATTAGCCTCTGCTCTACAAGATGAAACAAACAGTGATAAAGAGGTCATTCTTATCTTACGAGATGATCAAGGAGAAGGGAGAGATGATACATCTTCTCCTTATTGGACCCAAGATATGGTGCATTTCCTTAAGATAGGTCTATGTTCTCATTGGATAAGTAAAGCAAAAATAAGGACATTTTAGGCTATAGGCCATCCCATATGTCCTTATTGATGGTGTCTTGTTCAAAATATACATCAATGGTATTTTTCTGAGATGCATTGGGACACATCAAGTAGAGATAATACTACAAGAATTTCATGTTGAAGTAGTTGGAGGGAATTTCCCTCCAAGAGTGACAAGCACTCAAAATCATGAAAGAAAGATATTATTGGCCCAGAGTGTTTAGTGACTATTTCACATGGATCAAAAGGTGCAAGAGTTGTGTATTCTTCAAAGGCAAAGAGAAGCTAGCAGTACTTCCATTGCACCCAATATTAGTAGACCAACCTTTTCATGCAATGGGGATTGGACTTCATTGGAGTCATCAACCCAAAATCAAGCCAAGGTCATAAATGGATCCTGACAGCAATTGATTATTTCACTGAAGTGGACCGAGGCAGTGGCACTCAAAGAAGCAAATGAGTCTAGTATCCTGGATTTCTATGAAGGGATAGTGACTAGATTTGGAGTACCAGCCACCATCATATCAGATAATGCATTAGCATTTATAGGTTCCAAATATCATAGGATGGGCTGTTAAAAATGGAACTTATTTGAGCACTTCATCAAACTATTACCCTCAAGGTAATGGCCAAGATGAGTCTACAAACAAAAACCTGTTAAAAATCATCAAGAGAACTCTGGATGAGAATCAAAGGAACCTCACACACAAATCTCAAAGTGGCCTTATGGGCTGATAGAATAACAGCCCAAGAGATCTACAGGTAGCTCCCCATTCAATCTTTTCTATGGGAAAGAGATAGTGTTGCCTATATCACTTGAGTTACCAACTTTGGAGCTTGTGAAGCAACTAGAAATGTCTGAATTTGGACCAATGGAGGCCAGGTACATAGAGTTGATAGAATTAGAAGAAGCCAACAAGAATTCTCTCCAAGCATTGGAAAGGAACCAGGCCTCAATTAAAAGATGCTTTGACAAAAAGGATAGAGCAAGGACCTTCCAGGAAGGGGATTTGGTTTTGAAATGGGATGTAGATCGAGAAAAACCAGGGAGACATTCTAAGTTTGATGCCATCTGGAGTGGCCCCTATATGATAACAAGATGCAAAAGTAGTAATGCTTTCCAATTGTTCCACATTGGAGGGTGAGGAGTTGCAGATTCCAGTGAATGGGATCTATCTTAAACACTGCTACTAAAAGGGAAGTCTCACCCTATACATATTAGCTTAGTTTCTTTTCCTCCAAGTGCTTCAACACATTATCTTGTTGTAGTATAGATTGATTTTATCCTTAGTGCTTTTTCCCAATCTGCATGTCCCATTTGGAGCATGTATTATTTTCAATTTTTTACATAGACTTGGTGTTCTTTTGTTTCTCTTATGACAATTCGTTCAGAGAAAAAGATGAAAGCCCTGGATTTTAAACAATTTCCTACTCTCAAAAATCTTAATTTCAACATTTTCTTATAAAATTTGAGAATGTAAGTAGGTGGGCTCGTGAACTAGAGGTAGAATTAGTATTAGGTTGTTATTCTTGACTTTATGCCCAACAAATATGATAAAGAAACCGATCTCCTTATCTAGCAGGAAGATGTCCCGGTGAGTCACCAAATTGTTATCCATATTTAGCCATGAGATAAATATTGGATTGATTCACAACCTCTCATATTAGAAACTTGGGAAAACACCCTCAATCATGTAAATTGGAAGAAAAAATATCCAACAATGAAGTGGCAGGGATAAAGAAAGAGCAAAGGATCCTGCACAGAAAAGAATCGACTCTATCGGGCCGTTTCTACATCTTAAATCCATTCTGCAAGTACAGGAAAGGTAAAAATGAGGATTTGTAGGGTTAGAAAATGAGGATCAATGCTACAAGGAGCCAAAAGCAAGAAAGAGGGAGAACAAAAAATATTCGAAGTCCTTGGGCTCGAAATGATTTAGGAAAAGGAAAAAAATTGACTATGTATGAAGGAGGAAGCGAAAGAGCCCACATGTCCCAAAAACGCTTCTCCAAAAGTGAATCCAAAAAAAAAGGGGGAACTGAAACTTATGTCGGCCCTCCATGTAGAAAATAGTCAAAGGAAATCAAGGCACTATAGGAGAGAGACAGGTGTTGACACGACGCTTATCCCAAGGTGGATCCAAATAGAAGAGACTCAAACACGCACTGCATATCCATGTGTCCCGCGGTGGAATAGAGGTAGGTTTGAATGTTCAAACAGAGTCAAAGGAAGGACTTGGGTGGGCCTCAAAATTGACTAAGTATAAAATTTGAAGTGAAGAGTGCAGAATCTTAGCTTGGCGCATTCCCAAGAGTTGGCCCAAAGACAAAGACCCAAACAAGCACAAGCTTGCCACGTAGCCCAAAGTATAAAAGTAAGAAATACAGTTGAAAATTCCATAGATTAGTAGAGGCCAATAAGTGCCAACTCGGTGCTCCTCCAAAGGAAAATTTTTTGTTGGGTTTGCAAACAAGCATGGTTCCTCCATGTGTTCTATCAATGAAGGCAGAGTTAGTTGAATAGTCAATGCACAAATAGGCTGGCAGAGGCTACCAAGTGTCTCAATGACGCTGATTCAAGGGTCAAATAGAGAAATGGTTTCCAAACAAGCACCTTCAATGACACGTGTCCCATAGGAAAGCGTGGTGCATCGGGGAAAAGAATCTATTTTTTCACCCTTTACCTCAAAAGGGAGTAAAAGTTACAAAATGGCCCGCAATTCCGCCCAGGGGAAAAGTCAGCATTTAGACCCAAGTCAAAGCCAAGGTGCAGGGAGTCAGGGGAAAAATGTGAAAATTTTCCTTTCACCCAAAAGGCATAAAGGTAAAAAAGGGAGCGCATTTCCCATCTAACCAAAGCCGAAGCCACGTGTCCATGTAGACTGCTTTGGGGCTGCGGGAAATGTTCAAGTTTTGCATTTGTTGCACAAAATGATAAAAGGTGAATTGCGGACGCATAGGCCTAAATTTTGTCCCAACTTGGTTGCCACGTGTCCCAATCTGAAAGGGGGACCCATTTTTTAAATTTTTTTCCCACCCATTTGTACAGAATCGATTCAAACTTTAAAGGGGCATATCTTTTGACCTAGAGCTCGAAATATTTCAAATATGACACCGTTGGAAAGATCTCGATCTCTTTTATGCCATGGGAGTCTGAAAATTTAATTTTTAAGAAGTTAGATTGAGGTGAAATGGAGAAACGTCTTCAAGATTTCAATGCAGGATCATCAGTCTCAACAACTAGATCGGATTCAATATATTTTCGTCATTTCCTCTTCATTCAAGGTGCCGAACCAAGGATCGATGCATTAAATATAGATTCGAGTAAAATTTTAGTAGAGGCATTAACAATGGTGGTTGAGCCTCAACCCACATTTTCCCACTTCTCTATCTCTCTCTCTCTCTCTCTCTCTCTCTCTCTCTCTCTCTCTCTCTCTCTCTCTCTTTCTTTTCTCAGGTTGATTCTATAAAGAAGGATCCAGGGTTCATTGTAAAGGGTTGGATATTCTTAGTTTTTTAGGATCCCTTCTCCTTCTAGCAAAGGATTTGTGGGGTTCACACCTTCTCATTAAAATTGTAACACATTTCTTCCTTATAACTATTCTGTAATGAACTGTATCAATATATAGAGCAATAAAATACGTTTGTGATCAATTTTAGATCCTTCTTGTTTCTTTTTCTTCTATCCGGTCTCTCATTATAGATCTAGCTATCTATGGTTGTTTATGGTATGCATTTTATTGGCTTGTGTCAAAATAAAACTAAGTGTTCATCATTCCTTTGGTTCATCACCTAGTAGTTTAGTTATTTCTCATTTCCTGTATTCTTTTATCCCTTTCCCCTTGGCAAGTATAGAATAGATATGAGAAATAGATCCTCTGCAAATCCTCACATATGCACCTGAATGGAGGTATAAGGAACCAACCTTTAATCTGGAGAGATTTTCCAATTTGTAAGGTCCCACACCTTAGGAAAATTTCCATGTTATGCAATCACACCAGATTAATCTACCTTGGAGAAGCAAATATTTTAGAGCTCATTTAGGGGTGCTATGATTCTGCACTAACACCACCCAACCCCTCTCCTGCCTCCACCATCACCAAATACTTTCCTCACCTCCACCCAATCAAATTCTCCAAACCAATCTCATGGACCCCTCTCCCTTACTCCTCTCACCAACCAGATCTCTCCACTTTAGTTGAGTATAGTCCCTCGTACTTTCCTCTCAAAAAGCACCAAAATTCAAACAACTCTATTGTTTTATCATACGGTACAACACAACAATGATTTCATAAAATATGGAATTTTTATTTTATAAACCCACACCGACCTGGCTGACGTCGGTCCTATTTTTTCCCTAGTCAACCGACATCGGTCACCCTATAACTTACATTGGTCCACCCTTACAACTATTTAGTTTGATGCGTCTTAGGAGTTGTTATTTTATCTATATCTTGGCCTTGTCTATGTCGTTACCTATATCCCTTGACCTAAACAACTTTTTGTGACCTTTGACCCTCTGTGCTCGTTGTACCTTATGACATGGTTACCCATGTTGTTCATCCTACCGACCTTACCTTGGCCCTACCCATGTCGTTACCTATATACCTTTCCCTGAACCACTTTTTTTGACCTTTGACCCTCCGTTCTCATTATAAATTTCGACGTGGTTACCCATGTTGTTTGGCCTATCAACCATACCTTGCCTATTGTGGTGTTGTTTATCCTGACCTGACATTTGGTGTACCGGAACATACCTAAACGATCCTGCACCTAACCTCTGTTGTGTTTCCACACCATATCTTATACCTTGGATACCAAAATTACTTCAACCTTGTTTGGATAGACCTATCACCCTTAGATGACGTAGAGTTTGAAATCTTCTCAACCTGGTACCATGCTGTAGTTTCTAATGTGTGGGTGCGTTCAACTGCCACTACCTTCGACCTGGCCCACTTCCTTGTTTACCTTATTTGACCTTTTACCTTTACCCAATACACCCAATGATCTTCATTTTCCCACCTCCTCATTTTATCAAACTACTCACCGCTTCCGTCTCTCACATCATCATTTCCTAGTTTGAGGGTGGTTACCTTCACCCATGCTTGGGGCAACACCACCCTCACTTACACTCAACACAACCATTTCTTGTTTTTGTCAGCATCGCTTACCATTACAAGCTACTCAACAAAAAGAGGAAAAATTTAGACACCAAAATTAGGTCACACTCCCCTTGGTCCACTTTCGAATAAGCAACTTAAACACATTCACCTAACCATGACCCTTATACCCCACATTAATATTAATTTAATTATTTACAATTAAATTAATACCCATCCCCACCCCATTATTAATTTAATTACTTTAATTAAATGGATTCCCACCTCAACTAGACACCTCACAATAGACCTATTCATGGCATGTTTCCAAAAATGAATAAGACTTGGTTCAACCCTAAAAAACCAATGCCTATTATTCCTATAACCACTTTCCTACTCATAAAAAGATAATGTCCATTCTGATCTGAGAAAATATGAACAGATCTGACACAAATGATGTAAGATCTATCATTTTTGGTAAACCTAGGGAATCCCGCCTTAACCAATGTCGGTCATCCCAAAAGTGACGTCAATAAACAAGGAACCATCGTCGGTTACCATTTATTCACTTTGATAACCTTGTTTGTGGTTGGCACATTTTTCTGCTATCGAGGAGAAGAGAAGAGAGTTGCATGCAAGCAAAACCAGAGTCTTTTCACACCTGCAGACATCCATAGATAGCATCAGGATAGATCTAGAGGTATTGCACTAACGGTAACATTATGGGAAACACTTTGATGGTACCAAACATCATTACTCTGATCAACCAACATCACCATCTAGCCATTTGAACCTACACCATAGCAAGTACACTTTTTACCTACATCATCTATTTCTACTTTAGTCTATTGGATTCTTCTATTATTGTTATCATTTTCCACTTGCACCCCCATTCCCCTACCATTTACTTGCCTGTAAACTCAACCGTTCCTCCACCCACACTTTTAAATCACCTATATCTGACTGTTACACATCTCTGAGTATAAGTAAGATTCCTACAAACCTTTCCATCCCCCTTTTATCTCTGTTTAACCTCATATCAACCTCCACAACTAGATATTTTTAAGTTTTATCAGCCTGCCTTTACCGACGCTGGTTACCCATAATCATCCTCAGTTCTTCCTAACCATGATTGGTCATACCTCGACCGGCATCGATCTCTATGTCTACCAACATTGTGTAAACCAGTAACCACATACCTACCAAGACAACCCAAACACCTTACCCAACCCTGCTAAGACCTTGTCTGTGACCTACAGACCACCTGAACAACTTGCAACCTAACCCGAAGACCTCTACCCGCATAGTTTTTAGTATTTAATGGGATAAATGTTGATAGTGATTTGAGGTACCCAAATTAGAATACTAGCACTAGATTCATTTATGTATGTATTTCAGTTATTTCATATTTGTTATATAAAAACAATGGATTGACAACCTTTTAGGTAGTGTCACACTTCCCGGACCTAACATACACTAGGCAATCCACTGTCATATATTATTTAACTCTTCATTGGTGGTCTTGTTTTCTATTTCAGGTAGTTCCTCCCAGCCAAAAGGAATCTCTCACAGATGGTATCGTATCAAGAAGTCAAAATGCATGCATCAACATCCAAACCAACACAACAAGTATTCCTTGTCAACCCATAACATTATCTATTTTGTCATATTCCAAAACGTAAAGAAAAAGGTGAAACATTTTCATTTTGATCCGTGAATAAATGAATAGACCTAACCCAAATGATGCAGGATCTGTCATTTTTAGTAAACCTAGGGAATCCTACCTTAACCGATGTTGGTCATCCTGAAACCGACGTTGGTCAACCAGGAACCATCGTCGGTTACCATTTATTCACTTTAGTAACCTTTTTTGTGGGTTGACACATTTTTCTAGAATCAAAGAGAAGAGAAAAGAGCTACAGAAAAGTAGAAATAGAGTCTTTTCACACCTACAGACATCCATAGCCAACGCCAGGATAGATCTAGAGGTATTGCACTCACGGTAACATTCTGGGAAGCACTATCGTGGTACCAAAAATCATTCCTCTGATCAACCGTAATCACCATCCAGCCATTTGTACCTGCACCATAGTAAGTGCACTTTTTACCTGCATCATCTAAATCTACTTCAGTCTATTGGATTCTTCTATTGTTGTTATCAGTTTTAACTTGCAACCCCATTCCCATACCATTTACTTGCTTGTAAACTCAATAGTTCCTCCACCCATACCATTAAATCACCTATATCCGACTGTTACACATCTATTAGTATAACTAAGATTCTTATAGACCTTTCCACCCCCCTTTTTTTCTTTTTTTAACCTCAAATCAACCTCTACAAACCATATCTTTTTGAGTTTTATCATCCTGCCTCTACCAACACCAATAACCCATAACCATCATCGGTTCTACCTAACCATGATTGGTCATACCTCAACAGATGCCAGTCTCTATGTCTACAAACACTGTGTAAACCAACAACCACACACCTACCAAGACAACCCAAACACCTTACCCAACCCTGCTAAGACCATGTCTGTGACCTACATAACTTGACCCGAAGACCTTGACCCGCATAGTTTTTAGTAGTTAATGGGATCGATGTTGATAGTGATCTGAGGTACCCAAATCATAATACTAGAACTAGATTTTTTTATATACGTATTTCATTTATTTCATATTTTTTTGTAAAAATAGTGGATTGACAGCCTTCTAGGGAGTGTCACACTTCCTAGATCTAGCATATGTTAGGGAGTCCATTGTCATATATTATTTAACTCTTCTTTGGTGGTCTTGTTTTCTATTTCAAGTAGTTCCTCACATCCAAAAGGAAGCTCTCACAGTTGGTATCGGATCAAGAAGTTGGAATGGGTGCATTAACCTCCAAACCAACACAACATGTATTCCTCCTCAGCCAATAACATTATCTATTTCGTCACATTCCAAAATGTAAAGAAAATGGTGAAACAAGTCCAACTACCCAAACACTTCTCCATGTCCTTCTCAAAATATACATTCTCTAAGAAATTTTTGCTAACATCTGTGATGGTAGCCTATAGTGTGCAAATTTGTTTCATTTTCTCCTTAAAAATGGTATCATGCTTGAATAGATTTTCTTTAATAAAAGTCTTGAACTGGGATTTGATCTCCTGAATAGTGAATTTATCACTTGAATTATCTTTGAATATTTGGAAATGTATATCCAAGAAGGAATATATGACACAAGCTTTAAAATCTTCTCCTTTCTAAAACATATTCCTGAGTTCTCCAATCGCTTCTTCCAGAACTTTGATTTTCCAATCAATGCTGAGGACCCATTGTTTGGACAGATTATGTTTAACATCATCAAAAACCTTATTAGCCAAAAGGATCTCCACATCTGTCTCACTCATCAATTTGATATCTTGAATGATCTCACTCCATAATTTCAACTCTCTATTTAAACCTCTGAGTTTTGTAGAGAACTTTAGTTGAATCTTGGAAATTTTCTCATATGCCTTGAATGCCTCTTTAATAAAATTCAAGCATGTGATTATTAAATCATAAACCATGCTTCCATTAATTTACCATAAGTATCATTCTTATGGATTTATTTAATGGATTATATTTCATCATTGGACAAGATAACAGGAGGTGGGATGGAAGCTAGGGGAGTGGGATCAAGAACCTTATCTTCTTGCAATAAGGATTTGATGAAACTAGATAGAATTTGGTTCTGCTCCTCCAACTACTCTTTTTTTTTCCTCCCCTTCTCAACTCTTTCAATCAACCTAGACAAAATCTCCCTCAGATTATGTACTTCACTTTCTGGGGTTGATTCTCCAAGGGGAATTTTTGTCAACTCTAGTTCACCCATTGATAGGTCATTTTCATCTTTATCAAACTTGGGTTTTGTAATTTCCATGAACTACTAACCTTGAGAGTCTGAGACCAACCTGGATGTGACTTTATCCTTTTTATCTAGAGTGGGAGGATTAGTACCTAGAAGAGATGTCACTGCATCAAAATTGGGGAAAATAACACTTTAAGTAGCCTTTCTCTTCTTGCTTTCCAGTAATGGTTGTACCCAGGTAAATGGGGAACTAGAAGTGGAAGGAGCAATGGGACCAAGTGTAGAGGCACTCATAACACTCATATTTTGAATAATATCCACGTCTAAAACATAGGTATTAGTTTGACTAGAATTAGGAGCTTCCTTGACATATATTTCTACAGATTATAAAACCATTTCCTTTGACTGATCTTCCATCATACGGTTTTCTTTAAGTGTATTCTCTTCATGATTTTATTTCTCTTTTTTGGGCTATCAAAATCCACAATTGTTTCCTTTTCTTCATCTTGTTTAGGAGAAGGTTCTCTTTCTTAAATAACATCATCTTCCTTATCTTATTTCTTCATTTTCATTTTTTAGTATACACTAGAGTTGAAGATTCTAGAAGAGAAAGGACAAATTGCTCAATTGTCTCATGAGCTAACACAAGAATTTCCTTCTGAGGACTAGGGATATATTTGGAATTAGACCTAGATTTACCTGGCCTGAATCCCTTCATTTTCCTATCAAACCAAAGTCTATTTCTCACTAGGACAGGATTATTTAGCTCCTTCAAATCATCTCTCTCCTTGAAAAACAAATCAATGGCTTCAATAGGAGTAGTTTTGATTGATATTTCATACTCAAGATATTATATCTCTTTATCGTCATCCTCTAATCCTTCAACGACATCAAATATACCAAAATCAATGATCTGCTGTAGAGATAACCTCTCATAGTACCTCCTCCTAGCTTCATAATCATCAGAACAATCTTCCCAGTAGTCTTCAATATAAAGAAGATGTTGATAACCCATTATTAAATCAGAGGAAATGAACTCCTTAATGTAAAAGCAAGTTTTGGGCTTATAGTAATGAAGAGTGAGAGGAGAAATTGTTCTATCAATATTCTGAGCATCTAAGGCAGTCGTGCAAGTGTAACTACCCAGTGTGATTGGGAATTGAATACCTACAATCTTCTTGTCCCTACAAGTTCTATGCAACTTGTCTAATTGTCTGCATATTTCTACCAAATTCATCTTATCACTGCAATACATGGGAAGTTTCAAGGGTTGTCCCTCAAATCCATCCAATCTTATATATGAGAATTTCCTGAATTGGGTGAAGAAGCTGCCATAGACACTGATCAATTGTTTTTCCTCATCTAAAAATATTTAGCAATATCTCCTTCCAGTAGCCTAAAAATATATATAGTGATTACATCATTCACCCTCCTAAAGTGATGATTACTTATCTTCAGGGTCAACTGTGTGCGATACATATAAATGAGGTCATCCTTCTTATCATCCACAGGGGAGAAACCCAACCACTCTCTATAAGCTACAATAGAGTACATCAGATAGGAGGTCATGTAGAAGGTTTGGGTTCTCTAGACATTTGATAACTACTCATTCAGGTTATCACAAATGATTCCTCCCCAATTTAAATTCTCCTTAACCTCACATATGATATTGATGTACGGGCACATCTAATAGTGAAACTCATTGGTGGTGGGCATTCTTACTATCTTGGCCAACAGAGTGATGCCATCAGACAATTTTTCATCGAAATCAACTCTCAACATTGTCTTAGGTAGCCTTGAGGATCCTATCTTAGGGTTCTTGAACCGAGACTTGGTAACTCTACTTTTATTTTTTTCATTATCTTGATAAAAAAGAAGTTGGGCCTGATCCTTGGTGAGAGTATTTGAATTTTTGACCATGTTCTAAGGGAAGTACAAATGAAATCTTCATCAAGTTGTGCCAATAGGCAACCTTGAGGATCAACTATTTCTTTTGTATTGGGATCAAAAAAAGAGCTACAAGCAAGAATTGTATTGGCACATTGGACTGAAATGTGAAAAAACCCTGCCTCTATGATCCCACTATCTTTAATCAACTGAGCCATAGGAGTAGGATTTTGACAATTCATTCGTGCCCAGAATTCTACCAAGTCCAAGTGTTGTCCTTCATTATCACCAATGTTTGGTACAAGCATCTCTAAGGAAGGAAGGTGTTCATGACATTTAAAATTGGTCTTCATCTTGCAGCCAGGGTAGAAGATTACTTGTGAGAAGAGATTCCTTATTACCTTAATGAACACCTTGACGTTTCACATCTTCTTTTGCACCTGCTGATTTGAAAACAATAGAACAAGACTCAACCATGGATACAAATGGAGGAGGAGAGAGAAAATGAATGGTCAATAGCAATTTACAAGTGAGGTGATTAAAATACTGATTACCTAATTATTTATAAGCATTTAAACCCAAGTAAGCCGGTGGGGTAAAATAAATGAGGCAATTAATACTTAATGTCAACCTTGAAATAATGAAAATCGGTAAGGTGGATCAAAAGGGCACAATTATCACAAGAGACATCAGGACAATTGGGACGTGTAAATCCAAAATACTTGTGAGGAATAGAAATTGACAAAGGTGGGTTTGTGAGGAAATGGCGTTCAAGTGGCACTTGGGACAATAGGACAACCGGGACACACAAAGCCAAAATAACTGACTACAAAGGAAAAAAGCAAGACCAATCAGCAAAAGCAGAAAAATTGGGGAACAGACGGCCCAGATGAACTTGGAACATGAGGGGCAGAAAAAGCCAAAATACCCGTAAAAGACTAAAAAATCCTCAAAACTCAAATTTTCAAAAAATGACTAACTATTTAGAACTAGATTTTTTCTTAGGATAATTCTACAAGGGTATTTAGAGTCACCAAACCCAAAAAAATCTCAAGAATAGAGAAGAAAATTTATAAATCTTGGGAAGGTGACAACAAGACCAAAGCCAATAAATGAATAAGCAAGGCTATGACATGCATAAGTGTACACTCCAACATGCACTCCATACCCTCCAAGGACATATTAAATGAGGTAAGTAGAAAAGTGACTTTATTTACTATTTTTCACTCAATAAATGAATTAAAAATGCTAAAATTAACTCCATACTTCATAAGTATGGTTGGTGGATGACTTTGAGAAGCAAGGGACAAGGTTAGCCTATCCCACAAGTCTTAAAAAGTGGCCTCGAAGGAAAAATTCGATATTGGGAAAGGTAGAACAGTACACGCTTCCATAAGTAATTAATTTCATTCAACATCAAGAAAATATCAAGGACCATCTACCCTACTTAATGCCCAATCTTCACATCTTCAAGATTTTAGTTTACAATTAAGTTAAATTTACTAATTAAAAGCATAGTAACAAGTGCTAATAAAATGACTAGATTTTACAAATAATTAGATACATGCACCACAAAATAAATAACCAAAATTAAAAGAGGGAAACATAACAACCCATGCCACACACATGAGGTCACTCCCCCATGGCAAACCTCCTAACCAAGCATAACAATTAAACAACATACACATAGCACACAAGTTATCAAATTGGCCCTATTGCAAACTATAGTGCCCACTTCCCTTTGACACCTTTTGATACTGATCATGATACTACTAATTATACTACGGGCATGATTATGGACTTTATTATTGTTGGGAACGAATAATATCTAATGCAGAATAATTCCTCAGAATCGCAATAATAAGAAGTATGAATAGAATTATAGAAATTAAAAATGCACAACATGAAGACAATATTTAACGTGGTTCACCCAATGTGGACTACATCGACCAAGAACACTTGCTCAGATTTTATTACAAGCCAACAGTCTTCACAATTACAATAATCAGATCTTGTTTGGAGCTGCACTCAACAAACCCTCCCAAATTCGCACTTGAATTCACACACACTATTCACCTTCACAAAACACACTCATGTAAATCCTATTGTATGTCCATCTATTTATTAAGTACATCAATAGGTAGCCAAAAATGTGGTTTTACAGAACAATGGGTACCGAAAAACCATGGGCCCAAAAACAGCCCATAACGGTTACCCATTACCCATGGGACCACCATAAAAATATCCGAGTGTAACACATGGAATTTGTACCAAACTCTAACATGAAAATAGGCTCCATAAACATAACAATCTCCCACTTAGAGACCGATTTCCACTAAGAAATCTTCTCAACCCTTCACTGTTATCCGCAAAGGCCAACCAAATCTAAACATAGCTTTAGTTTATCTCTTGTGACCACCTTGGTCATCATATCTACAGGATTCTGACTAGTATGAATCTTCCCCAACTTCAACTTATCTTCCTCCAAAGCTGTCCTGATGAATTGATATATCAACTGTATATGCTTCATCCTAGAGTGGAAAGCAGAGTTTTTAGCTAGGTGTATAGCACTGGGACCACTGTAAAAATATCCGAGTGTAACACATGGAAGGTGTACCAAACTCTAACATGAAATCAGGCTCCATAAACATAAAAATTATAGTATGATGTTAGATGTTAGATCATGGATTATTGTTGACCTTGATTCAGTAATGATGCATGATGATTATTAGAGACATTTTGGATATTGATGTCATATACTGTTTGACAAGGTTATATCATGGATGTTGTTCAGACATGTGATATTTGAATATTGTGAGTAGACCTAGAAATGGAAATTATTTGATGATGATATAATTATTGAGTAAAATTGTAAATGATCTTGTTGTTTGCTTAGATGTTGTTGTGATTTCATATATCTAGATGATTTTGAAAGTTTAATTATATTATTTTGGATGTTCTTATATGGCCATGAGACCGAAGGAGGTATTTGTGTTTTACAGGTTAAAATATCACAACAAACATCGGAGGATTGGAGACCAACCACATCGGAGGATGGCAACTTGTATTGTTTGTGTGTGGTTGTTTTATTAGGGGTTCCATTGGGGGGGATCACCTTTAAATGTGACCAAGGGGTTATGTGTATTTATTTATTGGTTTCTTTGTTTATGTTTGCATGTGTTCATTTTGTGGTGCATTGATCCTTTCTTTATTTATTAAATAATGTGTAATATTGTGAGTAATCATGTTGTTAAGTTAATTAATTAAAATATGTCATAAGAAAGTAATTAATAGAGTTGTTGGTCTTGAATTAAAGTATTGTAAGAGATGTGTAAGTGATGTGTAAGTTAACTTTTGAGTGTGAAACACTCCACCTTCTTGCAAATTCGAATTTGTCCTTGGAGGCTAATTTTGGAGGCTTGTGGGAAAAGTTAAACTTGTCCCATACCTCCTAAATTTATTTACCAACCATACCTATGGTTGGCGAGTTGAATTTAGACTTTTATAATGTTTTTTGAGAAAATAAATTGTAATTTTTTATTGCACTTTTCTTACATGGTTTAATTTCAGTCCTTTGGGGTGTGGGTTAGATTTGAGTATGTAAGTAAACTGTCATATTATTCACCCACCTTTTTTATTATGCATTGAAGAATGAAGTTGACTTCTGGGTTGGGGTTGAAGATGTGTGATGTGGCATCCTACATGGATCCACCTCATCCTCTTCTTTTCCCTCTTCTATAAAATTTGAATTGCTTACCTTGTTTTGGGTTGCTTCACTTTTGGAAACTCCTTTTGGAGCTCTTGTTGGGAGAAATTTTTAAAATATTGTGACATGCTTGTGCTTGGCTGATTTGGATTGCTTGCATTGGGGTAAAGCTTATAGTTTTGGAACTTGGATCAACTCCATCATGGAGGGGTAGGAGCTTGGCTCTTGTAATGCTTTCTTTCTGTTTATGAAATTGTTATTGTTGTGAATGTTTTGGTATGTTTGTGGGATGTTGGGTAGATGGCCTAGGTGTGGTGTAGGAGTAGACTATGGGGTTCATTTAGTGGGAGGCACAAGTTTTTTAGGGAGGTATAAGTGTGGAGGGAGTTGGGATCTGGGTTCCACCTTGCAAATAAATAGCTTACATTTCTTTACTCATTATGGGGTTCCATAAGATGTTGGCGAGGCATAAGGAAACGTGAGGAATAAGGGGTATTTAGGGGAGGTATAAGGGCATGTCAGGGCTTTGATATACTATGTTTTGGCAGTTTGAAATCAGGTGGTGATACCCATTTCCCCTTTAGGAGGCACAAGTAGCATCCCTCATAGTTTCTTACTCCTTTGGCCTTCTTGATGAAGCCTTAGTGTTTTTTGTCGTGCTTTAATGTAGTTGTAAACTACATTCTATTTGGAGTGTGTTTTAAATGTGAAAATTACATGTGTGTTGTGGCAGCCTATTGTTGTCATGAGTTGAATTGCATCTTCGATTGCCTTGTGGTTAGGGCTCGGGGGCCAATGAAGGAGGATGGATTCTCCTTGTCATTGGATGTCTTGGTTGGGTGGAGAGTGTTTCCTTTCCCCTGATCTTGTTGTGATCAAAATTGGAAGAATGATAAATCTACATGTTGTTCTGGAGCAAAGGAAAATGAAATAAAATAGTTGATAGTCCCTTGTTGAGATAAATCTTATTGTAACCTTCCCACTTGAAGTGGATAAACTTGTATATGTTTCGTAATGGAATTATGTTTTATTGAATATGAAAGTTGTAAGATTGAAATGTGAAATAGATATATTTTGTTTCTGTTCTTTGAAAGACAGAATTGTATTCTGTATGATGAATTTGAAGAATGAAAGAAAGAAGTTGTAAGTTGTCTTTTGGGAATCAATAAATTATTGTATTACCTTTCTCAAATTGCATTGTGGTATTGAATTTGATCATTTAAATGTATTTGAAATCTCTGTTTGAAAGGAAGAAATGCGTGTGAGGAAAACACAGAGCTCTGTCTTTTGAATGGTGTTAAATTTGAAATCAGGATTGTATTTTGATTTTGAATAGTTTGATTTGAATCAACTAAATGTATTACATTGGAATTTGAACATATTCTAATACTTGGAAGTAGAAAATGGAAAATAGACCCTTTAAAACTTGATCTCTATTTTGTATTTATTTTTTAAAAAAACTGACAAATACTTATCCAAAAATACACAGTTGAAATTTGCAATAATGAAATAACAAATTAGACGATTACATTGAAGTAGTATGCCCTAAATGAATTCAATTAGACAAAAACACCAAAGCAATTTCTTAGAAAACTTAGCAAAATCAGGCTCAAACCGTTTGTTGTCATTTTGTTGTCAAAGTTGTAAATTTTTCAAATTAGAACTCAATCAAACAAACTTACCTTCCAAATCCATCCTAAATCCATCTAAGAATAATTCTCCATGTTTAATGGACAAGTTGAGGGAGGAAGAAGATCAATTGATTAAAATTTCATAAGTTAAAATTTACTAGTTTTCCTTTTAAAAGCCTGCAGATTGTTTTCGTGAACTTGACCCCTTAAACTTTATCAAAGTTAAAATATTATGATTCTTTTACAAAGGGGGCATTGAGATCTTTCCAAAAAGTCCTCATTTTCTCAAAATCGAGTTCTCAATCAAATTTTATATCCTTCTGAAGTTTTCCTTCATTTGGCGTCCAAAAATAATTCCAACTGTTAAAAAAAATTATTATTAACAAATATTTTCTTGGTAGACCCACAGGCCCAAATTTTCCATTAGCTCTTTTTTGGAAAAAAAGGCCAAAGGCATGAATTTCCCCACCGCTCTGTTGACCCGCAAGCCTTTCTTTTGTCAAAATCGCCTAAGTTTAAAAGAAAATTTTTGGGAAATTTTTCCTAATTTTTCCCACTGCCCTACCTACCCGCAACCAATCAAATGCTACTACATGGCCTCACGAGGCAACGACGGAGGCGTGGAACCTAATTAGGTCCAGCCACGTGGCATCACGAGGTGTCGGCGGAGGAGCGGATCCCTTAAAAACTTAGTGCTTCAAAAAATTTCTTTGGGAAAAATTTTCTAAGTTCTCCCACCGACCCGTGACCAATGGATGGCTGACATGTGGTGCATTGGGTGTCAACAGAGACGCAAATCGTTTTGATCCATTAGTGCCTTTTGGTGAAAAGGACAAAATTCTAAAAATTCTCCGACGGCCTAAATTTCTGCTAGAGTTGGGAAATGCCGATATGTGTCCTTTCGGGCTAGCAGGCGCATGGAGGCAAATCATTCTTTTGTCCCGAAAGGGAAAAAGCACTAAAGTTCTCCCCGCTCTGTTGGCCCGCGCATGGGAAAAATATGCATCCCCCCCCCTTCGGTATGCATTCCTCCTCTAGGAAAAAATTATCTCTGAAGTCCGCAGGCCCACGCATGGGAAAATTTTCTCCCCTAGGCCCGCAGACCCACTCTTGGGAAAATTTTCCTCCCAAGGTCTGTCGGCCCATATCTTGAGAAATATGAGGAGTTAGGAGGACTTCTTTATATCACCGAAAAAGATGAGGAAATTTCCTATCTAATGGGAATGTTGTTGGGAAGTTTTGAGTGGGTTAATTTTTAGAAAACTCAGGTTGAATATTTTAATTCTGTTAGAGAGTGGTATAGTGAGAAATTACCCTCTTAACCTAATTGATTAATCTAACCCTAAGTTTGGACCTTGTGATATTTTATAATTGTTGTATTAATAAAACTATAAGCTATTAATAATATTTGTCTTGAAAACATGCTTGTAACAACTATTGTCTTGTAACCTAGTTGTTGACTCTTTTAAAAGAAAAAAATATTCCATAATTTTCCTAACTAATCCTAGGTTGTTATTATGTCTCAAGTGGGTTGTTTTAGCGGGAGTTACACAAACACCCAACATTCTTCTAGGGTTGGTCCCCTATCCCATTTCGGTGTATAGTGATATCATTTTCCTACAATCACAACAACAATACCTCTTCGGCCTCAAGGCCGCATCAATAACATTGAGAAATAACACATACATATCGATCAATAATCATCATCAAAATTAAGTAATTCTATCAACTATCTATAATTTCTATTTACTTCGATTCTACCATTTTACTAACATCAATGAGATCACAAGACTAGTCCGAACAACTAAACATAGGCAATGTGTCACGAATATAATGTATCAGTATAAAATCATAACAATGCAAATCAACATGTATAAAACTATCCACCAGTGTCAGCTAGCATATCATAATCAAAAATATGAATCATAAGATATTGATGATCCCAATGTCTATATAGTCTATCATCTGCTAATCAAAATATAATAATCATAATGTCAATGTATCTAATCAACAGTAATAAAAAAAGTGGACAAGTGTCAAAGAGGAGTGGGCATTACAATTATTAATTCAAAGAGGAGGAGAAGGGATGTTTGTGAAAGAAAACATATCCTACAACCGACTAATTAACTAGAAATTTTTTAGTATCACTACTTTCATTATATTGTTGTTTCTTTTAAGATAAGAATCATGGGATATCAGCGTGTATATGTTATTATAGTCCAAGTCTACCAAATCATATTGGGTTATTTTTTTAATGAGTGATGATATTCATAGATGTAGAAAAAAATTCAAGATGTATTAAGAGGCACATCTATTTTCGCAAAGTAAAAAACATATTTTTAATAGGCACATGAATGAGATATTTTCAACTATTATGAAGGCATAGAGGACGAGATAAAAAAATCAAATTAACCATTATATTAGTAGTAGAGACATATCTTGTGTGGTGTTATCCACATTGGGATAAGGATCGTGGTATATTGTGGTTTATATGTTTATATAGACCAAGCCTACTAACTACTATGGGATTAAATTTTTAAATGAACAAAAAAAAATAGCCATTGAAGGAATTTAAAGATGCGTGATGAAAGCAATATTCAACTTAGGGTCATAATATACGTCTTTAAGATGGAATTGAATGAGATATTATTTGGTATTATGAATTCGTATGGGATGGGAAGGGGATAGGAAGACAAACTAAACATGTGATGTTACAAGCAAAAGATGGTGAGAAATAAAAACAAACCAAAGAGAAGTTTGATAAAGTGGACGAAATGATGAGAGATATAATGAGAGGATCATGATCAATAAATAAAATTAGACTTCCTATTACAACAAAATGACTAGTCTATAAGATGATGTGATTTACACAAGAAGGTTTGGAGGAGAAGGTTATTCAAACAAAATTCTAATACACTCTAAAGACATTTATGTAAATCAAAATTGGATGACATCTTAAAAACATATTTTCTAGAAGAATATATGGTTTATCTTTTTTCAATTTAAATGATTGAAATTTCTTAAAATTACTTACTCTCAAAATTATTTATTTTTTAAAAAATTGGAAACAAGAAAAAATATGTATTATAATTAATGAAAATACATGGAAAAAGGGGGTTTTAGGAAAACTAGTCACAAACTTCTTTTTCAATTCATAAAATCATGTCATACTTTACTCCTAATTGATGCCCTCGGCTTTTCAAAATGATACGCTAAACTTCGTAATACTTCTTATACTTACTAAAGGGTATAACTAAGATCAGGTGTGTCTAGTATGTAGGTTCTCTAAAATGTGTATCTAGTTCATAAAAGAAAACAAGGACTAATGTTTTAAGTTAGTATCTATGGATTTTTTGGTTGTAATCATATCAAAACTATCTCGTCTCTTAGATACATATTTTAGCCTCCTGATACTAATCACTTACAAGTGCACTACACACTCAGACGATCAAATGGATCTCTATATGGGAAAACATAAACCTATATTACTCATATATGTTGTGAGGTATATGGACAATAAAATCTGCATACAATGATGTATGAAACATATGTGCCACCACTTCATGAATAACAACAATTTTTCTTAGCCAATAATAAAACATTTATCGATTTAAAAACTAGCAAAACATGGTTTCTAAAATATGGGAATTCTACTTGAAAGGAAAGAAAACCAATTGTGACTCCAAAGTTTTCAACAAGGCATTCACAACCCAATTCTCTAAATTATAAAAAAATTGCAAGTTCAATGATAAAATTCCCTGCATAATTTAGGGTTTTAGAAAATCAAACCCCCTTTTATGTTTCAGTGATGCTTTAAATTTCTCAAATAAATTCTCTTTCTTTCTAAATTATGTTGAAGCCTAAAGTAAATAATTTCTTATCCCTCTCAAAGGACTAATTATCGTTTTAGATGCTCTAACTCCAAAATATGTATTTTTCAAATGGAAAACAATTACTTTTTAATACACAACTTATAAAATGCAAGCGAAAAATGGAAAAATTAGGTTTGTAGACTATGTCAGGGTGAATTAAATAGTAACACCCTAACAGATCACCGAGATTGTAACACAAATAATTTCATGACATAGTCATTTGTCAACTTTGTGCTAACATCACATTATAAACTCTTTCCCTAAAGTGATTACCTAAACATGCCTTAGTGTAACAAAAAATAAAATTAGTGTCACAGATCTAAGAGCATGAGACTAATGACATCCTATAGTCAATTTATCTATTAAACATACTAAAAATTCAAATTTGACAAAAACACATTTTTGTGACACTTACGTGAGTAAAGATTACCTACGTGAGATTAGGGTCACTAATGAATGACTACATGGTGTGACACTAAATGGTCAAAATATTGTAATGAAGTTTCTTTCTCATAGTGGCTCATAGATATATTTCTAATATTATACTACGCTCAAAATCATATCGAGTCGATCTGCTCTATTTTCTTCGTTCATTATATTTTTGTTGTGACTCAATGTTATATCCATATGAATAATTTTATTACAAATCCCTGAGTATATACATTAAAATACCACATCCACGCTTTTACTTTTGTAAGTAAGAAAAACTTATTTGGAATTACCTTATTACCATTAAAGTTCATGTTGTTTCTTAAGATTTTTTCCAAGACGACATGTGTCCTTCAAGAGTCCGTTGATTCTTTCTTTCAAGCTCATTTATATATATACGAGAAATGCATAATACTCTCTTCGTCTCATTTACGTATATGCCAAAACGTGTGGAACGAGTTAAAAGCTTTAACGATATGGTTGAAGAATTCAGCTTTTATTTTATCTAAATTATATGCCTTATTAAAATTGAATCTATGGATATTTCATATATAATATTGTCGGAAATACTGCTCTCCATACGGATCAAATTGAAAATGATATTATAAAATTACCTTGTAAAATGGACACCAAAACGATAATATTATTTATCATGAGTAAAACAAATATACGGATCTCACGTTATATTGAGATTTACATCACATTTCATTGTAAATAAAAAAAGTTTTATGAAAAACAAGGACTTTTTAACAAATGAGGGTGAGGATATTCTCAAAAGAATGGATGGGGTTGCTTGAGGAAATAAAACTGGCCAGAAGGTCCACCAGGTGGCAACAGTGCGACCGTCACGACATTGTCTGCTCCTTCTGGGGCCGTTAGATCTCCCGCTTGACCGCTCATGTCGGTTTTAACACTTCCTGGATGCACATTACTCACACAAATCTTTTTCCCCTCTTCTGCAAGTTGTTTAGCGAGCAAGCGGGAATATGCATTCAAAGCGAACTTTGATACACCGTATGGAGGGCAAAATATGGGCCAACCCTTTCCTTCAATTTGTCCGCTTTTCATATCCTCCAGAAACGTATTTATCATTTGATCGATAACTTGCTCGGTTATGCTTGAAACATCTGTAAGCGGCCTTCGAAACGACTCCTTCTTCAAATACTGTAAAAGATCACACAGTTAGATCTGTCTCAAAAGAAAATTAAAAAAATATAACAGCTAAAATTAAGGATGAGATGTCTCATACCCGTAGCAATCCTCCGTCTGACGAAACGTTGACGATTCGACCTTCTGATCGGATCAGCGGCAAAAGTGTTTCAATCATTCTTTTCGTCCCGTAGTAATTTATTTCTATGCATTCCTTTGACATCTCATAGTTTGTTTTGAATGCTTTTCCGAAATCCACATCGTCCTGAACAGAGAGACCAGAAAAATAAAAAAATTGCGCAAATCGCATATGAATTCGGTACAGAATTGCAGAAAATTGAATTCTTACGTAGATATGGTGATCCCCTGTTTTATTTAAGATGGCACGGTATGCAGCTTCATGATCAATGGTGACCCCAAATACACCAGCGTTATTAACCTGGAAACAAAACCCCATCAACAGTTAACCCTAAATAAAAAATACCCGATGAATTTTTTGGAAGAATTTGTAAATTTAGTCTGGTATTACCAGCATGTCGAGGCCGCCATAGTTATCTTTCAACCACTCTGCGAATTCTGAGATGCTGTGGGGGTTGTGTATATCCAGCTGGCGGAATACGACATTAAGGCCCTCATCTTTCAGGGTTTTAACCGCACTCAGGCCTCTGTTGACATCTCTTGCCGTGAGCACGACAGTGACACCATTTTGTGCCAGTTGACGGACAATTTCAAATCCAATGCCTTTGTTTGATCCTGTGACCACAACCACCGAATCGCTCGTCCACCACCTGCAAACACTCATCATATGTCAATACACGCAAATTTTCAAAAATCCAGGATGTTTTGAGCGCTCTGTCATTAAAAATTGGGATTTTCGCAACATACTTGTTGGTGCTGACATCTTCACTATTGACCGCCATTGAGAAGACAGAGCTGGTGTGAAAATTGAAATTGAAATTTCAGAAAATGGGAATGTTGTAATGCGTGTCAAGTATGAGAGCAAGGCGGGGTTTTATAGGGTTTCCACGGAGCATTTCATTTGGTAGCTTGACCATTGAACAGCATTGGGTATCTTTGGAAGCTTCCCTTGTAGACAGCGTAACAAAGTATTCCATGCCCCGCGAGAACGTTCTTTCAGTCAACGACGACCGTACCGGAACATTTATGGTTTACATTTCAATTTGACAGCAAGTTGTAAAATAATTTGGAAAAAATCCGCATTTTCCTCTTTTCGTGGGCCGCGGGCCCACGTGGCACGCCCATCAATTTTTATACAAATCTATTAAATTTTATTAAATTGAAAAGTCAATGTGACCGTCACATTTAATGGATTAAATGCGTGGTCGTTCCAACGTCTTGTGCTACACAAAGTCAACTTTCAAGAATCAATCTATTGCAACATAAGTTAAATTTGACGGCCGTTTACACATTTTGTTTTATGATTTTATGCGTAAAATACTTCCAATATTTGAATTAAGCGTCACACTTAAGATGCATATTTTAAGTATGGACTTCATTTTTTATATAGATGTACATGTAAAATATAGTAATATATATCAAAATGGTTCGAATGTGCACTAATTTAATCAAAAGCATACAACAAATTAATACTTTTGTATTTATAAAAATTGGCTACTTCAACCTAGAGTAAGTATATTAGATCTTAAATTAACTAAACAAGAAATCTCTTTTTTGGATAATACACGATACACTTTAATGGTTTTACTAGTAAAAAACTTTCCTTCTAAATCATAGAACAAATTGCAATCAACGTAAGATATCATATAGAGTCTTAAACCAATTTAACTGTAATTGATATAGAAACAACGATCTATGATTGAGTAATCACAGTAATGTTCGTGAATCATTGAGACCATCATCATGAAAGACAACATTTTATCTCTGACAAAGCTTCACCTATATAAGGTTACCATCAAGTCAATTACATTGCGTTATAAGGATGAGAACTAGTGGAATGTCATCTCAATAATATTAAATGATTCCTCCACCCAATGAAAATGACAAAGGTTTTGTCATCTTCAATAGCTCTGTCTATACAAGTAAAAATATCAAGGCTAAAGCATTCAACCTCCACACAATAAACATTGTAAAAAATGGTGCAATCATGTACAGTGTTCAATCAGTTTGATCTACCATGCAAACAATGTTGGTTACAGAAGCACCAACATGGAAGAGAATGAACTGAATTGTATATAATCTAATTAATCATTCATTATAATGTGTAGACACTCTCATCATTGTAATACAATATTTAAATTATTGTTTCCATAACATTCATTTTCCTCCTTTAAATGATCCGAGGTAGAGGGCAAAAAATGGATAGAAAGTTCAACAACATATAAATCGTTTGGAGTCTGTCTAAAACTAAAATCAACCTATTACTTATATGACATACCGCTAGACAGGTTCAATTATCGATAATTGTCTGTGGGTCACCTATTTTCTTGTAATTAATCTAACTTAAAACTAAAGGGGGGCTATAAATAAATGCAAGAGACTAGTTTTGTGGTTGGGTTTCAAATCTAAAACCCATTGGAAATTAATCATTTTTTATTTTGGTCACTTTAATCATATTGCACTAACATGAATAATGTGAGCAACGTCGTGACAATAAAGTGGAACATAAAGAGCAAATATTATTTGGGAACGAAAAAGTGTGAACCATCAAATATTAGATATGAGAGATGTTGTAACACCCACAAATTCAATGTTCAAAAACCACATTAATCCTTAAATAATTAGCTAGAAAGTTGCAAAAATATATATTTTTTGTTTTACGTTACAAGGATGTCAAAACCCTAATATACGTTTAATTGAATTCTTACCAACAAATGTTGCATTTCATATGATAGATCTGGGCTAGATGACTATTAAAATATTATTCTTTCATATCTAATTCAAATTCTAGTCTAATTATCATGACTATATAAGTGTCCAACTAATTTCTCTTACTAAATCTAAATGGTCTCCGTCTTGGTAATATAACATCCAGTCTATATTAAATAAATAATTAACCCTAGTAACCTTATTTCCCTTAAATTATTTACATTATTGTCCACTGAGATTATTCACTAGAGCCCTAATATAAGGGTTACATTTAAAAATTAAAACACTAGAGCTCTATGTTGCCCCGTTTATCCAATTACACATACTTTTGATTTATTTACAACTTTTACCATCATGGTATGGAACATTCTCACCTAATAAATATAGGGTTGATTCTCGACCCTTGGATAAAAACCATACGAGTCCCCAAGATTGGATCTACCCTAAAAGAAACCATAACCATCGTCAAGGGAGACTTATTAAGAATTTCATAACCTAAGCTCACTCATTTGTTTATCTTTCGTTTGTAGTTTGAACGAATGGATGCCATGGATCAAGGGAAAAGCATGAAGGAGTCTTCTTGGATCCAATGTGCAAGAAGAAGGGGATTCCATCCATTTGACTCCTCCTTTAGAATAGTTGAATCTTAGATTAAATCATGTATTCTTAGTTATTTATTTCAATGCAAGCATCTATCCTAGATCTGGTTTTAGATATATTGTTGATTAGTTCTCTATTTTTTCTTTGTTTTTCATTGATGGGGAATAAAATCCATTTTTTAGATCAAGAATTTTATGTATTTAAATCCCTATATGCAGGTTGGAGTATGGGTCCAAACAAGCATACACAACCCACATAGGTTGGATATGCATTTAGGTGAATTTTAGATCCATAAGAGTCAATGGTTTGGCATAGAAACACTATCTTTTGAAAAAAAAATTCACGCACAAGTTACTGACGACGTGATCTCTTGACCGACCACAGTAACCTCTGTGCTACCATGACGTCGGTTCCACTACCGTATCCCCAGTTCTTATGTAAATGAAAAATATTTTTAGATTATATTGTTTTAAATGCAAAGGGGGATAAGAGATTATTTCAAAGATCAACTTCTTATTCAATTTCAAGAAGTAGCATAACAGTCTCAAAGGCATCTGGTATAACAAAAGGCCACCACAAAGTATTGTCAAGTTTGTAGAATGAAATTTCTGCAGTATCCAGTGACTAATGTCGGTCACAAGAATACCGATGGCGGTTCATTCACGGATGTCAGGTTACTATCAGATGAATTCTATTTTATAAATTTTAACATATCTTCAACATTTTGTATATTCACACTTATCTAAATGACTTTGCCAACAATTATACATTAAATTTGGGTTTGTTGAGCAAGTCATAATATCATTTAAGTTGATAATCTAAGCTAGGAGTTAAATTTTAAAAACTGTAAACATGAAATAGTGACCGATGTCGGTACTAAGTACACTGATATCAGTTTAGACTGACTGGTGTCGGTCACTGTGTAGGCCATAGAGAGCTCTAAAAATGAATGTTTGAAGGAAAATAGATATCAAAGAGATAACTTTAACTTTAAATATATCAAAACTAGAGAGTGTTTAACTGTTTCAAACCAAAATAAAGCTATGACAACTTGACCAATTCACATTGTGATCAAAACATTAATATTTGTAACTTTATTTTCTTTTCAACACAAGTAAAATTTAAACATGATATCCATTTAAATCATTCCTTTACATACAACTATTTTTAAGAGAAAGGAAAGACACATTCTTATAATGATCTTTCTTCAAATATGATATTACAACTGGGGCAATAAAAAATATCCAAAGCAATTTTTCTCTTTAAATACAACTCTACTAGTGATTCCACCTAAAGTTGGAATTACAAGAAATTTCACAATAAAGGTTCTTATTTTACGTTCTAGACAAATGCTCCTAAGTCCCAAGATCTCCAACAAGCTTTACATTTCTTCACTTCAATCACATCACCAAAAATGGGGGAGAGGCAACACTTTCAAACCAACCAATAATCCAATGAGAAAAAGAACCTTGTCCTCCTCATTGGCCCATGAACCCCAACCAAAATGGAAATAAAGGATGGATCCAACTCATGGAAACTAATCACAAAGCTTCCAACAAGATCACAATAATTCAAATTTCACCACAATTTCAAAACACATTCTAACTTACAAAATAAAATCACACAAATAAATGAAGATAACCCCCAAACAAACAAATAGGATTTGCAGAATAGCAAAGCCAGTGAAGCAGAGGATCTATGAGGTGGATCCATGTAGGATGCCACAGGAATTTTGTCCTACCTCTAAAACCCTCCATATCAACACGATCATCAAAGCCTACAAGACCCTAGATTCTACAATCTCTTCATGGTCCTGAGATGAATTTCACATTCTCACTATAGCATCCACGTGGGAGTTCAAAACCCTATGTCTCCCTCAAAAGAACTAACTTTAAGAAACATGTAAAAAATTTAGCCTCTACTAATGGGGCTACTTTTCCCCATCTTACAAAACACATGAATGGGGTCTATTATTATGCCTCTCTATCCATAGGTAGGATCCTCCATATGCCATCTCCTACACCATAGTGTGGGACAATATCTGGCTTGAACACAACAAGCCTATAAATGGCATTCATTAAGCACACAAGTATACAAATATAAAAGGTAATAGAGTGTATAGCAAGGGTCAACTTCCTACCTTTCCATGGGGGTCAGAAATCACATATCCAATAGTCCACACCAAGCTCCTTCAATAAATCCAACTCATCTGCTCCAACAATTCCAACTATGAACTTGACAACATACTCTCTAACTCCTTAAATAAAAGACACAATCAATACTGAGAATTAAGTTACATCAAGAATAAATCAATATAAACTTGCATATAATAGAATAAAATAAGAGATGGGAATAATTGGCTTCCATTAAATAGCATGTAAGTCACAATTGTGATCCTCATCTCCACATAGGGACACCCCTAATAATTTTAACTTGTTATGTCATAATAAATTACACAAGTTGCTATTGATGACCCATCGTTACACACACATCTAAGCCCACACCCCCTATCGACATAATAGTACCAACATGTAACATGCCCAAAATTTTGATGTTCTAAAATCACATTAATCCTTAAAATCAATTATCTCCAGAGCCAGATGGCCATATAAATATATATATTTTGATTTAAGTTATAAGGATGTCAAACAGTATTATATGTTTAATTGAATTCCATATGTAGCAAAGTTTGCATTTCATCAGGATGGATCACATTCTAGATGATTAATTAAATATTCTTAATCCAGAAAGTCTAATGATCAATTTAATTATCATCTAAGTAGATAAGGGTGTCCATTAATTTCTCTTACTAGATTAAATAGTTCCTCTCTTGCGAATTAACATTCATAGGATCGATCCATATTTAATTAAACCCTTATCCTCAGTTACCTTGTAGTTCTCTTAAATTATTTTCTTTAATGTTTCCATTAGAATTATTCACTAAAACCTACTAGAAGGGTTACATTTTTAACTTAATACACTAGAGCCCTAAGTGGCCCCATTCACCCATTTACACATACATTTGATTTATTTTAAAATTTACAATAACAATATGAATATTCTCACCTAACAAATGTAGGGTTGATTCTTAACCCTTGGATCAAATCAATAAGGGACCACAAGATTAGATCTACCCAAAATAAACCCTAATCATCCTTAAGGGAGTCTTCTTAATAATTTCTTACCCTAATCTCATTCATTTGTTTCTCTTTGAGTTGATAGGTTGAAGGAGTGGATGTCATGGATCAAGGGAAATCCATGAATGAGTCTTCTTGGATCCTAATAGTGCAAGAATAATGGGATTCCATCCAAATGGCTCCTCCCTTATAGAATAGTTGAATCTTAGATTTAATAATGTATTCTTAGTTATTTAATTTCAATGTAAACATATATCCTAGATATATGGTTTGAGATCTATTGTTTATTAGTTCTCCTATTTTTTTTTTTTTCATTGATGGGAAGAAACCCATTTTGTAGATCAAGATTTTATGTATTTAAATCCCCATATGTAGGTTGGAGTAGGGTCAAAAAATGCATACAAAACCCTCATAGGCTATGGATCTACATTTAGGTGAAGTTTAGATCCATAAGAGCCAATGGTTTGGATCAGAAACATGTGTTTTCATGAAAAAAACCTAGTCCACACACAGGTGACCGATGGTGGTCTCTTGACCGACCACGGTATCCATTATGCTACCAATGTCAGCTTCCACACCAGTACTGAGCACACATGCCTATGTAGTTAATTTTATAAAGGATATGTTAAACTGTGTCCCACTTATTACTTTCTGAAATGCCAAACACATAGATGTAAGAGATTACCAAGGTGCAGGGCATCCAGAATTTAGGAGATTTTTTAACTTCTTATTCAATTTTAAAGAATGGCCATAATTGTTTCATTTGTACCTGGAGTAATCTTATCATGATAAACAAAAGGTATCTAGCTCACACCAATAATTCTTCAAGTTTGAATAATTATAATTTATGTAGTATACATTGACCGATGTCTATCATAGGAATGTTGTTGAACGGTTTACTCATCGATGCCCATGTTATTGTCAATCTTAGTCTATTTTATAAATTTTAGCATATCTTTTACATTTTTCATATCTACACATTTTCTAAATGACATTTCCAACAATTATCACATTGAATTTGGGTTGTTGAGCAATCCATAATATCATTTAAGTCTGAATCTAAACTAGAAGTTAAAATTTCAAATACTGCAACTATGAAATAGTCACTTGATGTCGGTACTGAGTACACCGATGCCAGTTAAGACTCATCGGTGTCAGTCACTTTGTAGGCCAGAAGAGCTTCTAAAAATGAATGTTAAAGGAAAATAGATATCAAGAGATAAATTTAACTTTAAATATATAAAAACCAAAGATTTCCTTTAACTGTTTTTTGTAAACCAAAATAAGGCTATGATAACTTCCCAATTCACATTTTTATCAAAACATTAAGATTTATCAACTTTCTTTTCCTTTTCATTACAAGGTAAATCTTTAAACATGATATCCATTTAATTCTGTTCCTTTACATTACTAACTAACTTTGAAGAGAAAGGAAAGACACATTCTTTAATGAGACTATCTTCAAATATGATATTACAACTTGGTAATAAAACTCTATACAATACAAATTTACTTTTAAATAACAATCTACTAGTTCTTCCACCTTAAGTGGGAATTACAAGAAAAATTTCTACAATGAAGGATTTCTTTTCCTTTCAACAAATGCTCTCAAGTCCCAAGTTCTTCTACAAGAGCTCCACCATTTCTTCACTTTAATCACAACAACAAAAAATGGGGGAGAGGCAATACTCTCCACCAACCAATAATCCAATGAGGAGAAGAAAATATCCTCCTCATTGGCCCATCTGAGCCCCAACCAAAATGCAATAAAGGATGGATCCAACTCATGGAAACATAATGCTTTCCACATCCTTGCCAAATTCTATATTTTCACAACTCTTTTATTTCAAAACACATTCAACACAAGATACAATCACAAGACATGAAAATTATCAACATACACACAAGGCTTGAAAATTCTATAAAGCCAATGGAGCAATGATCTATGGGGAGATCACTTATTCCTCCCAATGGGATTAGGTGTCACTGTTATCCCAAATTCACCCCTCAAGGTAAATTTTGGTAAAGCTTATGCAAATTCTTCAGGCTCAAGCAAAATGAAATGGTTAAGGGCCAAAATTTGAATTTTTGGCAAATGTACCTGATCCTCTTTTCTTTAATTCCCTCATGGTCCAATAAAGTAAGAAATTGTAAAAATATGAAAAATGGCCCAAAATGCCTATTTTAATCAGCAAATTGGGTCTCTGAGAGCTAACCCTATCCAAGGTACCAAGGACAACAAGGAGTTTCATCGTACCAAATTCATGGCCTAAAATACTAAAGAATGGCTAGTTCAAATGTATTGAAAATTGCGTGGAAGTTTTTTTGTCCCAGGTGGTCACATGTAAGACATCGGACATTTGGGACCTGCAAACCTGAAATGGCCGATTTGCAGCCTAGGAAATTAGAAAAGTTGGGCGCAAAATGTCTCGGGTGGTCCATGGACATTGGGACACAAGACCTGCATTTCCAAAAATATGAAATCACCGAAATCCTTTGCAAAGGAATCAAAAAAGTTAGGGTCAAATTTGGCCTAGGACGGGCTGCGGTACATTGGGACATGAGTTTGTCAAAATGCTGAAATGGACACAAAGATTTTGCAAGGTGGGTAGAAGGGATGTGGGTAAAGCAGAGGTCAACCGGCCCTGATGGCCAAGTCAATGACGGGACACGAGTTCACCAAAAACCTGAATTTGTATCCAAATTTTCCATAGAAGGAGGACTTAATCGGGTGGAGCAAAGATTTTTTTCAGGCGGCACACAGGACACTGAAAATAGCTTGGGACATGAGTCCATATGCAAAGGAAAACACTGCAAATAAGACCTAACTTCAAACGGCCATAACTTTTGATGCACGAGCTCTGAACTTTTCATCAAATTGGACTTATCTAATTGAGCATGACGTCCTCTATGCCACATAAACTTTATTTATTACAGTTTCAACTGAATATTTATTAAATGAAATATATTAAGCTCTGGTCATTCATTAAATGACAGAAATGCCTAGCAGACCCAAAATAGCTTCCCACACTCAGAAGGCCATAACTTTTGCATTTGTGCAACGAAAACACACAAAATTGGTACCATTAGAATTGTGGTTCCAAGACCCATGCACAAAAATCAAGAAATCTAGAATTTGATGAAGAATTGATGGTTATTTTTAGAAAACGTGGCCTAGTTCAGAATAATGGTTTTATTTGGTAGTTGCGATGCATTCAATGAAGCATGGGCTGACATTTCTCACTATGCAAGTTATGGGACAGTATGGGGGGGCTTTTGCAAGAAACATAACATCATTTCACTTCATTTACTACATCTTGCAAGTGGTTGAAGGATAGATTTCAGGATTTTTATTTCTCTCTCTCTCTCTCTCTCTCTCTCAGAATTCTATAAATTGGAGTGTTGGGCTCATTGTAAAGAGAGATAGTTTTGAGTAGCAAAACTCTGTCAAAATTTTTTTATGAAGCCAATGTGTGCAGCCCTTATAGTGGACTCCTTGCATGGTGATCCAGGCCCTTATTTTGTAATAGATTGAATTGTGCATATCAATGAAGCAATAGATACAAGTTTGTGGATGCTTCCCCCCTGCTATGTTTGTTTGCATTCTTCTTGCCCCTTCAAGATCATTTAAATATATTGTGTCTATCTTATGTTCCTTGTAGGGATTCATTATCATTGTGTATGTATGAAATATTGTTGTGAATGCATTTGCTAGGACTTGTGGAGAACTATTATCACCCCTTCTAGTATGCACTTTTTTCTACTTTTTCACACATTGGAAGACTACTCTCACACCCTCCTTTTCTGGTGTATCACCACTTTAGTGTAGGCTTTGTTTTCATGCACTCTCTCTCCCTGGTCCCTTGGAAAGTTAGATTAGGACAAGATAGTTTTTCCTGCATTAGAGTAGATTGTGGCAGGTAGTTTAGGAGTTAAGAACCAACTTTCTCTGGAGGTCTATCTCAAGTAGCAAGTCCCACAACTTGGAGATAGTACCCATGTTATCCAATCACACTGTGAGCTTCAAGCACACACACTTGTGTAAACCATAGGGTGTTGTGATTCAGTGATAACAATTTTGGCACACCTGGTGGGACCAAGAGGTCTTCATTTTAATTGCAGCAAGATTGATGTGCACTTGTTGTAAGTCTCTAGCTTGTAAGAAGCTCTGAAATTACACATCTGGTGACTCCTAAGAGGTAGAATCCACTGGTTTCAGTAGTCCAAGCTTGGTAGATTCATGAGAAGAATCCAAACAAGGTCAAGAACTAGAGAAGAGGGACTATTTATCTATCTACACTTGTCCCCAGATAGAGAAAGAAGAGGAAGAAGAGCTCAAAGGTCTCTCATCTCCACCAAATAGAACCTTATCAACACCTCCACCTAGAAGGCCTTTCGTTCAATCAACTAGAATTTCTCCAACCAATCAGAATGGTAACCCAATCCCTATGTCAACTTCACTGGTAGCATCCCGCTTGCTCTCAATGCACAAAATCCAGTTCCAGTTGCAGCATTAAATAACATTCCATATTTCACTGGAGAGAACCAAACAACTCTGATTGACCACATCTAGGACATTGCAAATGTCTGTGTAATTCATGAAATTACTGAAATGGACATTGTTGTAAAGTTGTTGGCATCCTCCTTTAAGGGTAAATCTTTGCAATGGTTCAGAGTCCTAACAGCATGATCTATCCAAAATGGGATCATTTATGCACAACTCTTCACAATCAGTTTGGAGAAAAGGGGGATAATTTGTCTTTATTGGAACAATTGACAACTATTAAGAGGGCTCCTAATGAACAGTTGACTGATTTCAACTTCAGATTCCAACATGACGTGGGATAGGATTCCATTGGCTGTGAGACCAATAGCTGAAGGTTCTTTCTATACTTCCTTAAAGCTTTAAATTCTGATATTTCCATGATGATTCAATCTATGGGAGGTATAACTTTACCCGACAGCCTATAACATTGCTATTAGAGCAAAAATTACTTGATTCAAGTTGGTAAACTTGCACCTAGGCCACCTATGCCTCTATATCTAGAACTAGGAACTCCAAGCACTAGTCAAACACCTACATTAGCTCTCATTCCTGCTCCAAGAAATCAGAATTCAACTGAAGCTTCTACCTCATCTTCTAGTACCTCAAATGAGCTCCAAGAAGTCATGAAGCAACTACAAAACTTGGGTAATGAGTTGGTGACACTTAAGAGGAAGCAAGCTCAAAATTATAGATCATATCAGCCTCAAACTCAACCCAATAGACCTCCATATCAGCCTAATAGGCCACCCATTCAAGCTACAAATCAGAACCAAGTCAAGCCTCTTGTTAATAGACCATTTCAGCCTTACAATCCTAATGTTGCATCCACATCTAGAGCCTTGGTACCAGTGTAAAATAACATGGCTCAGGAATATGATTGGTGTTTCCCATGTAATAAACCTCATAACTAGTCAATGTGTTTCAATGGTGCTTTGAATCAAGCCCTTATGGTGACAACAACTGGTGTGGAACAAGAGACAGGCCAAGAAGGAAATCAGTAACAAGAAGCAACTCAGCAAGAGGCACCTCCAAATGAGACCACACTTGTCAATTGGCAGGATGAAGATTTCTGTGGTATAAATCAAGCACCTTCTCAAAGTGTAGCAGCCAATACACGGTCCAAGAAAAGAAATATTGGAGAAGGAAATTCATCAAATTCAAATGATCCACAACCCTCTATTACTCCACAAGGTATGGGAAATCAAAGTGCAGCTCTTAATGTGCAAATTCAGCCCAAGCCACCTTCTAGACCAGCTCAAGTTCCGGTTATAATAGCCCATGTGCAAGAGAAGAATGTACAAGGAAAGGGGCAGTAGAGAGATAGCTCATCTCCATTCAACATCATTGAGCAGATGAAGAAAAAAAATGTAAACATCTCAATGTGGGAGTCATTGGCTATCCCAGGAACAAAGAGACCTATTGCAAGCTGCTATGGAAAATTGGTCAGCATCAAATCAGCCACCCAATCAACAAGAAAAGGTGCTCTTACCAATGCAGCTCAATAAGAAGGAAATCATGGAGGCCACCAAGGTAAAAATTTGAAGCCCACACCATTCTATATCTCATTGATCATAGGAGATAATTTGGTACATAATTGCATGATTGATTCGGGAGCAAGTAGCTCAGTCATGCCAAAACAAATAGCTGATCAATTGGGCCTTCAATATGAAGTCATCTCTAAAGGTGTGGTGCAATTGGATGGGACAATAGTAACAATGGTTGGAGTAATCAAATATTTGAGCCTCACATTGCATGCATGTCCCAATGTGACTGTCTTACAAGATGTATCAGTCATAGACTTTCCACCACTCTTTGCATTGTGTTTGTCAAGGGACTTCACTACTAAAATTGGAGGCTATTTGTCTATTGATTGGTCACACATGTTATTCAGAACAAGGTATGGAGCTAAGGCTACAATCAGATCTAAGCCAATTGTAAAATTTCATATTGAGCCTCACATGCCAAGTCCAATCAATGTCAAATTGTTCAACATTTGATCAAGAGGATTATCCCAAGCACTCATGAAGTAGATACCAAAATTTCAGATGCATTCCAGACTTGACTCTTGATGAATGGGAAAAAAAGAGGCATGATTTTGACCCTTACAAAGAAATGGAAGAATCTGAATTAGGATTTTATTATTTGCATGAAGAGAATCATTCTCTCCCTAGCATCACCAAGCCAGACCACAAGGATGATAATGAGGTATGGAAATTATTCTTTGATGGCTCAAGAAGTAGACAAGGTGCCAGGAGGAGGAGTTATGCTTGTTTCACCACAAGGTACAAAATATTACTCAGCTTTTTGTTTCCAGTTTGCTTGCTCAAATAACACAGCTGAGTATGAAGCCTTAATTCACAGATTGCATTGGGAAAGAAAGAGAGGTATAAAAAAATTGTAATTATTTGGTGATAGTGAGCTGATTGTGAACCAAGTTAGAGGAAAAAATTCTTCCAAGAATGATATATTAAAGAACTACAAGAATCAGGTATGGGATCTCATTGAAGATTTCAAATCTTTTAGCATCAATTCCATCCCAAGAAAGAAGAATGAAGTAGTAGACAGACTGGCAACAATCAGGGCAGCATTTGATGTTGTAGAAAGTATCAAAAGTGAGAAATCTCAAGCCTCATATCAAAGTGGTTGTAAGACCAGTTGTTCCAGATAACAATACAAGTTGGCAAGTCTTCGAGAATGATCAACAAATTGTCAATTTTCTACAAGAAGAAGTTGAGTTCTCCTGCTAGAAACCAAGACAAGTTGGAACAGCAGTATGGTGACCAAGTGGTGCAGCTGAGAACTAACAAATTACCAAAAGGTCTTGTAAACTTTGGAGTCAATCTTCAACCCAAATGATCAATTCCGAAAGGAGAAAGAAAACATTCAGGTAAAGGGTGAAGATTCAGAGCCCATTTTGGTAGATGAAGGTAAGACATTGCAAATTGGCAAAGTAAGTACCCAACAAGAGAAATCTGAATTTGTTCAACTTTTTCAAGAATTCCCAGATATCTTTGCTTGGAATTATAAGGATTTAAGAGGTTTCAACCCAAAGTTGGCACAACATACTATTGAGCTAGATCCAGAATCCAAGCCCATCAGACAGAAGCAAAGGCTAGTGAATCCTCACATTGAACCTCTCATGAGGAAAGAGTTGAACAAGCTGATTGAAGCTAGCATCATCTTCCCTATCAAACATTCAAGTTGGGTTGCAAACTTGGTGCCGGTGAGAAAGAGAAATGGAGAAATCAGATTGTGTGTAGACTTCCATGATCTAAATAGAGAATCACTCAAAGATCATTATCCACTTCCATCAATGGAGAAAATCTTGCAGGTTGTAGCTGGTTCCGAAAGGTTTTCATTGCTAGATGGCTACTCAGGCTATAATCTAGATAATGGTGAAAGAAGAAGATCAATTCAAGACAGCCTTCACTATGAAATGGGGCACATATGCTTACAAGAAGATTCATTTGGATTGTCAAATGTCCGGAGCAACATTTCAGCGAGCTATGGATATGACATTCAAAGGCTTAATCAACAAGATAGTGTTAGTATATCTAGATGATATCACCGTCTTCTCAAAGAATGCAGCAGACCACCTCTTTCACCTTAGGTAAGTATTTCAAAGGTGTAGAAGGTTCAGAGTGTCATTGAATCCAAAGAAGTGTGTATTCTTGGCACATGAAGGAAAATTATTGGGCCACATTGTCTCAAGAGAAGGGTTAACAATTGATCCTGAAAGAGTTGAAGCCATCTGAACACTTCCATTACCACACCACAAGAAATATCTCCAAATCTTCTTGGGAAGGATAAAATTTGTCCACATATTTGTGCCTGATTTTTCCACTCTTGTGAAGCCTTTAACAATGATGTTGAAGAAGAGTCTTGCATTCAAATGGATAATATAAGGAAAAGAGAGTTTTGAGGCCATCAAGCATGCAATATCACAAGCTCCAACTCTTATCAACCCATACTTTTCAAAGGACTTCATGTTGTATGCTTTTGGAGGATCAGATACAATCTTAGCTATCTTGGTGTAGCTGAATAGAGAAGGTTTAGAACAGCCCATAGCATTCTTCAGTCAAATCCTAGAAGATTATGAAGTAAAGTATTTTTTCATTGAAAAGCATGTCCTTGCTGTCATTAGGAGTTTGAAGAAGTTCAGACACTTGGTCTCGAACAACAAGATTCAACTGCTAGTGTCTCATGTTGGTGTCAAGGATTTTCTCCTAAACAAGGATTTGAATGAGAAAAGAGCAGGTTGGATCACTCATGTAATGGAGTATGATATTGAAATCAAGGTGACCAAGCTGGTTCATGGCAAAGGTTTGTGTGAGTGAGCTCACTTCCAAACCACATAAGGATTTTCTCCTAAACAAGATGAATCAAGTTGGAAGGATGAAGAAGAGGTTGTCATACTACTACAAAATGAGTCAATCAGAGAAGAAGAGGTTGTCAAGCAGCTAACTGATGCTCCCATTCCATGTTGGACTCAAGACTTGGTGCATTATCTCCAAACAGGTTTGTGCCCTCCAGAAATGAGCAAAGCAAAGAGAAGATACTTTAGATTACAAGCCATTCCATATGTGCTTATTGATGGTGTTTTGTTCAAGAAGGACATCAATGGTGTTCTATTGAGATGCATTGGAACATGTCAAGTTGAGAAGATATTACATGAGTTCCATGATGGAGAAGCAGGAGGCCACTTTTCTCCACGAGTAACATCTCTCAAAATCATGAAGGCTGGTTACTATTGGCCTATGGTGTTTAATGATTGCTACTCATGGATCAAGAAATGCAAGAAATGTGCATTCTTCACAGGGAAAGAAAGGTTAGCAGCCCTACCCCTTCGTCTAATTTTAGTAGATCAGTCATTCATGCAATGGGGATTGGACTTCATTGGAGTGATCAACCCAAATTCAAGTCAAGGCCACAAGTGGATACTTATGGACAATTAGACTATTTCACCAAGTGGACTAAAGCAGTGGCACTTAAGGAGGAAAATGAATCCAACATCTTGGATTTCTATGAAGGGATAGTCATAAGGTTTGGTCTCCCTACTACTATCATATCATATAATGCATTGGATTCCTTAGCACAAAATCACTAAATGGGCTGTCAAGAATGGTATATACCTCAGCACTTCATCAAACTATTACCCTTAGGGTAATGGCCAAGCAGAGTCTACAAACAAGAACCTACTAAGAATCATCAGAAGAACTCTTGATGAGAATCAGAGAACTTGGCACACAAAGCTCAAATCAGCTCTATGGGCTGATAGGATCACACCCAAGAGGTCTACAGGAAGCTCTCCATTCAAGCTTGTATATGGAAAAGAAGCAGTTTCTACCTATATCACTTGAGTTGCCAGCATTGGAACTCATGAAACAGTTGGAACTAGCTGAGTTGAGCCTATGGAAATCAGGTATGCAGAGCTGATGGAATTAGAAGAAGTAAAGAGAACATGCAGTGCATGACCATGGAGAAGGATCAAGCATTGATCAAGAAGAGCTTTGACAAGAAAGCTAAGGCCAGGATCATTCCAAGTTGGAGACTTGGTACTGAAGTGGGATGCTGATCATGTGCAAAGCTAGGAAAATATTCCAAGTTCGATGCCATATGGAGTGGTCCATACATGATCACTGAATGTAAAGGTAGAAATTCCTTCTGGCTGGATAAGTTGGATGGTGAAGAATTGTAGATTCCAGTCAATGGAATCTATCTCAAACATTGCTACTAGAAGGAGAATTTCTCACCTTGTACATATTAGTCTAGGATTTCCAATTCCTCTAAGTGCTTGTGCACATTGTTGTTGTTGTTAGAATAGGTTTCATTTCCCTAAGTGTTGGTGCACATGCTCTATTGCTTCTAGTGTATGTTTGTATTACAGTTCATCACGCTTCCAAGAAGAGGGACTGCTGTAGTGGAGAGATCATAGTTTCCTGCAATAGTTGCAAAGTTTAGATTCAAACAAATGTAGAGCAGCTAAAATCAGATGTTGTCAGTAGCATTCATAGATACTCATCATTCAGCCCCATGGATCACAGTTGCAGAAATGAGATGAAATCTGGTTTTCAAGACAATTTTATACTCTCACAAATCTTATTTTCAAGATTCTCTTATCAAATTGAGAGTGTAAGTAGTGGAGGGTAGTTCTAGGGTTCAGAAGAAGTGTTTCAATGACTCAAGGATGCATATTTTCAAAGTTCCAAATCAGATTTTAGATTATCAAGTAGACTCCATGCCCAATGGATTGCTATAGGAAGTTGGTCATACTTCATCTGACAAGACAGATAACCCCACTGAGTCACCAAATTGTTATCCCAAATTCACCCCTCAAGGTAATTTTGATAACTTACATGATTTCTTTAGGCTTGAGCAGGTAGAAATGGTTTGAGGCCCAAAAATTTAGAGTTTTGGGGTCCCTTTGGATTCTTCTCTAACTTCCCTATCCAAGAAAAATCCAAGAGTTAGAAAAATTTGCAAAAAATCCAAAAAAATGAGGCCTCTTTTAGTGCCTATTTTAATGTCATTGCGGGTCTAGAGGCTATGGATGGTACAAGTGCACATCGTACAAGGTTCATCATACCAAATTCGGGTCCGAAATGCCGCAAGGAGGCAGTTCAAATGTGCAGAAAATTAGATAATTTTGTTCCAGGCTGCACAAGGTCAACATGGGACAGTCGGGACCCGCAAAGCTGAAATTGCCAAAATGGTTGCAGGCAAAGGAATCAGCAAAATGTGGATATTTTTGACCCACGCGGTCTGTGCCATCAGGACAGTCGGGACCCAAACACTAATGAATTGGGACGTCAGGTGTGGGAGTCCCGGGAAAACGCAGTTTGTGAAAATTGGAAATCACTGATAGGTAAAGTGGGATGCACGCAAATGCGCAGAAGGTCAATGGCCCTCACGGCCCAGTCAATTGGGAGGACATTCATGGGACATCAAATGGCCAAAACCTTGCAAGTGATGCCAAGACAAGAAGGAGGCTTGTGGTCAAGTAAGTCACATATGAGTGTCTAGGACAGCCGGGACAAAGGACCCGAAATAGCCAAATGGTCTGCATGCAAAGGAAAACAGTGTAATGCTCTAGACCCTCCCGAACTTCAAACGGCCATAACTTTTGACCCCGAGCTCTGATTTTCATGAAATTTGACTTTCTGGAATGAGCACAATGTCCTCTACACCACAAAAACTGGATTTCTTAATTTTAATGAGGGTAGATATATGAAAATAAAGGAAACATCTTCAACTCCAGTAAATTAAATGCTCATTCCCGTTAAATGACAGAAATGCCTGGCAGACCCAAAATAGCTTCCCGCACTCATAAGGCCATAACTTTTACATTTCTCAACAAAAACACACAAAATTGGTACCGTTGGAATCATGGTTCCGATCTCGATGCACAAAAATCAATAAATCTAGAATTTGATAAGGAATCAATGGTGATATTTTATAGAAAATGTGCCCAGTTCAAAACAATGGTTTTATTTGGTAGTTGGGATGCATTCAATGAAGCATGGGCTGACATATTTCACTGCTGCAAGTTATGGGACAGTATGGGAGGCCTTTTACAAGAAACATACCATCATTTCAATCCATTTACTACCTTTTGCAAGTGGTTGAAGGACATATTTTGGGATTTTCATTTTCCCTCTCTCTCTCTCCTCTTAGAAATCTATAAATTGGAGTGTTGGGCTCATTGTAAAAGGGGAGATAGTTTTGAGTAGCAAAAACTATGTAAAATTTTTTTGTGAAGCCAATGTGTTGATAGGCCCTTGTAGTGGACTCCTTGCATGGTGATCTAGCCCTTATTTTGTAATAGATTGAATATGCATATCAATGAAGCAATAGATACAAGTTGTGGATGCTTTCTTCCCCTGTTGTGTTTGTTTGCATTCTTCTTGCCCCTTCAATCTCATTACAAATATATTGTGTCTATCTTATATTGTTGCAGGGATTCATTATCATTGTGTGTGCATGAAATATTTTTGTGAATGCAGTTGCTAGATTGTGGAGAACTGTTATCACCCCTTCTAGTATGCACTTTGCTTCTATTTTTTCACACATTGGAAATACTATTCTCACACCCTCCTTTTCTAGTGTATCACCACTTTAGTGTAGGATTTTTTTCATGAACTCTCTCTCCCTGGTCCCTTGGAAAGTTAGATTAGGACAGATAGTTTTGCCTTGCATTAGAGTAGATTATGGCAGGTAGTTTAGGAGAAAGAACGATGTTTCTCTAGAGGTCTATCTCAAGTAGCAAGTCCCACAACTTGGAGATAGTACCCATGTTATCCAATCACACATCGTGAGCTCAAGCACACACACTTGTGCAAACCATAGGGTGGTCTCCCTCAAAAGAACTAAGTAATAAATGCAAGCATTTTCTTATCCAAGGTGGGGCACCAAACCAAAATCCCTCCCAAAACATGAAATAAAATCTTATGTCTCCCTACATATAAGATCCCCATAGCCTTCTCCTGCACCATACTTAGGTATTCAACCCAAGATCCCAACAAGCATACAAACCATTCACTTGCATACAAATATACACATATAAAAGAAATAATTAAAACAAGGGTGTAATTCCTACCTATCCATGGTAGAACTTGATCAAAGAGTCACACACCAAAATCCTTTAAGCTCAATCCAACTCCAACAAGATCCAAATATTTAACAAGCACTCCAAAACTCTCTAACTCCCAAAAATATAAGAGACAAAATGAAATGAAGTAACCCCCTGTTGTCTACTCAAAATTTCCAGCTCTGATAAGAGTAAATTTTCAAAATTTTGAGTTTAAGTGTTTTCCTCTGAGGTGCCTAAGTCGTGAAATTGAAAAAATCTGTGTTTTGGGTCATTTTGTGTGATTTTCGTCGGGCCTTGTCGCGAACTTTTTGTCCCATCTGTCCCAAGTACGAAAGTGCATTCTGTTACCCTACCCGGCCGAAATCCCCGAAGCTGTCCCCATTTTCGGGCCCGTCAGAAAATTTTGTCCCAAGTGTCCCAAAACTTATTTTGCGTGTTGTTCCAATTTCGGCCGAATCATCCTTCCTGCGTACTTCGCACTTTCCTGTCCCAAATGTCCCAAAGTTAAAAAGTGCGAGCTTTCCCATTTTCGGCCGATTTACCCGAACCGCGTCCTTCGTGCAATTTTGTCCCAACTGCCCCATTTAAAAAAGTGTGAGCTTTCCCAATTTCGGCCGAGCCACTCGAGTCGCGTACTTCGGAACTTTTTGTCCCGAATGTCCCAAGTCCAAACGAGCCCGCTGTTCCAATTTCGGCCGAAACACCCGAATCATGTACTTCGCACATTTTCGTCCCATTTGTCCCAAATGCATTTGTGCGTCCTCTCCCTGTTTCGCCCGAACCGGCCGAGCCGCGTGTTTCGCGCATTGGCGTCTCACATGTCCCAAGCGTACCTAGTGTCATTTACACTTAGTTTTTCCCGCTTGCTCCAAGTATGATGCTTTTCAAATTGGTGGTTGTGTATTCAATGCACATTAAAGTCATTTCACTCTCCAAACGGCTATATAACGAGCATTCCCCTTTGCATTTTCGCATTGCTTCCATGCTATCTTTTGCTTGAACCCTCGTCATTTGAAAACCTGCGCGATCCCCCCTCCATTTGCAAATTCCTTCCAGAAGTCTAGGTTGCAGCTCCGAGACTATCACTATGAAGATCAAGTTCCAGGGACAGGAGCAAATTTCTCCGCTTGAATCTGCCGTTAGCAATATAGGGGACAGCGAAGCTCGTCATCTCGACTTCAGCGATTTTTGGGCAAGAATGACAGATGCAAACCCTACACCAATGGCACAGATGATTAATGATAGTGGTCTATCTTTTGCCGGAGGATTCCCAATCTCAGTACAGTGTGCTGATACAGTGCTTTCATGTGGAGCTCACTTCGACCCCGATTCTAGCGAATTGACAAATGTACATGGGGAACTCATTGCCAAGCTGGACGCTTCCGCCATTAGCGTTGCTCTGAGAATTCCAGAGATGGACAATGCTATAGTCGTCTCCCGGGATCAAGCACAGGCTATGTTCGACCAAGACAGTGACAAATACAAGGCGCGAGTGGCGAAGTCTTGGTTGAAGAACCCTAAGAAAGGTGCTTCTCGCCTAACCAAAACCCTCTTCCGAGTAGATTTCAACGAAGAACTGTCAAACTTCATAATCCTGCTGGCTCGGGTTATGGGTTTGCCCTCCACCAATGAGTTTCATTTCTAGATGTGCCCGCTCATCAGCATGGTGTGCCAGGGAACACAAAATATCAACTGGGCAGAGATCATCAGTATGAATTTGGCTGAGCAGCTATCCAACGTCCAGCAAAAAAAGAAGTTCTATATGACTTCCTACCTAATGTATACCCTAGCAGCATCCAGGCAGTGGTTTGGTTTCTCCTATATAGATGCACACAAAGATGATCCAGTGTATGCCTATTGCCCGCAGTTCACCTTGGAGACCAGCAACCGCAATTTTAGAAGGGTCAATGATGCTTTCACCATGTACGTGGTCAGATTGCTCGAAGGTGATACTGCAAGAAGGTTTTCAGATGAAGCCATGAACCTGATATCGCAGTATGGAGCCTATTTCATTCAATTCAGGAAATTTTCCTATATCAGGCTTGCTGGCTATGAAAACACTCCTCTACGGCTTCCCATGTTCTGTAATGATAAAATGGCTTTGATTGAAATATGCAGGCAACTAGACAAGTTGCACAGAACTTGCAGAGACAAGAAGATTTCTAGCTTGCACTTTCCCATCTCTCTGGGAAACTACACATGCAAAACAGCTCTGGATGCTCAGAACATAGAAAGATCCCTGGTCCCTATCACTGTTCATTTCTTCAAGCTAAGAACCTGTTTTGACTTGAAGAAGTTCATTGAACAGAACATCAAGATAGTCTATCATCACAGGGCAGATACAGAAGACTACTGGGCTGACTGTGCAGATGATTTTGAAGCCAGAAGAAGGCATTGTGGCAGGTTCTCCCTGCAATTGATCCAAGAACTCAGTCTGTACCAAGTTCCTGAAGGTCTCCAGGATGACAATTCTGAGCTATACTCTTATGAGTATGAAAATGTGATTAAGCACACCCCTCTGGAGGACCTGGATTAGAACAAGAAAGAGAGAGATGATCTGGCTGAGATTCTTGCTCCAGTCTTAATCAGGGACTAGGGTCTGGTTCAGTAAGAAGATCCAAGAATTCAAGAGGCACTCAGGAGAATCTAGCTCCAAGGATGATTCGACACCCATAAGAGAGGCATCAGTTCCAGAGTCTGGAACAGCAGTGAAAACCCCTCCTGCCTCAACAGCTCAGGGACCTGTAGAATCTACTCCTTCTCCATCTACCCAGGTATACAAGAAGAAACTCAAAGAGGTAAAGAAGGAGCCTACAGAGAATGATCCTCCAAGAAAACAGGTAGAGTTGCCTATAGGGCCAGAGAACATCATTGTTCTCAATGAAAGTGAAGAAAGTGAGATGTAACTCCTGCAAATGTTCCTGAAGATCCAGCAGATAAGGACAAGGAGGTCCAGAGCACTGAACTTCCAGGTACTACTGATTCTTCTACTGCCATTGCCTCCAGTGCTCTACTCACGTCTCAGCTTGAGTCAACAGCTACGCAGACCCTGAGTGTCATGAGCTCCCTGTCTCTTGGTCCCCTTGCTCCTCCTGTAGATTCTTCTTCCTCTTTTGCTTGGGTGCAACCTCTAGTTGACAAAAGGAAGAGGAAATCCTCCTCTCTAAGCTTGGGACCAAATTTTGATGCTGTAGCAGCCTTGTTGGGCACCACTCCTTCTCGTGCCAAGAAAGCCAGAACCACCTCTAGAATTGTGTCTGATGCCCAAGGTCATCAATTCTTGGAGATTGCTAAGCCTACAGTAGACAAATCAGAATCAGACTTGCTGACATCTGACTTAGAGCTTTCAAGGATCCCTATGGGAGAGTCTACTCCTGAAGGTGAAATTCAAAACCTCCAGGAAACAGTCACAAGAGTCATTGGGAGGGTAGAGAAAGGGAAGCAGACTATTGAACAGTTGGAAGAACAAGCCCAAGTTCTCATAAGTTTTATCAAGTCACTCTTGTCTAAGGACAAAGTTTTGGACCCTACCCCCTTGACTGCTCTACCGCCTCCTGTAATTCTAAGCCAAGATGAAGTGCAAAGTATTAAAGATATGCACAAGTATTCTGTCTATGGCAGAGCTATTGAAGCCATGGTGGATGACATGCTTGTTGCTGGGCTAAACTTCATCGATGAAGCTTTTAAACTACATGGAAAGGTAGACAATTTGCAACAGAAGCTATCCTCTACTATTGGGGTTATGGATAAAGAACTTAAACTCTAGAGCAGTTGCATTGTAGACCTTCACCTCATGGGACAGACAGACGAGAACGTCTTATTGGCGAATAAGATTTTCGATGATGCCAAAGACAATCTATCAAAATCCTGGGTCTACAGCGTAGAGTGGAAAATCGAAGTCCTGGAGGAAGCTGTGGGAGAAATGAAGAACAGTTGGCAGAAGGGAGAAGCTTTCAAGACACTGGCAGTTGCTGCTTTCAAAGATATGCATTGTCATCTTCAAGATGAAAACTCTGGTGCTTCCTTGTCCTTGCAAGAAATCAAATCTCAGTTCAGAGCTTTTGTCAAAGATCATCTATTCAAGGAAAGCTCCATCTCTAAGGAAAAGATGAAGGAAATTTTTTCTGTTCAGTCTGCCATTGAAGAAGCAAACAAAGATTATCATACTCACGTCGAGTTTGATAAAGAGATGGAGAAATGTCTGGGATTTTGGACTCAGTCTGCAGCCAACACGTCAGTCCCTCGTGGTAGAGATATAGCTGAGTCATTGAAGAAATTCAGGCAGCGGATTCTGAAGATAGTGGGTCCCTCCCAGTAACCGGCCACCTGTCTCCTTCTCCTTTCTTTCCTCTTCTTCCCTTTCTTTTCGTATTCTTTGTAACCAGTTAAGGTATTGTAACCGGAGGTCCTTAACTATTCTTTAGTTAAAAGAAACGGTTACGAAGAGTAACTGACTTATAAGCTATATAATGGCCTTTCCACGCCATTTTGCAGGGAGGAAGAACTTGGAATGTTTGCTGAAAGTGTAATTAGATCTTAAAGAAATCAATACAAAAGGGCTTTTCATTCTTTGTCTATCTAATTCTTGTTATCTCTGTGTTTTCCTTAATATCGTGGAGATCATTTTGTTCCTAACTCGTTAGTCTCTCTGATTGCATACTGTTTAGTTTTGCAAATACAGTGATCTTGTACAACCAAGAAGGAACTTTGTGTCCTTGATTAATAAATCTGAAGAAGGTTATTTATGGAACTTTGTGTCTTTAAATTTAATCTCATTCAGCCATCGCAAATGATCTTGTCTTAAATTTTTTGAAGCTTCGCATACACGAGGAATTATTCTGCTATCTATAATTCTGAATGTTGCCATTCTGCTCATCTTCTTATTCCCTTTCCTCAGTCCTTGTGTAATTGATGATCCTTGTGGAAAGCACTTTCGTAATATCCAAGTTTAACCATAAAACAATGTTCTGTACATTTGTAAATAAGTTCGTTTCAGAATAAGGGAACCTCTCCCATTAAAGAGGAGGGACTTTTCGTCCCCTGACTGTTGCTCTTCTAAAAAGTCCTATTTGACGACCAACACCCCCAAACAACCAAATAAACTTGCATATATAGAACAAGTGAAGAGGAGGGTGAGGTGGCTCCATGTACGATGCCACATCACTTATCCTCAACTCCACATCAAAAGTCAAACCTCAACCCAAATGAACAATAAATTAGTGGTTGAGAGTAATGACAAGACTCTTACACACAACCCCTAAGGACATGTTTTAAAACCTGTAACGCCCATAATTTCAACATTCTAAAACAATGTTGATTCTTATCCAATTCTAATGTCAATTTGATTATTATCACTAGATAAGTGTCCATTAATTTCTCTTATTAGGTTAAATAGTTTCCCCCTTGCGAATTAACATTCAACCCACATTTAGTAAACACTTATCCTTAGTTTCCTTAGTTATATTAAATTATTTTCTTTAATTTCAATTGAATCATTCACTAAAACCTACTAGAAGGGTTAGATTTTTAACTTAATACACTAGAGACTTAAGTGGCCCCATTCACCCATTTACACATACATTTGATTTATTTAAAATTTACAACCATGATATGAATATTCTTACCTAACAAATCTAGGGTTGAATATTCTTAACCCTTGGATCAAATCAATTGGGACCAAAAGATAAGATCTACCCAAAAGAAGCACCAATCATCCTTAAGGGAGTCTTCTTAAGCATTTATTACCTTAAGCTCATTCATTTGTTTCTCTTTGGTTGCAGGTTGAAGGAGTGGATACCATGGATCAAGGGAAATCATGAAAGAGTCTTCTTGGACCTAGAGTACAAGAAGGGGGGGTTCCATTGATTTGGCTCCTCCCTTAGAATAGTTAAATCTTAGATTTAATCATGTATTCTTAGTTATTTATTGGAATGCAAGCACCTATCCTAGATCTAGTTTGAGATCTATTGTTGATTAGTTCTCCTCTTCTTCTTTTTTTGTTTTCATTCATGGGAAAAACCCAATTTTGTAGATCAAGGGTTTATGTATTTAAATCCCTATATGCAGGTTCGAGTATGGGTCCAAAAAATCATACATGGCCCTCACAGGCTCGGTCTACATTTAGGTGAAGTATGGATCCATAAGAGCCAATGGTTTTGTTGGAAAATACTTTTTTAAAAGAAAACAATCCATGCACATGAGACTGACTATGATTACCACTGTGATACCGATGTCGGTTCCACTACCGGCACCGGTGCCTGTGTTAATGATAAGTTTTGTTTTTTTTAATATTGTTTTGAATGTAGGGGGTAAGAGATTAATTCCATGAGAAACTTCTTATTAAATTTTAAGAAAGCATAACCATCTCAAAAACACCTAATATAAACAAGGGCACAACAAATGACTGTCAATTTTACAGAATTGAAATTGGTGCAATATCCACTGACTAATGTCTGTCATAGGAATGCCAATGAAAATTCAGTCCTCGATGTCGGTTACTTTCGGATGAGTCCATTTTATAAATTTTTACACATCTTCAATATTTTATGCTTCACATTTATCTAAATGACTTTTCCACAATTATTCATTAAATTTAAGATTGTTGTGCAAGCCATGATATCATTTAAGGTGATAACTGAACTTAGAGTTAACATTTTAAATATTGCAATATGAAACAATGACTGATGTTGGTACTGAGTATACTGATGCCAGTTAAGTCTCACCAGTGTCGGTCACTATGTAGGCCAGAGGACTCTAAAAATGAATGTATAAAAGAACATATATATAAAAGGATAAATTTAACTTTAAATATATGAAAACTAAAGAGTGTTTAGATGTTTTATCCTAGAATAAGGCTATGACAACCTCCCAATTCACATTTTGATCAAAACATTAAGATTTGCAACTTTCTTTTCTTTCCACACAAGGTAAATTTTAAACATGACATCCATTAAATTCATTCCTCTACATAAAAAAAATTCAAGAGAAAGGAAAGAAACATTCTCTAATGAACTTCCTTCAATTATAATATTAAAACTTGGTAAATAAAACTTGCAAAGAAACTTTTATTTTAAATACAAGTCTACTAGTCTTCCACCTTAAGTTGGAATTACAAGAAAATTTCTACAATGAAGGGGTTCTTTTTTACTTCAAAAAATTCTACAAATCCCAAATTCTTCAACAAGGTCTTCACCATTTCTTCACTTGAATAACAACCGAAAATGGGGGAGAGGCAACACTCTCCACCCAACCAATAATCCAATTAGGAGAAGAATTTATCCTCCTCATTAGCCCTGAGCCAAAACCAAAATTCAATAAATGATGGATCCCAATTGTGGAAACTATCACAATTAAAAATTTCACATTTATTTCAAAACACATTCAACACAGAATACAATCAGAAATATGAAACTATGAACTACACAAGGCTTGAAAGTGCAAAGCCAATGGACTAAGGATCTATGGGGAGATCACTTATGCCTCCCAATGGGATTAGGTTCCCACCTTAAAACCCTCCAATATACATCTCAAAACCCCTACACAACTCCTATGCCTCCCTTAAGATTCTCTTATGCCTCCCACATTCTCTTATGCCTCCCTAAAATATCTTATGTCTCGCTCTGAAGAACCAAGTAAGACATGCAAGAATTTTCTTATCCAAGGCAGGGCACCCAACCCAACTCCCTCCGAAAACATGAAATAAACTCTTATTCCTCCATATATATAAAATCCCATAGCCTTCTCCTACACCATACTTAGGCATTCTACCCAAGATCCCAACAAGCATACAAACCATTCACTTGCATACAAATATACACATATAAAAGAAACAATTAAAACAAGGGTGTAGTTCCTACCTTTCTATGGTATAACTTGATCAAAGAGTCACACACCAAGATCCTTCAAGCTCAATCCAACTCCAAAAAGCTCAAAAAATTCAACAAGCACTCCAAAACTCTCTAACTCCTAAAAATACAAGAGCACAAAATGAAATGAAGTAACCCAAAAATTTTTTTGCATATATAGAAAAAGGAAAGAGGAGGGTGAGGTGGCTCCATGTAGGATACCACATCACTTATCCTCAACTCCCCATCACAAGTCAAAACTCAACCCCAATGCACAATAAATTGGTGTTTGAGAGGAATTACAAGCCTCTTACACACACACAATCAAAACCCACACCCCCTAAGGACATAATTTAAAACCCATGTAAGAAAAGTGCAATAAATGTAACTTTTTGTCTTACAAAACACATAATGGGGTCTATTTTTGACCCCCCAAATCCATAGGTAGGGTTGGTATAAGGAATTAAGAGGTGTGGGAAAAGCTTAGCTTGTCCCACAAGCCTCCAAAAATGGCCCTTAAGCCCAAATCCGAAATTCCAAGGTAAAGTAGATTATACCGCACTCAAAGTCACTTACACTCAATCAAAATTACAAAAACCCAAAAGACCAACTATTCTAATAAATGACCCATTTTGGTCACATCCCCAAATAAATTAATAAACATGATTAATTCACTTAATTAAGGCACATTAATCAACAATGATAAAAAGGGATTACATCAAAAATTAAATCACATACTCCACAATCAAATAAAATATAAGGGAAATAATTACACACAAAGCCCATGGTCACAATTGGAGGTCATCCCCCCATGGAGACCCCCTAATAGATTAAAACAAACATAACATATTACACAAGTTTCCATGGTGAGCATCGTTATATCCATCAAGTATTTCGTTGTGGTTGTTCTCTAATCCCCCTTTTAATTGGTGTGATATAATTACTTATGGAATGACACAATACCTCCTTCAACCTCATGGCCACATCAAAAACATCAAAGATAAAATATATGCACATAAATTAATAACCATCCTCATATAGCTAAATCATCATCTCAACTAAAAAATGCCATCATTTGTCTTAAATTTCAACAACATCTCAATTCTATCCTTTGTCAATATCAACAAGATCATGAGATTAGTTCAAACGCTAAATCCTAGTCAACACGATGAGAATTCCGAATGTCAATAATATATATGCTAACAACACATCATCATCATCAGTATAAAATGTCTCTCTACGTATCTAATATTCCACACAATCATATTATGAATCACAATCCATCAATAATCAGAATATCTCTATCATATAACATCATGTTAAACCAAAATGATACAATAACATCCATTTCTATAGTCAACAGTAATCAAAATCAAAATATAATAAGTGTCGAAGAGGAGTGGGCACTACAAAACCCATGTAAGAAAATTGCAAAAAATGTCACTTTTTGTCTTACAAAACACATAATGGGGTCTATTTTTGACCTTCCAATCAATAGGTAGGGTTGGTATATAAAATTAAGAGGTGTGGGACAAGATTAGCTTTTCCCACACGCCTCCAAAAATGGCCCCCTTAATCCTAAATCAGAAATTCCAAGGTACGGTAGTGTTATCCAATTTTGCCCCTCAGGCAAAATTGAACAACATGGTCATGCACACTATGAAAAAATGGAGATTTTGATCCATCAAGAGAGATTTCATTGTGAGAGGGCCAATCACATTATAGAGAAACTCAGGGGTTTGAGCTCATTAAGAGAACGAAGATGTTCCGAAGTCTGAATTTCAGACTTAGGAGGTGGAGCCTTTCAGAGGTAGGCTAAAGGTGAATTTCAGGGATTTAATAGCAAAAAAATTTGAAACCAAAAATGTCCAAAATTCTAAAAGTCCAAATTTTCAGACTTTCAGGTTTTGGACTTTCAGAGATGTGGAATTCAAAGTTTCAGAGTCTTCTACGAAAAAATAGAAAAAGTGACGAAAAATGTCTAAAATCCTAAAAGTCGGAAGCCTGAAAGGGTTCGGATTTCGAAAGTCAAACTTGGTTTCAGAGTCAATGTGGTGACATTTTAATATTTTCAAACTTTCAGATTTTGGAGATGTAGAATTCAGAGTTTTGGAAATCTCGAGGCGATTTGGGGATGAACAGTGAAAAAGGTCCGAAAAGGGAAAAGTTCCAAAATTCTAAAAGTCTGAAATTTCAGACTTTCAAGTTTCGAAGTTTCGGAACTCTTGGGGTGATTTGGGAAATGAATACTAAATTAACTTCTGAAACCAAAATTGTCTTAAATTCTGAATTTTGGGATTTCACAGTTTGCATGCATTTCAGACTCCAAAAAAGGAAGATCAGCAGCTCACCATTTTTAGCAGAATGACACCTCGACCTTCAGATGACCATAACTTTTGACTAGAAGCTCGCATTTGTACTAGAAAGGACTTTTTGAAAAAATTACAGTCTCCTCTACACAACTATGACAATACAATTTTCCATTTTAGAGAGTTTCCTAGGTTTCTCACCTACCACAATAATGAAGGCACGGGCTTCCTTTCTTGCCCAACAAGAAAGATTACATGGATGCATGGGTTTTGCAGTGGAACCCATCATTATTGCAGGTGAATTTCCCATTGGGGTGTGTATAATTTTACTTGTACATAGTGTGTATGTGTGTTTTGTTGCTCGTGAACATCCATTAGAGGGGTAGCATTGTTGAAATCAGCTCAAGTTTCGTATGTTTCCAAGTGGCTCAGGGCACAATTTCAAAGATTAAGATCAAGAATTGTGGTTATTATGCTTAACTCCATGCCAATGACTTCGAAGGCTATGGTCCTCTTCATTTAGCAAGAAAATGGCCTTAAAATTCACCAAAGTGTTATTCCAAAGAACTCTCCCAATATATTTGGATGACTTTTCATGTGCTCAATTGGATCCTAATGCTTCACATTTTAGGGTTATGCACCCGTAGGTTTTATCATTAGAAATTTGCATAGGTTGGTATTCCTTCCACGCCTTCCCAATGCATGACAATTCTTCTAAGGCGCCCCTCTGCAGATGCTTCAAATGGAAAGTTCTGGGTCTTGTGTCAAGTGCCATCTTTTCTTTCTTTCGTAGAGCCCTTCCCAGTTGGATATTAGTGCCCTGCTTCGCATTACTATTCTTTCACTCTTCACTCCTTCCATTTTCCCATTTATTGCTTCCCCTCTTGCACGTGTGGCTCCAAACTTCAAAACTTGAGACAGAGTGAGTCGATCGAAGCAAAAGCAACAGAACCCACAGAAAGAAGGGTGCCGTGTCCAGCTCAGTGCACCTTCAAAAGGTGTGACTAAAGTAGAGACCCAAACAAGGGCAAGCTCTCCATGTGTTAAGACCCAATAAAGTTACACCAGTGTTAAAAATCTAAGATCCAGCGAAATCCTCCACGGCGTCATCAACGTGCCTCCTCAAAAGGTGCGAAAAAAAGAAAAAGTAGTCCAAACCAAACGCAAGCTCCAGGTGTTAGAGCTGATAATTTATACCGGATGTTGAAAAATTATAAGCATGGAAGAGACAAGGGGAAGCCTCACGTGTCAGGCTCCACACATCTTCAAAGGTAAAATCCAAAAATAGTCCACAAACGAGTGCAGGACTCATGTGGTTAGAGCCCGGAGAAAGGCAGAACCGGATTGTTGACAATGCTAAAACTGGGAAGAGCCAACAGAAGCTCACAAATGCCGATTCGCAAAAACTCAAAGGTAAAATCCAACTGGCAGTACCCAAAACGTGTGTGGGATCCCACCAGTGGTTAGGGGCAACATAGTTGCTCCTAAATAGGCAGAAAGGCATAACATACAGAGATCAGAGAAAGCTCGTGGATGATGCAAAGTGTCCAACCATCGTAACTTCACGAGTGCAAGGAGGGGATAAGTTTTGGAAGCTCAAGGGCTTAGTGGAGGCTAACTACAAAAGGTCCCACCCGAAAAGGGGTTTTGCAGTATTATATAGTGGGGCTGATTACTCACCCAAGGGAACTTCTTTAATAGTAGTAACATGGTATGGACGGTGCCAACTTTTGGACGTCACTTCCCAAGACCATAAACAGCAGGAAAAAATATTAAGAATGTACGGGCTTCAAGTGGATTTGTAGGATAGACTCCAAAACCCAAGCCAATTGGGATGAGTCAGAACTTGCGAATACGGATCAGATTTTGATAGGAGAGGACTTTTTGAAGATTCTCGACGTGGTGCTACTCAATAAAAGAAGTTAGGCTTCTCACATACCACACTAATGAAGTATGCCTTCCCTATTTCCTAACAAGAATAAACAATGCGATGGCATGGGTTTTGCAGTGGAACAATCATGGGTGTAGGTGAATTCAAGGCCTTTTGGGAGTGGTGAAGAAGGGATTCAAAAATTTTTCTATCCTTACCTGATCATTCTTCCCTATATATATAAAGGGGGGAAATTTTCTAGCGGTGGTCAGTTCTTCTATCTTGACCCCCCTCTCTCTTTTTATCTAGGGTCGAATGTGAGTTTATTACGGCCCCTTCTCTAATTTTAGTGGTGTTTATTGCCCTCTTTCCCACTCAATAATGTACTGTGGGTGGGGGAAACAACCTTTCATGGAATAGTTAAATGTGTTTTGTGATACATTTTATCCCTCCTTTTCTTATTATATAGTCTAATTCTTTTCCTATCATCAATTACAGATTATGACTTAGTATATCTCTAATTCGACATGCAGGTTTGAGAGTTTGGTGTTTAAACTGGGTTTGAAGTGGTGTTCGTGGTGGGAAACTTTGATCTTTTGGTCTGTGATACCACTTGGTCCATCTCCTCCATTACTCACCTCTCTCCATTTAAGGAAGTGACATTGGATCAACAACACCCATTTTCTTGGTGGTATCACCTCTGAAAGTCTAGGATTATTTTATTTTCATTCCCCCTCTCCTAATCCTAGAATTGTTAGATAGGAGTAGATAGCCGCATTTCCCTTCCTTTAAGTAGTTTAGGAGTAGGATTAGGAGGAAGAGGAATCCGCTTCTCCAAAGCGACCATCCAAGTTCAAAAGTCCAGCATCATTGAGAGAGAGTAAAATGTAGTGGATTACACCTAAGTACCCCACTTAAAATCAGGCCATTTAGAGGGCGTTGTGATTACGCATCAACAAGCACTATAGATGTAACTATTTAATTCCAACCTATTTTTTCCCAACTTTCCATTTGTTTCTTCATCTTAGTAAGAAAACTTAATGCCATTCATTGAAAAAAAATTATCACAAAATAATTTAACAAATTACAGGGTCTTCCAGAATAGACAAAATTAAGAGGAGATGGCATGTCATGACAAGCATCATAGTCTATAATTAAGTTGCATTAGAGTGTGTGTCTTTTTTATAATATTTCTGCAATAAATTGGGTTGCTTTAATTTCCGATTTTTCATCATAACAATTTACTCGTATCTGCTCACTATAGGGTGTGTTTGAGATCTTAAGAAAATCTGTGAGCTGCCAACGAGAAATTTTAATGGGTTTGATCTATTGATGATCCTGCTTGGAATGGAGGGAGTAGAAAAAAATATTTTGATGTTTGGTCTCCCACTTAAGCCAGAGCAACCTCAAAACCAGATATTGTACAACGGGCCAAGTGATGATCATTGAGCTTGAGCTGGTGCTAAGTATCAACCGATTGTAACTAACGTATAATATAAAAAGGGGCGGCATCACGAATAACATAAATCTTCTAAAACTCCTTGTGTGACACAATCAGTTCACTTACACCACTAAAAGCACACCTAATTACGAAATTACAAGAAAATACTGGGGTTGTGCTAAAGTTCCACTCCCAAAAAAACTGTTACAGCTTAGAACGAAGGCGGGCATTGCGCCATGTCCAAATTTAGCCATAAGAGTGGGACCATAACCAGGTGCTTAGGCAAAGGAAACATTACTGAAAAGTAACGTGATGAGATGGGACTTTGGACGGGGCCCCATGCCAAAATAATCTTAAAATAAATGAGATGATGATATGAAAAACGAGGGTTTGACCACACCGTGACAGGGAAAAATCTTTGTGTCAAAATCAAAATAGGATGATGAGAGAGAGAAGTACACAATCAGTACTAGTTAAATACTTCCGATGGGGCATTCCTCTCGAAAGATTGGTCCAAAGTATACCAAAACTGAGCAGTCAATTCCTTTTATAGTCGTGAGGAAAGGACAGAACAATCCCCTAAGACTTGTAAATAAATAAAAAACATGCTACACTCATAACCACACCACGCATAGGGAGGGCTCCGATATTATCATCAAGGATTGTTCTATCAGAGTCAAATACAACATAAATCAGCCAGTAAGATAAGGATAAGTTGTTGTAATGCCCACTTTTCTTCAGCACTATTCCATTATGATTTTTTTATTTATTGTTGCCTAGAGACATTGACATTAAGAGGAGGGGATGGGGAGCGAGGGGAGAGAGGACGAGAGAGAAATGGGAGGGAGGTGAGAGGGGGGGAGCACAGGGGGCGGAGGGGGAGAGGTTAAAAATGACCCGAAAGGGAAAGGGCGAGAAGGGGGTTGAGGATGGTGAAAGAAAAGGAAGAGAAAAAAAAAAAAGAGAAGGGATAGAGAGGGAAAAGAGGGGGGGGGGAGAGTGAGAGGAGGGGGAGGAAAGGAGGGAGGAAAGGAAGGGGGGGGGGGGGAGACAAAAGAAGAGGGGAAAGGAAGGGACCGAGAAAGAAGCAAAGGGAGGTAGGGAGGAGGGAGGAGAGGGAGGGGGAGAGAAAGGGGGGGGGGGGGGAGGAGGGGGAAGCAAAAAGAACAGGAGGGGAGAAGGGAGGAGGGGGAAGATAAGAAAAGAGTAAAAGGAGGGGAGAGAGGGGAAGGAGGGGGAAAAGGGGTGGGGGGAGAGTGGACTACTCCCTCTCTTATTCTAGTGGATTTACACTCTTCTGGTGTTTCGCGCTGATAATGTTGCCGAGGGCAGGCCTTCCCGAAGTGCCGTTCGTAAGGATTAAGTGTTTGATGTTCGTCTTTTATACTAACATGTTATATTCATGATGCATTAGGTATTTGTGGATGTTCTCAATGAGTATTGTGATTAATCAGAGGCATGTTCGGTTGTAATGGGATATAATCGAATTATTTGATATGGTTGATAGATGATAGAATTGTTGAATTTTGATGACAAACTATTGATTTCTATGTATGTGTTATTTCTATATGTAATGGATGCGATCATGAGGCCAGAGAGGAAATATTGTTTGTGGATGCAGGAAAATGAGTAATCACTATTGCACCAAAGGGGGATATTAGGACTGTAAATAACCCTCAGGAAACAATGTTGCGGTGTTTGCGAAGGTCAATTGTTGAAAACTTGTGTATAAGGATATTCTTGTTGTAAATTGGTTATGACATTGGTAAGAGGTTTCCAGGGGGGGTGATCCCTCATGGTGTGGGCCCCATGGTTGTGTGATGTTTTTCCTTATTATTTTTTGTATTATTTTGTGGTCCAGGTATCTATATTAATATGTAAAATCTAATAACTTTTATTAGTGCTCGTTAATATGCTTTTAACTAGTTAATTTAACTAATGTAAACAGAAAACGAAAAAGGGAAAGAGTGACATGGGAAAATTAATATAAAGAGATGGTCCTTGACTTGTGCTTGATGTTGAGATGAATTAATTGCATTTTAGAAGGTTGTGTACTCTTCGTTTCTTTCCATCTCAAAATTTTCCTTAAGGACACTTTTTGAGACTTGTGAGACAAGTAACCTTTGTCCCGTACATCTCAAACTCATTCTACCAAACCATATTATGAAGTATTGGAGAGAATTTTATCCTTTTAATGAATTTTGTTGGGTGTTAAACGAGTCACATAGAGTTACTTTCTACTAAAACCATATTTTAAATGCCTTGAAAGGAATGGGTGCATGTGGAGAGTGTACATTGTGCATGTCATAACATTACTTGTTCATTCAATTTGCCTTGGTATTTGTGTGTTGACTTGGTGAGTTGGAATGGAGGGAGGATGAAGTGTTCATCTCCATTGGAGCCACCCTCATCATCCTAACCTTATTTTATTATTGGGGAATTTGGAGGATTTAGGGTTCTTGTCTCATTCCTACACTTGCACTTTTTAAGAAGTTTGGAACCCTGGGTTGCATGGCTAGAGATTTTGGAGTTTGTATTTTTGTATTTAGTGGTTGATGATGTGTTAGAAGCTTGGGGATGTGAATATTTGTGGAAGCGTAAGGAGAGGTAGGCTCTCCACGTATTGTCTTCTTATATTTACGAATATAGATGTGAAAATTTGTGTTTTCTGCGTAAATGTATGTGTGGTGTGAGTGGTGGTAATCTATGGGGATGGGTAATAACATTTCCTTTAGAGTGGTGGGGAGAAAAGAAATAGATTATTTTTGTGGAGGAAAAATGGAGTTAGTGAGGAAATGTGGAGGGAGTGTGGGAGAGGTACTCCACCTATGTGGAGGTAAAAGGATTTATATGTTATTTTGCATAGGCAAAAAGGGATAAATAAAGTGTTGTGTGTGTTATTGATAGTGCAATTAGAGGAATTGGGTGGACCCTCTTCCCACATGGGAGGCATAAGGAGAAGACTCCATGTTCTTGTCTCCATTTTGGTTTCTTATTAAGCCTTTGTGATTTTGGATAAAAATGTAAATTTTATTTGTATTGTTGGAAAAGGATGCAAACTACTCTTGTTCGTCTTGCTTGGAAAAGTATGTTTAAATGTTGATATATTGCTTGAGTGTTGAAAAGTTGTATGAGTGCTGTTTTATGGAAGCCATTTCTTTTGTGAAGTTCTCAAAGTTGCAAAACACACCTCATTGTTCTATAGTTGGGGCTTGGGGGAAAATAAGGAGGATGGATTCTCATCTTATTGGATTATAGGTTGTGCGGAGAGCATTGCCTACTCCAATTTCATTGTATTGTGATTCATATTTTATAAGATGAGAAGAATGAAAAGTTCAAGATTGGAGGAGTTATACTTTTTTGGAGCTAAAAACAAAATCACATTTGTAATGTTATCCTATTGTTGAAAAAGTGAAAGTTGTAATCTTGTAAATTATTCTTTCAAATTGTTGGAAAGAAGAAGTACTATATTGTAAGAAAATGAACTAAGATCATTGAGAAAAGAGTGTATTGCTACCTTGTTGTAAATTGTATTATTGTAAAAGTATAAGTGTATTGCAAGGAAATAAAAGAGACACTTTCTCATTTTTATTGTAAGAGTTAGTACATTGAAATGTTGAAATTATTCGGAGGTTGAAATGTGTATCCATTCTAAAGAAATAATGTGTTGTATGTAAAGTAGTTGTTGTTTTCCTTTTTGCATTGTTGGTAAACTAGATTTAAAAGGATAAGGAATAAGTTTCATTCAAGTATATTATACTTTCATTCTATTCAAATGAATATACAAAAAATGGTGATTGAGTTGTGGTTGTAGTCAAATTATAGTAGTTTAAATCAAGGAAGAAAATTATTTTATTTTATCTTGTATTTAATTGAATGGGAAAGGAATTAGTTCAACTATATCACTTAGATGAATATTTATAAATGTATAATGAAACTTATATTCCTTCATATTTTATTTAATAATAATTTTGAAATGATTGTTTAAAATAAGGTAAAACAAAAATATACAATTATAACTATATATATATATATACACAAATTTTAATATTGAAAAAATTATTCAACATAGATGAATGGCTTTTCTATAAAACAAAGTTTGGATATAAAATAAATAAATTGATTTTATTAGGCTTTGGTTAGGTCCGTATGGGCCATGGTCTATGTTTTAAGTGGGTTGGGGGAGGGGCACCACCCCACGCCCAACCCTTATTAATAATAATGGGTGGGGTGGGTCTGCGCCCCCCGCTCCCCTCCCATAATATTCAACCCTGTAATGTTAATATGGCTACTGCCACCAATGATAATACGCATTGTGTATTTTTAATATGCCCTTTTCTTTTGTTTTAAGCCAACCGAATTAATATAATATAATATAATATGTATTTTTATATCTAAAAAAGGTTGTATTTCTCCTTGCCACATACTAAAAAAAATCTACCATTTTCTTTTAACTTGGCATTGTAAAATAATTGTAAAAAATTCATATATATATATATATAGCCCCAAACTTGTGTATATACCTCCTTGTAAATAAATAAAATGGGGAAGATCTCCCATTTAACACAAAAAAAATTATTAGAGTTGAGTAAACCCTCCATAGCTCTCATGGCCTCCATGCTCCCGAACCTACAAAAGTAAAAATGAGAAGGATTAGGGGGAAATGAGGATAAGAAGTAGACATGAGGATTTAAGGGCTTTTTAGAAAACCTAGCATGGAAGGGCCCAAACTGATTTGATCTAATGGTTAAGATTATATCATACATAAGTTAAAGTGATGGAATTTTTATGGGAATGGAATTTAATTAAAAGGTATGGGTAATGGGTTGAATGGGGTAACTTAGTCGTTAGGTTAAGTTGTGATTTTTTTTTGGTAGGGATTAATTAAGAAATTGTGCATGGTATTTGATAATGAATAAAATGGGGGTTTGTAAATAATTAATAGTAAGGTATAGTTAAATAAATTAAGTGGATCATGGTTATTAAGTCTTTGGAAAACACTCTAATAAAGTAAAGGAACTTAATGTGATACTTTCAAACTGTAAAATATTTTGGGAAAGAAATTAATAATTTTTAATTACTAATTTGAATTCGATTACATTAGGAAGGTGTGGAAATCATTCACGAGAACTTAATCGACCACAAGTAATGTTTATAACCCCTTTTAAAACAAAAAAAAAATACCATATTTTTTCTCTAATAAATTATTAGACCTTGGTGTGGTTCTAATCATCAAAATTATGGGCGTTATAATTGTCACCTAACCATTTCCATAATTTCATTCTTTTAGATTCACCAACTCCTCTTCGACACTATTTTTATTATGATGATATTATTGTTGGATTGATACTTAGACATTTTGATTATTATATTTTGAGTAGTAGATGATAGACTATGCAAATATTTGGACTATTGATATGTTGTGATTCACATTTTGATTATGATACACTAGATGACATTGGTAGAGAGTTTGATATATGTTGATTTGCATTATTTGGATTTTATACTAACACGTTATACTCTGGATGTTCTGAGTAGAATTATGATCTCATGGATGTTAGAATCGAATTATTTGATATGTTGATAGATGATAGAATTACTTAATTTTGGATGACAATTATTGATTTCTATGTATATATTATTTCTTAATGTTGTTGATGCATCCATGAGGCTAGAGAGGTATTTTGTTTATGTTTGCAAGGACATTATATCATACATCGAAGGGGATAGGGGACCAACCACATAAGAATGTTGGGTGTTTTGCAACATGGCCAAATTTGACAACTTGTGTCTAATGTTTATGTTGTGTTATTGCATGCCTAGTTAGGAGGTTTCCCATGGGGGTGACCTCACATGTGTGGCCATGGGGTGTAATGTTTTTCCCTTTCTTTTAATTTTGTGTGTTTTATTTTGTGTTATATGTATTTAATTATTGGGAAATTTTAGTCACTTTATTAGCAATTATTAATGTGTCTTAATTAGCTAATCCAACTTAATTTGTTAACTAAAATAAGGATGTGACAATTGGATAATTATGAGGGTAGATGGTCCTTGAAATCTTGTGGATGTAAGTTAGATTTTTGTTGGATTTTGTTGTGTACTCTTCCCAACTTTAAAATTCGGATTTTGACTTGGGAGGCTTTTTGGAGGCTTATGGGACAGCTAAGCTTGTTCCCATGCCTCTTAAATTCATCCAAACAACCATACCTATGGTATGGAGAGTTAATTTTAGGCTTATTTATGCATTTTGGAGTGTAAAAAGTGAAAATAATTGCACTTTCCTACTTACCACAATTAATTTGTCCTTGATAAGCATGGTGTGCAAGTTGGAGTGTCATGTGGGCATGTCATAAGTCTTACATGTTCATTTATTATCTTGGGGCATGGTGTTTGACTTGTGTGTTGGAATGGAGGAATGATGAAGTGACATCCTACATGGAGCCACCTCATCATCCTCACATCCCATTTCTATTTATTGATTGAATTTGAAGGATTTTGGGTTACTTGTTTTATTTTCTCTCTCTTGCACTTTTGGAATTGGGAGCTTGTTTTTTGAGTTTGCAATTTGGATTGTGCTTGGCTTGAAGGTGTTAAAATATTTTTGGAGTGAAGACTCTTGGAAGCTTGATGGAGAGGTAGGATCTCCACTTTTCATTCTTTTATTTATGCATTTGGATGTAAAAATTGTGTTTGTTGAATATTGTATGAGTGTTGTGAATGTGATTTTTGTGGTTGGGTAGTTTTCCTTAAGAAGGGTGTGGGAGATGGAAGTATGGGACCATTAGGGAGGGAAAAGGGAGATGTGAGGCATGAATTTTGGAGGGAGTGTGATTGAGGAGTTTTACCTATGGGGAGTGAAAAGGAAAACATGGAAATATTTTTGCATATTTGCAAGGGGAGAGATAAGGATGTATTTGAATGTTTTGTATTGTGCACATGGAGGCTTTTGGGTGAAACTCCTACTTCACTTGGGAGGAAAAAAGAGGTGGTTCCCATATTCCTTGCTCCTTTTGGCTTGATGTCAAGCCTATGTGTTGATTGAGAAAGTTGTAAATATTGTTTAGTATGTCCATTTGAATGTGTTGTATGTTTTGTGGATTGTATGTTTTTGTGGAAGCCATTTTTGTAAAAGTTGTCAATGTTGCTCAAGACTCCTCATTGTTCTTTGGTTGGGGCTTAGGGGCCAATAAGGGGATGGATTCTCCTCTTATTGGATTAAATTTTGGGTGGAGAGCATCACCTATCCCCCTTTATTTGTATTGTGATCCAAGTTTTTGAAGAGTTGATGGATGCAAATTGAAAGCTATGAAGTTGGGAGAAGACTTGAAATGAAGATTTGTGTTTGAACCATTGTAAGAATCTCTATGTTGTAATTTGTTCATATTTCACGTCCCACTTAGAGTGGAAGATTGTAAATCTTGTATTATCAAAAGAAAGCTTTGTATATTTCATTTATTCAAATTTGTAATGTTATAGTGAAAGGAGAAAGATTAAGTTGTATAGTTTTCTTGAAATGAAACTCTCCTAAATTTGTATGTTATTCAAAGTTATAATATATATCATATGTATATTTGGAAAAGAAAGATCTTATTGAAATGAAGTGTTGTTGAGTTCTTTGTTGTTTTTTTTAAAAATTGAATATGTGAAAGAGAATGAATTGTAGTTGATGTTATACTCAAATTTTACATTTTATTGCAAAAGGAAGAATAGAGAAATGAGTTGATGTTTATGTAATTTTGAGTTATGAAACTAGATATATTATCAATCTATCAACCAATGAATAGAAGACACTTAGTTAAAATTAATATTGACATTAAACACCAACTTAAGTAGAAAAAATTGAAAAATGCATTTTTGAAGGTTATGTTTTCGGGAAACAGAACCGCTACCCTGTGTAGAGCAGTAGTTTCAGAACCACCACCCAACTTAGAGCAGTCGATGAACCACCCCCTAGGAAGGGTGGTTGTCATAGGACCACAGCTTCGTAGGGTGGCGGTTTCATCACTTTTGATGGAAAATTAAAATTCCCGACTATGAAAACCCAAATTGAAATTTAATTGAAATCTAAGCTTAAAACCATCAAAAGGAAACTACCAGCAACTAGTAATTAATTAAATTTAATTGTTTAAGCCTTTCAATCCTTTTATGGGCACCCAAATGTGTAAAATTCATAGATTTAATGAAATGGGTTTTCCCCTAATTGTTGAACTCAAAGAATGTTTACATTAAATAACAAAAAAACAGATCCATGGTGGGATCTCTACATTAAGCAATGAGAATCTTACAATAGTAAAACCTTTACAACTAAAACCAAGAAAATTTTTCCATGGTTGCACTTTCTTTCTCTCATGGCTTCTCCTCCTTCTCCTCTTCCAAAACCTGCAAAAATAAGAATTGATAAAATGAGGTTGTTTTAGGGAAAATAGAAATAAAAGGAAATGCATAAGGATATTTAGGGCAACCCAAATCTAAGGGCTAGGATAGATTCAATCCAATGGCCCAAATTAAACCCTACCTCACTTAAGTGGGAGGTATTTTGTGGGAATGAAATTTAAATAAATAAATAAAAAACATGGGTAATGGGGTGAATGGGGCCACTTAGTGGCTTAGGAAAAATAATTAAACTTTTGTGTTAGAAAATAAAGGAATCTTGGTGCATGATAATTAATTAAACTTATGGAACTTGGTAAATGTATTGTTTTAAACCATAAATATATTTAGGAAGTAAATTAATAATATTTAATTATTAATTTAATTCCTGACTTTCACAAGCTTGTGTAGAAAGACTTTAACCAAGAAATTTATTAATTATGGAAATGTCTAACCTTGCAAACCCCTTTTAAAAAAAAAAATATTACCGTAAATTTGACTATTAAATTATTAGTTCTATTTTGTTTTGAGAGTAGAAATTTGTGGGTTTTACACTTGGTATCAGAGCCATGGGTTCAACACTTGGACCCTGGGCACACTTGGAAACACAAAACATAACAAGAAAACCTAGCACAACTCTAAACCTAGAACACACAACATTGCATGATGTTTTAAAACCTAGAAAACTTAGAAAACTAAACAAAAATCTAGATGATGATAAACTAACTCTCATCTTGGTCTGTGAAGGAGGCAAGACTAGATGAGGGTCCTTACATGTGAACCTAGATCTACCACCCCCAGATCAGGTAGTAACAACTATATTGCCTTAGATAAACAGACACTACATGATGTTAATGTCACTTTACGCAGGAGGATCTTTAGGAGGGAGACCTAGTAGATAGGATGGAGAGCCATCAGTGGAGGCTCATGCACTGTCATGTCACAGTGCCTAAGGATAGGGTAGAGCACTCCCACGCAGAGTTGGTTGGACATGAGTCACCACCTAGAGAGCACAAAGATAGAGCTTCGGGACACAGAGACAAATCTAGGAGCCCTAGGCCAAGGGATGTTCATGTGGAGAGACCTAGGGGCTGACAGTCGACAATGAAAGATCACATCAGAGAGATACTGAAGTTACACCTGCCACATTTTGCTGGAGACACGGAGGATTTCAAGACCGAGGCATGGTTGGTTAGCTTGAGAGGATGCTTCAAGTATGTCCTTGTACTAGAAACATGAAAGATCATGTTGTTATCCACCTTCTGAGAGACAAGCTAGAGTTTGGTGGAGGACTGAGGAGCAGAAGCTCCATGTAGATTCTAAGATAGTTACTTGGGAGATCTTTGAGGAGTATTTTAGGAGTAGATACATATCCAAGAGATTCATCTAGTAGCGGATCGATGAGTTTCATGATCTGCGACAGGCCTCCATGACAGTAGCAAAGTATGAGGGTCAGTTTTTGGATCTAATTCAGTATGTGGACTACATGTAGGATGAGAAGGTTAGGGTTCATAGGTTCATCAGGGGCCTGAACTTAGACTTGGGTGGGGTAAGTGTGCATTCATTTCCCACAGACTCTATCAGAGGCCATGGAGAAGGCCTACATTGTAGAGGAAACCAGGGGAAGACTCAACAAGGCTTGAGACAAGAGTGAGGAGCCTGTATACAATAGTTGTAGGATAGTAGGTCAAGGGGATCAACTCCTCCTCCTCGTGGTGGACACACTTCAGCATAGTCTTCCTTTAGGCCTCTTCCTCCTCATTAGCAGCAGTAGTAAAAAACTCGACCACCCTTTTGACCTCCATAGTGCCATGATGCTCAGAGAGGGTGTAGTATGGGACCTCCAGCTATGGGGCCCAATAGGACTCAGGATCCACCTCGATGCACAGTCAGTAGGAGTACGTCCACCATAGCACCCACAAAGATCTATGACAGGATCATCAGGTTCTACAACATGGACTACCAGGCCACCTGGAGGAGTATCTTCTCAGTGGAGAGGACCAGGTAGTTTCTATGGGTGTGGTGTACATGGTCATCATTGGAGAGAGTGCCCTCAGAAACCCTGCTAATCAGGGTAAGGCACCTGTTTCTGAGCCTATGGTTGGTGACATGGCTAGGAGCCACATGATTTATGTTGTGGTCAAGAACCACCAGGAAGAGCACCAGGCACAATGATTGAGACCATAGGTAGCATTGGTGGTATTTCTACCCCTATCTTATTTGATTCAGGCTCATCAGATTCTTTCATTTCTCCATCTTTAGTAGAGCGATGCAGGCTGGTGGTAGTTAGGTAGGGCCTTAGTTGGGATGTTGAGATGGCTTCTGGAGCCAAACTCTCAGTGGAATCCTTAGTTAAGGAGTGTGTAGTGGACCTAGGACCCTTCACCATGACTTTGGATCTTTGTATCCTTCCCTTGGGTTCATATGGAGTTATCTTGGGAATGGATTGGTTATCTACACACAGAGCTAGAGTTGATTGTTACAACAAGGTTATATCTTGTGCAGACTGATTTGGGAGTGGAGTCAGTGATTTTTGGAGTTAGGAGACCCATCTCTATTCACACCATATCTTCTATGCAGCTGAAGTGGTGTGCATGACGGGTTGTCAGTTATTTGCCATCACTGTTAGTGACTCAATCAAAGGATGAGACTCATGGACCATCACTTGATGACCACCCCATTTTGCAAGATTTTTCTGATGTTTTTCCTAGTGAGTTTCAGGGTTACCTCCCCCACGTGAGATAGAATTTCATATTGATTTGGTTACGGGAGCGGATCCTATCTCACACGCACCATATAGGATGACCACACCTGAGCTATGTGAGCTCAAGTTGTAGTTGGAGGGCCTTCTTGAGAAAGGCCTAATCCATCCTAGTGTATCTCCTTGGGGTGCACCAGTGATCTTTGTGAAGAAAAAGGATGGATCTCTGCATTTTTGTGTGGACTACATGCAGCTAAACAAAGTAACAATCAAGAATCATTACCCCCTTCCATGGATAGATGATTTATTTGATCAGATGAAGGGGGCCACTATATTTTCTAAGATAGATCTTAAGTCAGGCTACCATCAGTTGAGGATTGTGGAGAGGAGATATCCACAAGACAACTTTCCACATGAGATATGGCCACTATGAGTTCACAGTGGTACCTTTTGGTCTGACGAACACCCCTGCAATATTCATGAGTTTGATGAATGGGGTGTTCAGGATGTTTTTGGATCGCTTCATGCTCTTGTTTTCTTGATGAAATTATGATATACTCATGTACGCGTGAGGAGCATGAGGAGCACCTTTGATAGGTTCTACAGTGTCTTCATGAGTAAGCAAACTATACGGGAACCTGGAGAAGTGTGTCTTTTTCTAGTTAGAGGTTCAGTACTTGGGTCACATCATTTCTAGGGAAGGTATTGCAGTTGATCCTTCCAAGATTAGAGCTATTATGGATTGGCCAGTGCCAACCAATGTGACCTGAGGTGTGTAGTTTCATGGGGTTGGCAGGTTACTATAGAAGATTTTTTTAGGACTTCTCTTGGATTGTGCACCCCATCACTTCCCTTCAGCAGAAAGGGAAGAAGTTTTTTTGGTCTGATGGATGTGAGTAGGCCTTCAGTACATTGAAGGAATTCCTTATGAAAACACCAATTCTTGCAGTGCCAGATCCTCATAGGGATTTCTTTGTGTGTACAGATGCTTCTTTGGTAGGATTAGGAGGTGTTTTGATGTAGGAGGGCCATGTAGTAGCCTTTGAGTCTCACAAACTCAAGGATTATGAGCTCAATTATCTGACTCATGACCTTGAGCTTACAGAAGTGGTGCATGCTTTGGTGCATTGGTGTCATTTCCTTCTTGGCAGGAGGTTCATTCTCAGGACAGACCATTTGAGCTTATGTTCACCTCTTCACGCAGCCCAATCTCAATGCTCGTCAATGGCATGTTGGATGGAGTTGTTATGTGAGTATGACATGGAGATAGAGCATGTGAAGGGGAAGGAGAATGTGGTTGTAGATGCTTTGAGTTGATGGAGACATTTGGTTATGGCTACTTCAGTGGGTACAGACTTGTGGAGTAGGATTTTGTGACAACTTCCACATGACAACTTCTACCTTGCAGCTAGAGCTAGAGATTGAGTCTCAGAGACCCCTTGAGGGGAAGTTTGATGGATTTTCATTAGATTCAGATGGACTTCTCAGACATAGAGGTTGGATCTATGTACCTAGGGATGGAGGTTTGAGACAGGATATCTTGGCAGAGGCTCATCGTGCACCTTATTCATCCCATCCAGGGGTGAAGAAGATGCACACCACCTTGAGACAGTTGTACCATTGGAGAGGTCTTCAGAGAGATGTAGCTCAGTTTGTGTCACATTATTTGGAGTGTCAGAGGGTGAAGGTCGAGCATCAACATCCAACTGGCCTTCTCTACCCACATGCTATACTAGAGTGGAAATGGGACACCATTTCCATGGATTTCATAGTAGGGCTACCAACATCGAGATACCACCATGATGCCATCATGGTCACAGTGGATAGATTGATGAAAAGTGGCTCATTTTTCTCTGTGAAGACCACCTATACAACTAGTGTAGTGGCACGAGTATACTTAGATGAGATTTTCAGACTGCACAGGATTCCACAGAAGATTATTTGTGACCGTGATCCCTTATACACCTCTCATTTTTGGACTACCATGCAACATGCCCTTGGTACGAGTATCAACTTCAGTACAACATATCATCGAGAGACAGATGGAAAAATGGAGTGGGTGAATCATATTTTAGAAGGACATGCTTCAGATGTACATCATGGACCATCAGTCGAGGTGGGAGGAGTATTTGTACTTGGTGGAGTTTTCTTATAATAACAACTTTCAGATTTCTATTGGTATGGCTCCATTTCAGGCACTTTATGGCAAGGAGTGCAGGACACCACTGAGTTGGGACAGATTGGAGGATAAAGTATCTCTTGGGCCAGCTTTGTTACAGGACATGGAGTAGTAGGTTGTTTTGATCAGACAGAGACTTCAGGAGGCACAAGATAGACAGAATAAATATGCAGATCAGAGGAGAGTTGACCATAGCTATGAGGTGGGCATGAAGGTGTTTCTTCATGTTAGACCTCATAAGAGCCCTATCCATTATGGAAAAGGCTCTAAGTTAGCTCCTAGATTCGATGGGTCCATTCAAGATCTTGGAGTGGATCAGTCCCTTAGCTTATCGTCTAGCCTTGCCACCCATCTTGTCTCACATCCACAATGTATTTCATGTTTTTGTTCTTAGGAGATACATTCCATATCCCTCTCATGTATTGGATTGGACCGCATTATAGGTGCAGGAGTAGGGGAAGGTGATTTGGAGCCCATGTGCATCATAGAGCATAGGACCTTAGGGCCTTTGAGGCTACGAGATTGACCAGGTGTGAGTCCAGTGGGATAGGTATGATGAGACTGCAGCCACATGGGAGGATGCTACTTTGTTTACGGACCCAGTTTCCACACCTATTTCAGTGACTTCCAGGAGGAATTCGAGTCTAAGGGGAGGGGGATGTAGTGCCACTCCTCTTCGACACTATTTTCATTATGATGATATTACTGTTGGATTGATACTTAGACATTTTGATTATTATATTTTGAGAGTAGATGATAGACTATGTAGATATTTGGACTATTGACATATGTTGTGATTCACATTTTGATTATGATACACTAGATGACACTGGTAGATAGTTTGATATATGTTGATTTGCATTATTTGATTTTATACTGACACATTATACTCTGGATGTTCTGAGTAGAATTATGATCTCATGGATGTTAGAATCAAATTATTTGATATGTTGATAGATGATAGAATTACTTAATTTTGGATGACGATTATTGATTTCTATGTATATATTATTTCTTGATGTTGTTGATGCGACCATGAGGCTAGAGAGGTATTTTTTTTGTTTGCAGGGACATTATATCATACATCAAAAGGGATAGGGGACCAACCACAGAAGAATGTTGGGTGTTTTGCAACATGGCCAAATTTGACAACTTGTGTCTAATATTTATGTTGTGTTATTGCATGCCTAGTTAGGAGGTTTCCCATGGGGGGGTGACCTCACATGTGTGGCCATGGGGTGTAATGTTTTTCCCTTCTTTTAATTTTGTGTGTTTTATTTTGTGTTATATGTATTTAATTATTGGGAAATTTTAGTCACTTTATTAGCAATTATTAATGTGTCTTAATTAGCTAATCCAACTTAATTTGTTAACTAAAATAAGGATGTGACAATTGGATAATTATGAGGGTAGATGGTCCTTGAAATCTTGTGGATGTAAGTTAGATTTGTGTTGGATTTTGTGTTGTGTACTCTTCCCAACTTCAAAATTCGGATTTTGACTTGGGAGATTTTTTGGAGGCTTGTGGGACAAGCTAAGCTTGTCCCATGCCTCTTAAATTCATCCAACAACCATACCTATGGTATGGGGAGTTAATTTTAGGCTTATTTATACATTTTGGAGTGTAAAAAGTTAAAATAATTGCACTTTCCTACTTACCACAATTAATTTGTCCTTGATAGGCATGGTGTGCAAGTTGGAGTGTCATGTGGGCATGTCATAAGTCTTACATGTTCATTTATTGTCTTGGGCATGGTGTTTGACTTGTGTGTTGGAATGGAGGAATGATGAAGTGGCATCCTACATGGAGCCACCTCATCATCCTCACATCCCATTTCTATTTATTGATTGAATTTGAAGGATTTTGGGTTACTTGTTTTATTTTCTCTCTTGCACTTTTGGAATTGGGAGCTTGTTTGGAGTTGCAATTTTGGATTGTGCTTGGCTTGAAGGTGTTAAAATTTTGTTGGAGTGAAGATTCTTGGAAGCTTGATGGAGAGGTAGGATCTCCACTTTTCATTTCATTATTTATGCATTTGGATGTAAAAATTGTGTTTGTTGAATATTGTATGAGTGTTGTGAATGTGATTTTTGTGGTTGGGTAGTTTTCCTTAAGAAGGGAGTGGGAGATGGAAGTATGGGACCATTGGGGAGGGAAAAGGGAGATGTGAGGCATGCATTTTGGAGGGAGTGTTATTAGGAGTTTCACCTATGGGGAGTGAAAAGGAAAACATGGACATATTTTTTTCATATTTGCAAGGGGAGAGATAAGGATGTATTTTTTTTGTATTGTGCACATGGAGGCTTTTGGTGAAACTCCTACTTCACTTGGGAGGAAAAAAGAGGTGGTTCCCATATTCCTTGCTCCTTTTGGCTTGATGTCAAGCCTATGTGTTTTTTGAGAAAGTTGTAAATATTGTTGAGTATGTCCATTTGAATGTGTTGTATGTTTTGTGGATTGTATGTTTTTGTGGAAGCCATTTTTTGTAAAAAGTTGTCAAATGTTGCTCAAGACACCCTCATTGTTCTTTGGTTGGGGCTTGGGGGCCAATAAGGGGATGGATTCTCCTCTTATTGGATTAAAGGTTGGGCGGAGAGCATCACCTATCCCCTTTCTTTGTATTGTGATCCAAGTTTTTTGAAGAGTTGATGGATGCAAGTTGAAAGTTATGAAGTTGGGAGAAGACATTGAAATGAAGATTTGTGTTTTGAACCATTGTTGAAGAATCTCTATGTTGTAATTTGATCATTTATTATTCCCACTTAGAGTGGAAACTTTTGTTGCTTGAAATCTTTTGTATTATTCAAAATTGAAATGAAGATTTGTATATTTCATTTATTCAAATTTGTAATGTTATAGTGAAAGGAGAAAGCTTAAGTTGTATAGTTTTCTTGAAATGAAACTCTCCTAAATTTTTATGTTATTCAAAGTTATAATATATATAATATGTATATTTGGAAAAGAAAGATGTTATTGAAAGGAAGTGTTGTTGAGTTTTTTGTTGTTTTGTTGGAAAAATTGAATATGTGAAAGAGAATGTATTGTAGTTGATGTTATACTCAAATTTTACATTTTATTGCAAAAGAAAGAATAGAGAAATGAGTTGATGTTTATGTAATTTTGAGTTATGAAACTAGATATATTATCAATCTATCAAAAAATGAATGGAGACACCTTATTTAAAATTAATATTGCATTAAACACCAACTTAAGTAGAAAAATTGTTGAAAAATGCATTTATTGAAGGTTCTGTTTTTAGGAAACAAAATAGCCACCCTATACAAAGTTGCAGAAAACCATCGCCAAGTCAGAGAGTGAAGTCAATGAACTTCCCCCCAGGTAAGGGCAGTCACAGGAACACTGGTCTGTGTAGGGCAATGGTTTCATCACTTTTGATGGAAAAATAAAATTCTGAACTGTGAAAACCCAAATTGAAATTTAATTGAAATCTAAGCTTAAAACCATAAAAATTAAACTACCAACAACTAGTAATTAATTAAATTTAATTTTTTAATCCTTTCAATCCTTTTATGGGCACCCAAATGTGTAAAATTCATAGATTTAATGAAATGGGGTTTTTCCCCAATTGTTGAACTCAAAGAATGTTTACATTAAATAACAAAAATAGATCCATGGTGGGATCTCTACATTAAGCAATGAGAATATTACAATAGTAAAACCTTTACAACTAAAACCAAGAAATTTTTTTATCTATGGTTGCACTTCTTGCTCTCATGGCTTCTCCTCCTTCTCCTCTTCCAAAACCTACAAAAAAAATGAGCAAATGAGGTTGTTTTGGGGAAAATAGAAATAAAATCAAGAACCATAAGGATATTTAGGGAAACCCAAATCTAAGGGCTAGGATAGATTCAATCCAATGGCCCAAATTAAACCCTACCTCACTTAAGTGGGAGGTATTTTGTGGGAATGAAATTTAAATTTAAAAAAAAACATGGGTAATGGGGTGAATGGGGCCACTTAGTGGCTAGGTAAAATAATTAAACTTTTGTGTTAGAAAATAAAGGAATCTTGGTGCATGATAATTAATTAAACTTATGGAACTTGGTAAATGTATTGTTTTAAACCATAAATATATTTTAGGAAGTAAATTAATAATATTTAATTATTAATTTAATTCCAACTTTCACAAGCTTGTGTAGAAAGAATTTTACCAAGAAATTTATTAGTTGTGGAAATGTCTAACCTTGCAAACGTCTGAATAAGAAATCACGTCACCCAATCGGGTTTACATTTTTTTTTCCCATAAAATTCAATATGCACTCTGTGGGACACAATCCTAAGGTTGACTTTTACAAGATATATGTCGTAGAGGAATTTGATGTTGAATACAAGATTCACTATTAATTCTAAGATCTATGAAGGACTAACTACAAAATTTTTTTGTGTACCTTGAAAACAACATTATATTGAGTTTCACAACTGACGACCGGGTCATAAAATTCGAACGATTTCTAAAAAATCCATTGGATCTAAAGGAGTCATGAAGGGGTAGGTGTCCAAACCAGATAATCAGAGTGTGTTTCAGGATAGAGCCCTTCATGTGATTCATATATTTGAGTATTCCAACCATGTGTAGTAATGTATCACTTAAGAGATTGTGATGATTATAAACCATATATTGCATCGCCATTGACTTGGAATTAGATAATTGTAAGTAATTCGACAATGTGGTTAAATTCCAAGATTCTAATCAATAAGAGTTCATTATGTTCCATGAATAGGGTTGTGAATAATTCATGACATATTGTGAGATATTTGGAGGGTTGTATGGTTGAAATTTTTCCTTCAATGGTACCCCCCAATCATGATATGTATTAAAATGTGGACACATCAACATGTAACACTCACTTGGTAGAGGCATTTGGACCACTTCAGAAGAATAATATTAATAATTTTCATGTTGTGTATCACCCTACACAATGGGCTTCCCTATCTCTACAAGGAAATACTAGTGACGAATGTAAAAATCCATGAATTTCACATACAATCACAAATGTTTGAAGTGAAACACTCATCTTTTAGGTCTATAGTTGGGATTCCACTTAGAAAATTGCTAAAGGTGTATATCCATGATCTAGCATTGGGACTCATTTGTGAAGGAGATAAAGAAAATTGGGACAGAAAGTTGGATGAAGAGAAATAAATAATATTTTCAAAGGATGGAAAATATAATTATTATGAAGATATGTTTCCCTTGATTTTGGATGATGTATAAGTATTTGGCATGAAATATTAGAATGTTTACACTAGTGTAAAAGATAAGTTTCTAGTTAAGGATTCTCTCTCTCTCTCTCTCTCTCTCACACACACACACACACACACACACACACACATCCAATCACATATTATTAATCTTATTTTGGTAAAGGTTTATATTAATGCTTTGGTATGTTTGATTTCTTGATACTTGCAATATCAATCACAACATGGAAATTTCTAATATTTGGGACCTTGTGATTAAAATATTCTATAGATTAAGCTAATTCTTCTTATTATAATGTCTAATCTAAATTAATTTTTGGTAAGAAAGGAAAAAATCAATAGAAACAAAATATGGTGATACACCTTAATGGGTTTGATGTCTTCCTCTACCTTATAATAAAATTAACATGAACAAAAATAATGTAAGAAATAGTAAACTGTAACACCCGCTAAAACAACCCACTTGAGACTCAAGAACAACCTAGGATTAGTTTAGGAAAAATTATGGAATAATTTTTTCTTGATTGAAAGAATCTACAACCATGTTACAAGACAACAGTTGTCCCTAATAGGTTCTGGAACAAAATAAAATCTACTAGAGTATATTTTCCTCTTATTAATAATTATTAGAGGTCATAAGGTCCAAAATTTAGGGTTGGAAGTTTCAATTAGGTTCAGAGGGAAAAATCCTCACCACACCCACTTTCTAACATGATTTAATGTTTCAACTTGATTTTTCTCATACTTAACGCATTCAAAATTTTCCAAAATTACTCTCATTGGATAGGAAATTCCTCACCTTTCTAGTGATATAAAGAAGTCCTCCTAACTCCTCATATTTTTCAAGTTATGGGCCGGTGGGCTTTGGGAGTCAAAATTTCCCAAAAGAGTGAGGCTTGCAGGCCTAGGGGAGAGTTTTTCCCTAACGCGGGTCCGCGGATTGCGGGATGGTTTTTCATCTTAGAGGGATGAGCGGGTAGGTAGGGAAACATTCCACTTTTCGACCTTCGGGTTAAAATGTGCAAAGGCACAACCGAACCCGTGCCTTCACCCTTGCCCAAGGCGGCCACATGGTAGCCCCGCATCCATTGGCTGCGGGATTCTAGGGCAAGCGAAGAAAGTTTAAGATTTTTTGCAGACAAAAAATAAAAATAAAATAAAAAGGAACCAACGACCTCCGCTCCTCCAACGATTCCTCTTGCTACCACGTGTCACACCTATGATTAGGCCGCGGACCGGCTGACGGAGAGAAAAAGGACTTTACGCCAAAAAGAGTTTAAAGTTTCAAGGTCAAAAACAACTCCAATCCTCCACCATCACTTGGTGATGCCACATGGGTAGCCCCTTATTGGCTTAGGGGCCGACAGGACAACGGGGGAAACTTGGAAAATTTTCCCAAAATTTTCCAAAATCGCTAAGTTAAAAAGAGGATCCGCCCATCTGCTGACACCTCATGGTGCCACGTGGTAGCATCTGATTGGCTGTAGGCCACTAGGGTGGTGGAAAAACATTTGAAAATTTTCCAAAAAAATCCTAAGTCCCAAGGGAAAAATTCAGGCTGCGAGCCCTCCAAGGAAATTTTTTCCCAAAATTTTCCGCCAAGTGAAGAAAACTTCAGAAGTCCATCACTTTTGATAGAGAGCTCAGTTTTGGGAAAATGAGGACTTTTTGGAAATATCTCAAAGCCCTCTTTGCATTGGTATCATTAATTTTAGATCTTGATAAAGTTTAAGGGGTTAATTTTAAGAAAACGGCTTGTAGGATTTTTAAAAGCAAACTGGTAAATTTTAACTTATAAATTTTGTTCAATTTTGTCATTCTTTCTCCCTTAACATGTCAAATGAACATGGAGGATTGTTCTAAGAAGAATTTTAGGATGTAATGGAAGGTGATTTTTCTTGATTGATTTCTAATTCAAATTTTTACAACTTCAGACAACAAAATAAAAGTGAAAGGTTTGGGCCCGATTTTGCAATGTTTGAAGGATTTTTTTTCTTAAGTGTTTTAGTCCAATTGAGCTCATTTATATCATGAAATGTTAGATTTCAATGTTTCAATGCTATTTATTGTTTTCAGGTTCAAACTGTGCATTTTAGAGGAAGTATTTTCCAGTTTAAAATTCAAAACAGAGGTCAATTTCTAAGGGATCTGTTTATCATTTTCATCTTCCAAATATGGAAATTCATGTCTATTCTAGTCTAATACATTTAGTTGTTTTATACAAACCATTTAATAGCTAAAATGAAAAGTCTGATTTCCAATTTTAACATATTTCAAAAGACAAAGAGTTACATATATTTCTACTTCATACGTATTCCTCATTTCAATTTTTCTAAGTAGAGATTTCAAATCACAATTTGATGATCAATTTCAATACAACAATGTAAATTGATAAAGGTAGTTCAATCTTTTATTGATTTCAAATATACAGGGACTTTACATCTTTCAATTTCTAGAATGCAAATAACAAATTTCAATTTTCCATTTCTTTCAAATGAACAGAACAAAGTATATATATCTCTTTCACATTTCAAATTTATAACTTTCATAGTTCCAATACTTGCAAAGTATCTTTCCATTACAATAATAAACAAATCATCCACTTCAAAGTGGGAAAGGTTAAAATGAGATTTCATTTCACAAGGGACTATTCAAACTGTCTTTCTCCTCTACCCCAGAACAACAACATGAATTTCTCCTTCATCCAATTTGATCACAACAGGAGTAGGGGAAAGGAAACACTCTCCACCCAACCAAGCCATCCAATGAAGAGGAGAATCAATCCTTCTTCATTGGCCCCTGAGCCCCAACCACAATGCAATAAGAAATGTATTTCAACTCATGGCAACAACAATCTTCCACATCACAAAGCAGTCTTTCAACAACACATTTCAAATAAAAAAGACAGTCCAAAACAAAACATCAGTTTTACAACCACATGAAAGACATCACACAAGACTCAAGCTTCACCATGCAAGCCAAAGGAGCAAAGGGACTATGGGGAATGCTACTTATTCCTTCCAAACAGGGAAATGGGTATCACCACCTGAGTTACAAGCCGCCAAAATATAGTATATCAAAAACCATGACATTCCTTACGCCTCCCCAAGTACCCCTTATTCCTCACATTTCCTTATGCGCCCCCCCCCCCCACCCTCCCCCCCCCCGCCCCCGTAACCTCTTATGGCACCCCATAACAAGTAAAGAAATGTAAGCTATTTATTTTTATGGTGGAACCCAAATCCCAACTCCCTCCACCATTATACCTCCCTAAAACACACTTGTGCTTCCCACATAGTAAACCACATAGTCTTCTCCTACACAATTCCTAGGCCATCTACCCATAGCCCACAACAATAAAAAAACATACCAAAATTTACATATTCATAAAATGGAAAAATAAGATTATTTCCAAGAGCCAAGCTCTTACCTCTCCATGATGGAGTTTGTTCTAGGTTCAAAACAACAAGCTCCTTCTAATGCAATCAATCCAAATAGCCAAGCACAAACATGTAACAATCTTTCCAAAATCTCCTCTAAGGCAAGAGCTCCAATCCACAAGAAAATTCACCCCAAGGAAGCATTCCAAAATTTCAACAACCCAAAACAAAGCAAGGAGTTCTAATTTTATAGAAGAGGGAAGAGAAAGAGATGATGTGGATCCATGTAGGATGCCACATCACACATCCTCAAATCCAACACAAAATTCAAATTCATTCTCCAATGCACAATAAAGTGGTGGGTGAATAATATGACAACAAAATTACACACTCCAAAAAAGCCCACACCCCATAAGGAACTGAATTTAATAAAATTTAAGAAGAGTGCAATCAAAACCTACTATTAGTCATTTCCAAATGCATAAAGAAGGTCTAAATTCAACCCTCCAGCCATACGTAGGGTTGGTATGAAAATTTAATAGGTATGGGACAAGTCTAACTTGTCCCACAAGCCTCCAAAATCAGTCTCCAAGGACAAATTCGGATTTCCAAGGATGGTGGGGTGTTTCATACTTCAAAATCTTACTTACACACCTCTTACACATACTTACACATCACTTACCACATTTAATACAAGAGCCAAAAAATTCTATAATTACTTTCTTATATCCCAAATTTGATTAATTTACTTTAACAACATGCTTATTCACAACATTAAAACATCATTTAATAACTAATGAAAAAGGGTAGAAGAACCACAAAATAAACACATGCAAACATTAATAAAAGAAACTACATTAATAAATACATAAATCCCCTTGGTCACATTCAAAGGTAATTCCCCCCCATGGTAATCCCTAACACTAACAAACACAGACACAAAAAAAAAACTAGTTGCCATGGTGACCTTGTTGAATTCATCTAGAATTCCAAATGTGGTTGGTCCTCCAGAACCCCCGATGTTTGTTGTGATAGTTTAACCTACAAAAACACAAATAACTCCTTCAGCCTCATGGCCATATCGGAACATCTAAAATTATATAAATATAATCACAAAATCGTCTATACATATAAATCACAACAACATCAAGGAAATCAACAATATCACTTACAACTTATATCCATAACTATATCATCATAATATAATGTCCATTCTCTATGTCTACTCACAATATCCAAAAATCACATGTTTGAAACAACATTCATTATATAACCAAGTCAAACAGTATATCATCATCTATATAAAATGTCTCTAACAATCATCATGCATCATATTTGAATCAGAGTCAACAATAATCCATGTTCTAACATCTAATTATCATACTAAATCAAAACTATAATAATTTCCATAATATAGTCAACTGTATCATGATCAATATCAAAAGTGTCAAAGGGAAGTGGGCACTACATCAACCTTTTTCCCTTTATATGTAAGGAAAACATATTTGGAACTATCTATAAGTATTTTAAACTAAGTCATTTGTTTGTTTAAGATTTATTTGAAGACATTGTGTAACATAAATAATGCTAAAATATGTGTAATTTTAATAGGGAAATCTCCCCTTGAGTTCAACACAAAATGATGATATTTTCAAATACAAAAATATTAACATCTAATCAAACTATATATATAGAAAAAATAGTAGGAAAGAGTGAAAATATATCGTTAACCTAATCATACTGAATAACAACTGTATACATGATGAACAATTTTAAAAACTCTACGAATAATATATTTATATATTGTCACTTAGTGATATCACCAAATGAAGACCACCAAAAACCATAAGTCTAATAATCAACAAGCTAAGGAAGAATCTCAAAATCTTTCTAAAAGTTTTTTTTTTGAAAAAATGTATAGTATGTGCCATTGTGCCTTATGTCTTTAATTAGGACAAAGTTAAAATATAATCATGTGTATAACAATTTATTTTAAAAACTTTTGTCTCTTACCCTACAATTTTTTGATATCAATCTACCAAGATAGCTAATATGATGTTTAAACAAGGCAAAAAAAAAATTACATTGTTGAAGAATTTAACTTTTAATTCATTTATATTATGGGTTTTATTGGAGCTATCTTTATAAGTGTTAGATATTATATAAAAAAGTTTCTAGAAGAGAAGTAATGAATAAGCATAATTAATAGATATAAAATATGTAAAGGTTAATGGTGGAGACAAACAAGTTAGAAAAAGATAGTTGAATGGAATGGTATAGAACTTCTTAAAAATGATAAATGTATGTTGTGTTTTCAAATTATAAATAGGTGTCTATTTTTTCTCCTCTGCCTATCAACCAAAATTATTCTAACAATATTGTAGAAGGAACTTGGAGCAGTAGACTTTTGGTACAGGTAATAAAAACTCTTTTTTTATAAGTTTGTTCCAAAATACATACCTAATATTTATGTTCCCTTGTCTCGTAGGTATGAATGGAAACATAGAGGCTCCACACATGTCCACAGTTTATTGTGGCTTGAGAATTCCCCTAAAGTTGACGCAATGGTCTAGGAGGATACAACAGATATTGAGGCGACAAAACAATACTTTGATAAATTTGTGTCTTCCTGGAACCCCGCCCGGCTTGCAACCGCTTGGATTTTGTTCACAGGTCACTCCTAGACGACCCTTGTTTTCTACAAAAATTGTATCCTCCTCCCCACATGTGTACCTTGAATAACTGATTTGTCGCGTTTGATTGCATGCATGCCATTGTACTTCGTTTTTATTCACCTTAAACATGCAATGAGAAATAAGCACTTGTATAACCCCCAAACTACATCAAATCCTAAAAAAGAAAGATGCAAAATGGGAGGTCAGATTGTCCTTGGCTGTCAACAAAGTGAACTTACTAATGAGTGATGCACTACATTGCAGACCCCATTAAGTTCTATGTATGTGTGTGAAGAATCATGCCTTAGTTGGCTCTTGCGTGAGTCACACTCGATAGTGAGCAATAGCTAGATGTAGAAAATGTAGATAAATGTGTGCATGGAAAAATTAACTTCCTCTCCTATGAAGTGTATACATAAGAATGTAGTCCCTTGGTCTTGTGTGGATGCTAGATGGATGTTTGAATGCTCTTGTAAATTCCTTTAGATGCAACCTTAGGTGTAGATAGATAATTCTTAGTGTTTGGTCCTTTATTAGTGCCACATAAATTTATATTTATATGATTCCCTTTCTCCAATGTGGTGTGATTGACCACTTGATTTTCAGTTGACTAGTAAAATAAATATGCGGTTAACGGCTTAAAAGTGGTGTGTACTTCAAGATGCTGAGAAAATTAGAATGTAGAGGAAGGGGGCAACTAACTGCATAAGATCATCTGACTATCATTAACAGTTCGTTGGAAGATGTCTGACCTCCCATTTTGCAATACATTCATTGGAAATGGTAGTCATTTGCATGCAAGTTCCAAATAGGAGATTTGCATGTGTTTCTTTCGTATTGTATGCTTTTAGGTGATTAACAACGATGTACAGGTGAACAAGTGGATGATAACCAACAAACATCTTGCGACCCTATAAACATTGGGTTTCAACATCAAATGTTGAGAAGTCATATTGGCTACACCAAACCGGTCTCTAGCATTCGAGGTACCCCTGACCCTAGCATAAGCAGTGGCTGGTCTGTGGAATTTCAGTTGTTCCTAGATTTTTTTGGGTTCATGTGCGACACTAGTGAGCTACATGTTAAGAACAGTTTGTTCTTAGCTCGATGTAATGTGATAATCTTTTCCAGTGTGAGTATTCTTGTTCAAATTGTTAATAAGTGAGAAGTCTATTCTTATGTACTCTACCTCATTTATAAAAAGGGTTGTAGAGAAATTTTCTATCACCACTTACTTGGGTCAAAGAGTTCATGTATCTTGAATTAGGTTTATATCAGATACAGAAAACCACATATTTAGATTTAACAGTTGATGGGACTTGTTCACATCAATATTTGTGGTAATCAGGAGGTAGAACCCTAGCAGTGAAGTGTATGTACAGTAATGTTCTATTGGAACTCCTGCTCACTCAATATCATGAGTCACTACTTCTTGTTGTGTATAAGGCCAGACATACAAAAGCATACTAGAGATGAAGTATGTCAAATTTTTTCTACCATATGGGAAAAATCTAAAGGGGGAATGTTATGATATAAGTAAGTAAAAAGTGTATAAAGGACGTAGAGTGCACCATAATGTGTAAAATTAGTACGGGATAGAAAATTATCATGTTAAGCTTTTGAGATGTTGTTATGTATTTGACAATATCTTGTATGCCAGTGGTGAGGTAATATTTGTGGTGATCTCATGCCACTCACGAAGGGATAGGCTAGGTTGGGAGAAACTCATGCCAAGAGTGGTGTCATATTTTTTAGGACTTCTGATTTCCTATATATATATAGATGTAGAGTTTTTTAGGTGTATGTGGAACCAATAAGTAGAGTGTTGGGAAGATTATTTTTTTTTCCTGTGCAAATCTACTCCTGACACTTCCCAAATAATGAGATCCACAGTATTCTCATGGAACTATCCCTAATTAGTAATCCATATCAAGTTGTAACCGAATTGTACACTGATTGACTATTTTTGTATAACTCAAAGTGTGAGGCTTCCTGATTACTGGAGATACTGTAATGAGTGATTTCATCACTTTCAACATGTGTTGGAATTTTCAGACAACTGATCTGCATTCCCTTCTAGGATACATTGATACCGGGGGGGAGGGGGGGGGGACACAATCACCCACTATCTACTGTTTGAATACTTGAGGTGCTAGTGTAAATGCTCTAATGGAATTAGGTCCAAGTCTATTTCTAAACCAAAATACCTCATGATAATTGCATACTTGTCCCAAAATATTGTACTGTGTTGTGTAAACTAATGGAGCTCTGAACTTTTGTAAGGGTGATTTGTTCACCCATTATTTTATAAAGCCCCATTTAAGGTTCATGTGACGACTATACCAAGAGAATGCATCCAAAAGCCCTAGAGGACTGGTGATAATGATCTGCATATCTGAGAGTGGATACCTACAAAATGTGGTAGCCCTAATATGCTTGGAAGAACCATAAGGCACATGCAAACAAGATAGGCTAGTAAAAAGTGTTCATATAAAAGAGATTTGTATGTTCGTTAACTGCCTGGAAAGAAACTATGAAGAAAAGAGGTACCTCAGAATAATCAGGTTGCATGCATGGGACATTGCTCATAATGTCACAAGATAATCTTCACTTTATATCAAAGTCCCCATAAGCTCACAACAATTATCAAATAAGTATAGGAGGATGGCTCCTATATTACTAGGATATTAAATCAACAAGCAATATCCTGAAAGATAACCATGGTTATATATAGTCCTATTATAAGAACAATTCGTTAATCACATTGTTATGCTAATTATATGTTAGCATGTCTTGAGAGAAAAAGAGTATGTTTATAACAACTCATTTATATTATAAGTGCACTAGGTGTAATGATTAGTGAAGAAATTAGTAGTAAATATATAATATAATTACTAGGACCCATGATGTGTGAAGTATGAGAGTAGAAAAGGTAGATGCCTAACTAGGAGCCTCGATGGGAATGGTAAATCAGATTTTTCCTCTTCTTTGTGATTTTGCATCATGTTTTCTAGAATATGTGAGAGTCATGCATTCACCTCAAGATACCAAGTGAACGTGCATGTGTGTATAGGAATTATGATAATTACATGATAAGTATCCAACTAGTCATATTTTCACAAGTCCTAACATGTACGAATAGTATAAGCTAAATAATTAGTCAAAGGTAACCTTGCGATATGCAAATTCCTATGTGAAGGTGATGGTGTAGCACTGTGGTAATGCCCTAAGATGTGAAGATCGATACCCAGAAACATGTTTCCCCTGGCGAGATGATGCATGAGATGATTTTATATTTAGGCATGCTCCCTCAATAGTCAAGTATGCACTGTGCCTCAACTAGAGTTTTTCATCGAGTGAAGCCTGAAGGTGTTGCCTAGTCCTGATTTGAGCTTGTGTTAATGCTTAGGAAATATGTGCCATGAAGCTCTTATACCAATGTTGGAAAATGTAGCACAAAGTAGAAATGGTTTGAGGTTCATTTCAGAATTAGACCCTCAAATTAGTCATTGTGTCTGAACCATATTTACTTAGAGTGTGTGAGATCGGTTGCAAAATGGTTGAAGGTATTGTATGCAACCATTTATTGGTTAGCACTTAACTAATAGATAACATAATGCTATATCGTGAAGCATAGACCATTGAATGCCTATCACAAGTAGATGGTGTGAGGTTAATTTAGCAAAATGCTCAGACGAGGTGTGAGTCAAGTATTCCAAGCGCGGAATCTAATTTAGTGTATTTTGATCGGGTGAGGTGACAATACAATTATTTGTATTTAAGAATAATCATACTGAGAGTGTGTAGAAAGGGGGACAAGAAGCACGAAGCGTGAACAAAATAGTAAAGAAGCTATAATGTAGACCACTAGAGACACCACTGATCAGTGTTAATCAACTAGATTACGATGCCCATCAATATCCATGTATAATGAAGAGCTACCAACTTACATATTCACATGATCATGTTTAATAGTAGAATACCAATAGTTTTCTCTTTCACATGTCTATGTCTCATGTTGAACACACACATACATATCATCTCCATTATAATGAGAAAGTACTGTTATCCAAAATTCACCCCCCAGGGTAATTTTGATAACATGCTCAGAAAATTCAAGTCCCAGGCATATTGATTGATTCAGAGCAAACATTCATGTTTCTAGAGGTTCTCTCAGATATTTTTCTAACTCCCCTGACCCAGAAGAAGGGAGCAAGCTATGAAAAAATGCGAAAAAAAGGTTGCAAGGAAGGCAAGTAGGTTGATCCAGGAAAAATTGTGAAAATTGGCTAAGTCCTGCTCAAGAAAGTATTTGGGACATCCGGGACACAAAGGCCCGAACCGCCCGGTTCACGCGAAATCAGCACAAACAGCCCAAAACGCAACAGGGACATCTGGGACAAAAGTACACGGCGGGCGCGAAAAGCCGATCCAGTTCGATCGAGGAAGAAAAATCGGCTAAGTGTTGCTCGGGACGTTTGGGACGAAAAGACCCGAACCGACAGAAATGAGCACAGGCAGTCAAAAAACGATCGGGACGATCTGGGCCGACAAAGGCGCGAACCGCCCGGTTCGCGTGAAATGAGGTCACAGACAGGTCCAAAGTGCAAGTGGGAAAAGTGAGACGCAATGGACGCGAACCGGCCGGTTCACGGCCGAAATCAGCACAAGGCAGTCCACTAAGCATCCGCGGGCCAAGCCGTAATAAAAGTACGCGAACCGGCCGAACCGGCCGAAATGAGCACAGGACAGTCGAAAGAGGCATTTGCGGATCGACTGGGACGAATGGGCCCGAACCGAGTTTTTTTGGTCGAAATCAGTCAAGACTGGGACTAATCAAATGGGACATTCGTGACAAATGGACGCGTGAAGGATCGCGAGGACGCGGATCAGATCATGACACGTGTCAGCAAGAGGAAAAGTCAACGTTTGGTCCTGCGAAACTTCAAACGGCCATAATTTTTGACTCCGAGCTCCGATTTTCACAAAAATTGGACTTTCTGGAACGAGCACGACGTCCTCTACGCCACAAAAACTAGATTTCTTATTTTTAATGAGGGTAGATATATTTAATTAAGAGGAAACGTATTCATCTCCAGTCAGTTAATGTTCATTCCCGTCAAATGACAGAAAACGCCCTGCCAGACCCAAAAGAGCTGCCCGCACTCAAAAGGCCATAACTTTTGCATTTCTCAACGAAATTACACAAAATTGGTACCGTTGGAATTGTGGTTCCAAGCCCGATGCATAAAAATCAAGAAATTCCATGGATTTGATGAGATATTGATTGAGTTTTTTTAAGGAAACGTGGCCAGGTTCAGAACAGTGTTGTATTTGGTAGCTGGGAGTGCAATTAAGAGGCATGGTCATCATTCTTTCTCTGCTGCAGCACATGGGACAGTATGGGGAGCCTTTTGCAAGTAATTTATACAATTCATTTCACTCAATTTAATGCCTTCTTACAGGTGGTTGAAGGATAGATATCGGGATTTCCATTTTCCCCTTCTCTTTTCCTTCTCATTTTTTTCTATAAAATTGGAGTGTTGGGCTCATTGTAGAGGGAGAGAGTTTTTGGGTAACAAAGCTCTGCCAAAATTGCTTTGTAAAGCCAGTGTGTTGCAGGCCCTTGTAGTGGACTCCTTGCATGGTGATCCAAGCCCTTATCTTGTAATAGATTGAACTGTGCATACCAAGAAGCAATAAAATACAAAGTTTGTGGATGTATCTTCCCCTGCTGTGTTTTCTTGCATTCTTCTTGCCCCTTTTATCTTTCTACAAGAATATTGTGTCTATTGTTATGTTCTTGCAGGAATTCACTAACATTGTGTATGCTTGAAATATTACTGTGAATGCATTTTGCTAGATTATTGAGAACTGTCATCACCTCTTCTAGTGTGCACTTTGCCTCTATATTTCACACATTTGGAGACTACTCTCCCATCCTCCTTTTCTGGTGTATCACCGCTTTAGTGTAGGCTTTCATTTTATGCATTCTCTCTCTCTGGTCCCTTGGAATTTTAGGTTAGAATAGCTAGTTTCTCCTGCATTAGAGTAGATTGTGGCAGGTAGTTTAGGAGCAAGAACCAGCTTTCTCTGGAGGTCTATCTCAAGTAGCAAGTCCCACAACTTGGAGATAGTACCCATGTTATCTAATCACACTGGATGCTTAGAGTGATCAAACTAGAAATCTGATCAACATCCAGGGGTGCTGTGATTCGGTGATAACAACAACCATGCAATTTATAGTTGTTTCCATACAAAGCTATGTACATTATATCACTTTTTTTCATATTGAATTGTTTTAAAGGGCTTTTTAAATGAAGTGCTTCATTTATATTTTTACACAATTAAAATCAATCACACCTCTTATCAACATCAACTATAAAAGTAATAACTATCCCTTCAAATAAAATAACATATACTATTCGACATGCACATTAGGTTGTACACATGCGATTGCTAATAAGTCATACACTAAGGTATAAAAGATATTTTAAAAAGGGGAAGCGATGATAGTAAATACATTGTAACAAAGACAACAATTTAATCGACCCCCAAATGAAGATAATATCATTTATTTGATTAAAATAAGTTTGGGATCTCACATTTCCCCAATAAGGAAAATGATGTTTACAGGTGTACAGATTGAGGGTCTCGCGTGATACAATATGTTAGTGGTCCCGGGCCCACTAAATTTTATTGTAACTTAAAATAATGAAAAACACTCCATTTCAAAAAGTGGGGATACCCTCAAATGAATGAATGGGGTTCTTTGAGGAAATAAAACTGTCCAGAAGGTCCACCAGGTGGCAACAGTGCGACCGTCACGACATTGTCTGCTCCTTCTGGGGCCGTTAGATCTCCCGCTTGACCGCTCATGTCGGTTTTAACACTTCCTGGATGCACATTACTAACGCAAATCTTTTTGCCCTCTTCTGAAAGTTTTTTAGCGAGCAAGCGAGAATATGCATTCAGAGCAAACTTTGAAAACCCCGTATGGAGGGCAAAATATGGGCCAACCCTTTCCTTCAATTTGCCCGCTTTTCATATCCTCCAGAAACGTATTGATCATTTGATCGATTATTTCCTCTGTTATGCCTGAAACGTCTCTAAGCGGCCTTAGAAACGTCTCGTTCTTCAGATACTGTAAAAGAGCACACAGTTAGATCTGTCTCAAAAAATATATATATGTAACTGCTAAAAACAAGGATGAGATGTCTCATACCCGTAACAATCCTCCGTCTGATGAAACGTTGACGATTCGACCTTCTGATCGGATCAGCGGCAACAGTGTTTCAATCATTCTTTTCGTCCCGTAGTAATTTATTTCTATGCATTCCTTCGACATCTCATAGTTTGTTTTGAATGCTTTTCCGAAATCCACATCGTCCTGAACAGAGAGACCAGAAAAATTAAAAATTGCGCAAATCGCATATGAATTCGGTACAAAATTGCAGAAAATTGAATTCTTACGTATATATGGTGATCCCCTTTTTTATTTAAGATGGCACGGTATGCAGTTTCATGATCAATGGTGACCCCAAATACACCAGCGTTATTAACCTGGAAACAAAACCCCATCAACAGTTAACCCTAAATTAAAAAATACCCTATGATTTTTTTTTGGAATTTGTAAATTTAGTCTGGTATTACCAGCATGTCGAGGCCGCCATAGTTATCTTTCAACCACTCTGCAAATTCTGAGATGCTGTGGGGGTTGTGTATATCCAGCTGGCGGAACACGACATTAAGGCCCTCATCTTTCAGGGTTTTAACGGCACTCAGGCCTCTATTGACGTCTCTTGCCGTGAGCACGACAGTGAGACCGTTTTGTGCCAATTGACGGACAATTTCAAAACCTATGCCTTTGTTTGCTCCTGTGACCACAACCACTGAATCGCTCGTCCACCATCTGCAAACACTCATCATATGTCAGTAAACGCAAATTTTCAATTATTTGCTGTATTGAAAAATCGGGATTTTTGCACCATACTTGTTGCTGCTGACATTTTCTGTATTGACCGCCATTGATAAGACAGGTATGCTGTGAAAATAGTACTTGAGATTTCACAAATCGGGAAAGTTTTTAATACGTGTCAAGTATGAGCGCAAGGCGGGGTTTTATAGGGTTTCGCCTGGGCAATCCCAACTCCAAGTCTAAGGCATTCCTATTACCTAGTTTCAGAATTCAACAGCATCGGATCCCTTTGGAAGCTTCTGGAATTGATGGCCTTCTCTTTATTGATTTACCCGTTACATACGGCGTAAATAGTACTCCATTTTGACGCTTTGTAGGGGCACGGGGGGCCAGCGAGAATATTGTTTGTTTAAATTTGACTGCCGTTTACGTGTTCTTTGCGTTGTAAAATAAATTGACGAATTTGGGCATCATGACCCACCGCTATTATTTTTTACGGTCGCCAACTTTAATACTATGACGGGTTATTCTCAATGACCGAATAAATGCGTAGTCGTTCCACTGCCTCGTGGTACACAAAGTCGCAGAAAATAAGCAGTTTGGTTGACCAAGGAGCCGTATTTGATTGACGAAATATCTCTCGCATAGGTATTCTAGATAAGTATGACCCCGCGGCGATTTGATTTTGGCTATTTCGACCATTTCAAAAGGTGTCCGGAGGTCGAGAAGGATCAATTTTTTTAGTTTTTATTTTTAAATATGGTAAATTATTGAGGAATATCCACCCTCATCCCTTATTATGTTGCATCTGTTGACTTTGCTTGGGACAAGGTTTAAACTTTAGTGGGCTCTTTAAAATTAACGATTAAAAAGTTTTTTTAAATAAATTTAAAATTTACAATTACATGTCATTATCAAAATCATTGAATATGTTAAAATTTCTAATAGAAAGAGTAACTCAAAAATCACTAAGCACAGTTAATTTTAATACATGTTAAATTTCATTTTAATAAATAAACTATTAAATAATAATCATGCATTAGCATAACTCATATTTGTTAGCTTTCTATTTTCTATATTAAAAAAATCTTCATTCACTTAACATAAATAATATCCAAAATCACTCGATAAAATGATAAATCTCTACAAAATAAGTAATTAGTTGAGTCTTTCTACTTTCAAACTAGGAATGTTTTATTTTAGCTTTTGCTACTCAAAAAAACATATTTAAAATTTGAGGATTTAACTATCAATACCATTATTTATTTTTCAAAGTAGGCTCTCAAATATTACTTGTTTTTATGAAGTTTTTATTAATAACATGAGTGAGTAGGAAGTAGGGAAAAATAATTTATCTGCAAGAAAACAAGTGAAATCAAGTTGTGAGCTTTGTTGCTTAAAATATTATCAATGTAAATGTGTTGCTGAGAAAAAAATTGAGGTAATTTTCACTCTAACATTTCAAAATTTTGGAACAACTTGCTATGTAATGTATACTTTGTTTTATTACATGTTTATTGTACATAATCGCACCACATTTAGGCCAATTTTTTGTTTCTCAATTATTTCTCTATGGTAAACTATTATTCCTTCTATTCTCTGCAATATTTCAAGTATGATAATATATTAATGAATATTTGTTTGAATTGGGTATTATTGATTAAATGTATAGTATTCTAGTTTATTTTTTCTTTTTTTGATTAGAACAATCTCATATTTTGATTGTGGGTTTTAGTGAATATATGAGAGGCATACCCTAAATATTACATGATCGTTTTTTGTTCGTTTTCTTTGCAAGATGCACTCTTGTCTGAGAATAATAATATTTAATTGGAGATTCCTCATTGTCTCCTCGACACCTATATTTTTTATTAGTTGATCCAACATTACAAACCATGAAATGATTTGAATGACATGGCATTAGGAGTATGCAAGGTAATGAGTTTGAGCTTTTTGTTTAATGGTGATTTTATTTTCTATGATCAACTTATAAATTTGTTATAAGAATTTTGAATACTATCAACAAAGAACATGGTTGATTGAATATATATTGGCATGCTTAAGGCTTGGTTTCAAACTTTTTGTTGGTCGAATTTTCTCTTCACTATCTCAGATTAATGAAATGGTAACAAAGAAAATAAGCAACTCCAATGATGAGAGGGTTTAAGGCTACTGAGCTAGATAAGATGATGATAGATACATCCGCAAAAGATTCTCTTTGTAGTGAACTTAATTACCTGCAAAACAAAGAGAAACTCAACGAGAAAATGATTAGTAGATAGGAGGGTGGGTTGCCTGAGAACGTTAGTCTCGAGAAGAGAAAACTTCCTAGGATGGATGTCAACCTGTTTTGATAGAAGATAGATAAAATGACAATGGATAAATGATGAAATGCAATAGAATTTGAACTAAAACAGAAAATCTGAAAATTTCTAGATAAGATAAAATGCAAATTTGATAACAAAAAATGATGAAAAATGAAACAAACCTGACCAGGTTAACGGTGACCCAAGCTTAATAAGTACAGTCGACGACGACTAATAACAATATGATCAGAAAAATCATATCACAAGGGTTGATCTAAAACTGATTTGAAACTAATCTGGTGCTGGGATGTTGCAGAATATTTGGATCTAATTGGGACATAAAGGATGCAAGAAGATTGGTGAATCTGATGAGAAAATGATGTGTGCATGATGGGTCGATAGTGACTTGGATGGATCAACGGTGACTTGTTGTGAGGAAGATGAGATCTGTAAAAAAAAATGTAGACAGAAAATCACACACTTTGGGCATTATTCAATCTCGATCTCATACTACTATACATATGGTTTTTGAGCGAAGAAAGTACTAATCAACCCAAGTCCTTTAGCAATTTTACTTTACTTGTTGTCATCACTGCTGACCTCTCACATGTATTCGCTCAGTCAATTTTTCCATTTAGTGTCATTTTATCTATGACTGGGGCACCCCAGGCACCTTGGTCCCATTTGGGGTGCCCTAATCCTTTTTACACTTTCCCACCACTTTTTGGGCACTTTCTAGCCATTTGAGCTTTCTATCTTTTTAGTGGTAAGAATTTTCGGGGTTAATTATGAAATTACAACAAGAGAACCATATAAATATAAAGTTATGAGACCACAATGAGGGACCAAGCACTAAGCACTACTATCATCACCTAAGGGTGCATCCATCAAAGGCTCCATTTGAATCCATCTATCTCCATCACAAGGCACAAGGTTGGTTCATCTACATCACACTGCATTAGATGGAAGTTTATTCTATTCCATCCACCATTTTATTACATTTCTACACATAGTTATTACTCACTACTTTCATAAAGTGCGACTAGCACAAGAGCACCTAAGGCATGATTACACACACACACACATAGAACTACATCAGGTCTGAGATGTAGTGCAGCACTAAGTTAGTAAGTCCACCATTTTGGCCGCTAAGGAAAATCTGACACCTTCATATGCATCTTTATTTTTTAGGGGTTTGATACTTGTCTTAGGGTTTTACAGGTCTCTCCTTCATCACTGATTTTCAGTGACATACTGCACAATCTAGAAAATCTAGTGTGATAGGAAACGAACACAGGATATCACTTAACGACACTTTGGAGGGGGTTTGCAAATAGTTTTTACAAACCATGGTACCCATATTTCAGACTAGGGAACCCACAGGCACCCATGTACTTCTCAAGGTGCCCTAATCCATCATATGGTTCTAGATTTGTATCTTATGGAGCTTCTATGTATTTGTTCATGCATTTTGTTCATCTAGTTTATTTTGTGACACAGTCACGAAGTATCAACGAATCAACTAATATCTTTTAAACTCTTTTTACACTTTAGGGTTCTCTATTTTCATAGCTTAGATTGTTTGGGTCAATTTTCTTTATGCATTTATATGTTATTCACTTTTTTTCTTAATATTAAATTAAGTATAGAATTAGAATAAATTCCAAATTTTAGTTAATCATTTTGGGGAGCCCATACTTTAGAACATTTTTCCCTAGGATCCAGTTCAAACCCTAATGAATAAGGATAAATTTTCTCCTTCTCTTCCCATTATGTCACACTTTAGTGTAAATCCAATCTATGATGAGGTTGTTATCGTTGAGCTCACAAATCTCTATAGTAATACTACAAGACCAGATCATATTCAGCAACAACTCTTAGACGACCAACAATATGTACCTACTAGTTTTGAAAATTCTCCCATTTGCATTAGTATTATTTTAGATCCAATAGCCTTCACTCATTGTACACCATGTTATACGACTACTAGTGATCCTCCTGATGATCTTTCTAAGGACATTATAGATGATTCTCTTATTGATTACATGTTAGGTCTTTATAATATCTCTCATATTGATTCATATCCTCATTAGACCACTGTTATAGTTCCATCTCATGATTCTCCTATTTCTGATATTGCTTCTCATCATTCATCAAATACTAGCTCACACACACCCTCATATCATGTTGATGATCCTATCGATAGTACACTCAATGACATTCTCATATTTTAGTCTTTAGGTGATGTCACTGACACAGTTGATAGCCATGTTTCTCCTACTTTTCATCCTGCTAAGTGTGAATATCCATTGTCACTTTTTCCTGAGATTGTATCTAGCATAGTGCATGCATTGTCTCCATATATTAGTTCCTCTTCTCCTACCATTTCATCTCCTCTTAACACTTCACCTACATCTGTCAATTTATCTTCTCCTATCGCGATATCTCCATCAGTTGTTTTACCACTACTATGGTTTTTCCATCTTATTTGTTTACTATCACTTCTCCGACACCTACCCCTAGTGTTCTTTTAGCATTGAAATATCGTTTATCTTCTCTTGAGGTACCTATGATTACCCACAATGGCAAGTTAGAACCACGCAATACATTATTTCCATCTCCTACTATTCTTTCACATGACATTCTCTTTCTCATGTATGTTGTAGCTCAATTACAATCTCAGGTCTAATCACTCACTTTAGAAAGTAAGGCTTAATATGCTTCCATTCATAACAACTCATTACATGGTAACCCTGTTCCTAATAAGACTCATAACTTTGCATTTCCTAAGGACTTTATCATGCCTACATTCACATACTTTTCTGACACTTGTAACACTCACTTATATATCCAACATTACTACATGGTTATGCCTTCCGATTCTAATGATAGATTATTTCTTAAGGCCTTTTGACATAGTCGTACTGATGATGCTTTACAATGGCACACTCATCTTAGATTTGGGTCTATTAGTACTTAATATGATATGGAGGATGCCTTCCTCTATCGTTTTATCATCAAAAATGGCCCTAGACTTACTTATGATCATATACCTACTTTACATCAGGCCGCCTCTGAACCTATCAAGGAATACATCTTACGATTCAATGTTTGTATGCACTAGTTAGTATTCCAAACTATTGATCTTGAGAAACAATTCATCTTTTGTTGTGGTCTAACTTCCACTCTCAAGCAACAATTGCAATATGATACATGTCATTCATTCATACTCTTGTGTTATAAAGTTATTGATTTAGAACATGTCCTTCTCTCAACATATGTTATCGATATTCCAGTCCCTACTACTATTGTTATATCATCTAGTTATTCTCCATTGCCACTAGTTGAGAAACCTACAAAATCTTTGTCACTTCTTAACAAGGAAGCTTAACCTACTACATCACAACAACAACCTTCTCTTCCTTCTCCATGACAGAATAATTCTCCATCTACTCCATTTGTTTCATGTGAGTCATTGCATTTCTCTCATCTTGCTCAACCACATAATGTGTTGTTTTTTTTACTTACTGAGTGTTTAATTCACTTTCCCTCAACATCAACATCAACATGATCAACCCTATTATAATTATCATCACATCAATGGTCATAGGGACAAATATTTCTTTTCACTTCACCATAGATTGCAACAATTAGAGGATAAGGGAATCATTTCCTACTAAGTTCATTATCCATCCATTGCCATAGGTTATCACTCATGCACGATCTCCATGCATCCATCCATCGTTGTATCATCACATCCATCACATCCACTTCATCCATCTCATCCACTATTTCATACTATTGTGTCACACTGTCTTCCATATCCCTCGGCATTCACCCATCCCACAGCTCCTCCACATGATATTAAGTTCATTTCATATTCTCACACTGCTTCCATGCCACATGCTTTGCAGCTTCACACCACCTTGGTCTCTAGTAGGTTATTTCTATCACCTTGTCCCCAAATGATGCACTTGTGTTCTTATGGTTATTACATGACTATTGAGGATTTTTCTCTAAGAACCTTTCATCACGTCGATTCATATAGCACACTCAATCATTTCCTGATGACACACTTTTGTGCTTCGGTTCACACTTAACTATTGAGGTCATACTACCCATTAGGCCTTATTAGGGAGTCAAAATAAAGCCTTATTATGTAATTTAGGAAGGCAAGTTGTAATTTTTTTATCGCATCTTCTTGTATGAAATTAATTTTTGTTCTTAAGGGTTGTGGGCTTGGATTGTGTGTGTAAGTAAAATGTCATTTTATTTACCCACTTATTAATTATGCCTTGGAGTTTAAAGTTGACTTGTGAGGTGGAATTGAGGATGAGTGATGTGGCATCCTACATGGAGCCACCTCATCCTCCTCTCTCCTTTTTCTATTTATTGGAATTCTTTGGCTTTTTTGGGGGTTACATTATGTTGGTTTGGTGCTCTTGCAATTGGAGAGAGTTAGAGTATTTTGCATGCTTGTGGATTTATAGGTGCTTTGGGACTATTTGGGTTTGAAGAAGTTTATTCTTGAACTTTTGGGTCAAGCTTTATTATGGAGAGGTAGGAGCTTGACTCTTTTAAAATGTATTCTTTTTATTTTATATTATTTATGCATATGTGAATGTTGTTGAGTGTGTGGTATGTTTATGGGTTGGTTGTGTGGTGTAGGAGAAGACTACAGAGATCTTTCTTATGGGGAGGCATAAGAGTTATTTTGTGGAGGGAGTTTTGGATGGGTTTCCACCTTGGAAAAGAAATAGCTTGCATTTCTTACTTGTTATGGGGGAGCCATAAGAGGAGGGAGACATAAGAGAATGAGAGGTATACGAGGAACTTGGGGGAGGCATAAGAGTATGTAGGAGTTTTGAGATGAATATATTGGTAGGTTTTAAGGTGGACACCCGTTTCCCATTGGGAGGTATAAGAAGCTTCCCCTATAGATCTTACTCCTTTGGCTTTTGTATGATGAATCATTGTGTATTTTGTGATTGTCTTTTTTGTGATTGTCACTGCATTATTTGGACTGTATATGATTGTAAAATCTAGCATTGTGTTGTGGAAGCTTGTTTGTTTCCATGAGTTGAATCCATTTCCTATTATAATGTGGTTGGGGCTTGGGGGCCAATGAGGAGGACGAATTATCCTCTTCATTGGAATTCTTGGTTGGGTGGAGAGCATTACCTCTCCCCCTTTTCTTTGTTGTGACCAAATGAAATCTGACGGATCTCTCTCATTGTTGTTTATTAGAGTTGTGTTTGAAGAAAATTTCGCAGTCCTCATTCGGTTCCTTATTGTAAAAAAATCCCACTTTAAGTGGATGACATTGTAATATTATTTGTGGTGAAAAGCTACTCTATTTTTGGATGTGAAAGCTACATTCGAATGAGAAAGATTTATTTTGTAAGTTGCCTTTTGGTGAACAAAAAAGAAGTTGTAAAGAAAATTACTTCAGTTTAATAGAAGTTGGTTTACTTTATACAAAATGGAGTTGCTCCTGTTTGGAAATCTGTTGAATAAAATACTTTTGCAAACTCTCTATTTGAAGGCTCGAAAAATATGTGTTAGGAAATATTACATTCCTCTGTATTATTTGAAAGACATGTTTTGAAAATAGAACTACATTCTTGCTCTTCACGCATTGATTAAAAGAAAGTTAAACATTGTAAAATTAGAATGGAATGAACTTAAATATTTAAAGTATGGCAAATGAAATAGATTAATTTCCCATTTAAAATACATAGATTTCTTTTAGATCACTGTAAACCTGCAATAATCATCAAAAAAATGTTCAGAACAATCTACAACAATGAAAGACAAGTAGAAACATTAAAATGAAGTAAGGATGATCAAAACACATCCCAAAACTGATTATATTGCTAAAAAAAATTACTCAAAACTTTATTAATCAGTTAAGATGTAGAAAAATGCCTTTGCAGAAAAAGGAGAATTAAATCCGATTTGAAATCCCAACCATGATCAATTAATCCTTGCAAATCCATCCAATTTCTATCAAGTGTGATTCTCCATGTCGGTTTGGCATTTTGGAGAAGGAAGAATGGCAGATCGAATTAAATCTGGCAGTTCCAAAGTTCAGTTCACATTTTAAATGGCAGGAAAAATATTTTTTTTAAATTTCACCCATCTAAGTTTGTTGAAAATAAGATTTTGTGCTTCCTATGCAAGGAGGAGTTCGATCCCTTTCCATAAAGTCCTTATTTTCTCAAATTCGAGCTTCTAGTCGAGAGTTATGGCCGTCTGAAGTTTTGTATCAATTTTGTATCAAAAAAAATTCTAAGTTCAAAAGTTACTTTTGCTAAGTTTACTCCGCGGCCCTGCAGCCCCACCACTTCACTTTTGGAAAACTACTTCCACGGGTTCATGGGCCAGTATCTTCTAACTTCACTTTTAGAAAAATTGGAAAAAATTCCTAAGTTTTCCCACCGGCCCACTATCCCGCAAGTCAATGTTGAACTGACATGTGGCTTTGTTAGGCATCAGCGGAGGTGTGGGTTGTTTTTAACCTTTGCACTTTTTAACACAAAAGCCAACACTTTAAGTTTTCCCCAACCGTCCGCTTTCCCGCTTGTAGCTTTTGGGCTAGATACGTGGCCTCTCTAGGCGTCGGCGAATGCGTGGATGTTTTAAAACATTTTCGCCCTTTCAACAAAAAGAGTTAAAATCCAAATTACCTCCACCGACCTGTCTTCCCGTGTTGACTTAAAAGCTTGGACACGTGTCCTTTGCGGATCTCCAACATATTTTCTTCCCTTGGGGCGAAGCCGTGTCACGGTCTCGTGGGCGCGCAAATGAAAATTATGTTTTTTGGCTAAAAGCGCAAAGCACCAAATGTCTCCCCAAGTCTGCTAGTCTGAAACCTTCCCCGAGCGAAATTTCTTCCCTACGCCTTCAGGCACGTCGACTCGTAACTTGAGAAATATGAGTTAGGAGGACTTCTTTATATCATTGAAAAGGGGAACAAATTTCCTATCTTATAGAAATGTTTTTAGAAAGTGTTAAGTGCATGAAATATAAATTAAATTACCTTTTTGTTTAAATGTTTTTATTTCAAAGTTTTAAGGTGACTTTTAAGAGGTCACTTTATGGGGTGAAGGAATTTTTTTCTAACCCCATGTAAATAAGAACCTTGGTTCGTGTTTAGACCTTGTGAAATTAATTATCTTGGGAACTTAATTGTTTTGGTCCTCTTTGACCCTCTATAATTAATTAAGAAATATTTAACTATAATGTTAATTTAATTATTTATTAAATTGACACCTAAGAGAAATTTAAGCATATTTGGATTAATTACACTCAATAATTTTGTTATGTGGATCTAATGTTTGTTATAATGGAAAAATTTCATTTATTAAATTATAATTAACTTTGAATCTTTGTTATGACAAATGTTGCTTTGAAGCCTGGTAGTGGTCACACTTTTCACCAAAAAAATTCCTTAATTTTTCTATCTAAACCTAGGTTGTTCTTGAGTCTCGAGTGGATGTTTTAGCGTGCATTACAAAAGACATCTTTATATGGAAAAGATTGAGTTGCCAGTAAACAAAACATGAAAATTGAAGTTCTACTAACATGATTTTTATTACATAGAAAAGAATCAATACTCTAGATGAATAGAAAGGAGTAGGTGTGTTGCATTCATTATGTGGAAAAATTGGAGTAGCCAATCAACACAAAACATCAAAACTAGAGTAAGCATCTCAACAACAGCTGGAAGTACTAACTAAATATAAAAAGGCATACATATGTTCATAGGGTTATTTATGTGTTATTTAACATCTCCTCGAGGTAGAATTTTTATTTTTTCTTAAATATATTGAAATCTCTACAAGACTTTCAATATGTTCTAGGAAAATCTATTGCAATCTCTACATGAGTTTCATTATGTTCTACATAATCGTAGTGTAATTCCACTGTAATAAGTTGCAACACCTAGCTAGGCTGAGCAATCTAATATTTGTGATTCTCTTTTTCTTGAAGTTGTCTCTAAAGGAACTTCAAGTGGTATTGATGCAACCACCGTTTGCAACACTAACATAATTTCACCCCAACTAATTACAAACCACATCAACTACAAAAGTAATTAACTATCCCTCAAAATAAAAAAAACTTCTCCTTTCACATTGCATTGTACACATGGAATTGCTACTTTTATTTTATTTTTTGGAACATATTGAGGTTCTGGATGATACAGTGACTTGGTGGTCCCGGACGACTATATTTTATTGTAAATATAAAAAATTAAATTGCTGCATAATTACGGGAAACACTTAATTTTTTTGATTAGAAAAACAATTTATTTCAAAAAGACCGTATTGAGACGCACCCTCAAACGCAGGCCTGGAATTTGACGGTCTGTAGACCGTTTTTTTGGTATTTTAACCGTAAATTACAATTTCATTAAAAACAAACCCGTCAATTTAGACAGGTAATTTTTTAATAAAACTGTATTTTAGCCAGTTGATATTATTTAAAAACCGTAAAAATTTATAATAGTCTAATATAATATATAAGGTCTATATATATATATATATATATATATATATATATGAAATACGATTTGATTTTATTCGTTTTAAAAATATTCTATAAATCATATTGAATCTTGATAATGATTTTTAATAATTTCCAATTTAAATTTAGAAACTAAAATAAGTTTATGTGAATAATGAATTTATTAAACTCAAAGTTCACAGTTGTTTTCGATTTTTTCTAAATACATAGAAGTTTCTAATTTCAATGATATTGTGACTATATTTATTTTCATTTTGTCATTACCAATTTACCAATAATTTTTATTGCTGTGGGAAAATTTAAGGAATCTTGTTGCAGACATCCAAGAAAAAGCTTGCTGCTTGAGATACAGACATCAATACATTTTACTAAAAACGTAAATTGAAAGGGAGCTATATCACGAAACCGTCATGAAATTTCCTTTTGACAGGCAGGGGTGACCGTCAAATTCCAGGCCTGCTCAAACGAATGAATGAGGTTCTTTAAGGAAATAAAACTGTCCAGAAGGTCCACCAGGTGGCAACAGTGCTACCGTTACGACATTGTCTGCTCCCTCTGGAGCCGTTAGATCTCCCGCTTGACCGCTCATGTCGGTTTTAACACTTCCTGGATGCACATTACTAACGCAAATCTTTTTGCCCTCTTCTGAAAGTTTTTTAGCGAGCAAGCGAGAATATGCATTCAGAGCAAACTTTGAAACCCCGTATGGAGGGCAAAATATGGGCCAACCCTTTCCTTCAATTTGCCCGCTTTTCATATCCTCCAGAAACGTGTCGATCATTTGATCGATTACTTCCTCCGTTATGCTTGAAACGTCTGTAAGCGGCCTTAGAAACGTCTCGTTCTTCAGATACTGTAAAAGATCACACAGTTAGTTAGATCCGTCTCCCGACAAAAAAAAATAATAAATATAACTGCTTAAAAGAAGAAAGAGATGTCTCATACCCGTAGCAATCCTCCGTCTGATGAAACGTTGACGATTCGACCTTCTGATCGGATCAGCGGCAACAGTGTTTCAATCATCCTTTTCGTCCCGTAGTAATTTATTTCTATGCATTCCTTTGACATCTCATAGTTTGTTTTGAATGCTTTTCCGAAATCCACATCCTCCTGAACAGAGAGACCAGAAAAATTAAAAATTGCGCAAATTGCATATTTCGGTAAAGAATTGCAGAAAATTGAATCCTTACGTATATATGGTGATCCCCTTTTTTATTTAAGATGGCACGGAATGCAGTTTCATGATCAATGGTGACCCCAAATACACCAGCGTTATTAACCTGGAAACAAAACCCCATCAACAGTTAATCCTAAATAAAAAATACCCTATGATTTTTTTTGAAGAATTTGTAAATTTAGTCTGGTGTTACCAGCATGTCAAGGCCGCCATAGTTATCCTTCAACCACTCTGCAAATTCTGAGATGCTGTGGGGGTTGTGTATATCCAGCTGGCGGAACACGACATTAAGGCCCTCATCTTTCAGGGTTTTAACGGCACTCAGGCCTCTATTGACGTCTCTTGCAGTGAGCACGACAGTGAGACCGTTTTGTGCCAATTGACGGACAATTTCAAAACCTATGCCTTTGTTTGCTCCTGTGACCACAACCACTGAATCGCTCTTCCACCATCTGCAAACACTCATCATATGTCAGTAAACGCAAATTTCCAATAATTTGGAAAGATTTAAAAGCGGTGTCTTGAAAAAATCGGGATTTTTTGAAACATACTTGTTGCTGCTGACATTTTCTGTATTGACCGCCATTGATAACACAGGTATGCTGTGAATATACTAATTGAAATTTCAGAGATCGGGAAAAATTTAATGCGTGTCAAGTATGTGCGTAAAGGCGGGGTTTTATAGGGTAAGTATATTAGCTAGTTTCAGAATTCAACCGCATCGGGTCCCTTTGGAAGCTTCTGGATTGCTGGGCTTTTCTTTTATTGATTTGTCCGTTGCGTACGGCGTAAACATTACTGCATTTTAACGTTTTGTGGGAGCCAGTCAGAGTATTCTTTCAGTCAACAACGACCTTATCGGATTGTTTATTGTCGTTTTCAATTTGACTGCCCTTAACCTGTTTTTAAGTTTTAAAATAATTTGACGAATTTGGGCATCGCTATTATTTTTTTATATAAAAATTAAAACAGGTGTATGGCCGCTAACTTTCATAATGCAATGAGTTATTCTTGTTGACGGAATAAATGCGTGGTCGTTCCACTGCCTCGTGTTACACAAAGTCGCAGAAAATAAGCGAATTCGTTGAATAATCAACCGCATTTGATTGACCTGAGATGTATTTCCACGGGAGTGCATGAGCATCTCTCCCATATTCTAGATAAGTACGACCACGCGGCGATTGGATTTCGGCTAGTTCGACAATTTCAAAGGGGTGTAGGGAGGTGAAATGGATCAAACTTGAACTTGTCGATGCCCTTTTAAATCTTTTTTTAATCCTTATTAAAAATAAACTAGCAATCCCATGTGTACAATGCAATGTGAATGTCGAAGGAATATGTTAATTTGATTTAGAGGGATAGCTATTTTTTTTGTAGTTGATGTTGGTAAGGGGTGTGAATGACAATTCTGATTTTCTATTAAAGCCAAAAAAATGTTGCAAAGTACATTTGAAGGGATGTTAAATAATAGTTAGTTGTGTAATAATCGACTGCAAATGCAAGTGAGACATGTAAGTTTGTTAACACTCACTCTTGATAATGCAGTGAATGTGAAGTGTTGAGATTAAAGTAGATTTAACGAACCACTCAGTGTTTTAACACATTAGCTCTATAAGAAACATAAGTGAGACAAAATATGCAAGCAAATATAAACAAACCTTAAATGGCTAGGGTACATTATAGAGTGCTTTTTACCTCAAAGAGTTTGAGAGCATCATTGTCATAGCTATTTTGTGCATATCCTACAATTATGGCATTCCATGAGACTACATCTATTTGAGGCATTTTGCAACCAAAAATCCACTTTCCATTATACTTTGATGGATGCTCATACCTTCTGTTAAGGCTCCCATATTGGTATAGAAAGGGAGTATGCTGACAAAGGTTGTGGAGGATGGGTTTGCATTTGTCAAATGCATTTGCTTAAAAGTCTTGAAGGAATTTTCAACAGACCCATTTTATGCATATCCTACAATCATTTAAGTCCATGAGATCACATCTCATTGAGGCATTATATCATACAATTCACATGCCTTGTCTATGCTAACATAATGTACATGGGAAAAATAGCATCCAGAATAAACAAAGTCCAACACTTCAATGGAAAAATAATATGTCATATTTCTTGAGTACTATTGCACATGAGAATGATGAGTTGGTGTATAAGGAGATTGCAACAAATCCCTAACAGAATAGTATACCAAAATGATACTTGTAGCCTATTTTCGAGACACAACTTCTTAAGCAAGAAGGGAAAGGGGCAGTAAGATGAGTGCGCAAAACATTTAATTATGCATTCATATCTCAAGTGTTGACTGCAGAGGAGCCTTACAATTTTAAGGCAAGTGAGGTGAAAAGGGGAGTCTTGCAAATGAATTAAGAAATCAAACCATTTCACAACAATATACTTGGACGAGGACATAATTATCAGAAGAAAAGGAAGTTATTGGGTGTAGATGGATCTAAAAGACTAAGTGTGAATCAAAAGGGGAACCTGGCATCGAATGCCAGATGAGTCGCTTAAGTACACAAGCGAAAAAAAAAATTGGTTACGCAAAAACCTTAACACCTATGGCTAAAGGGATTACCCTCTGATGTGTCCTTGTTTTGTTTGCCTGGTTTAAATAAAATGTCCATCATCTATATGTCAAGAATGCTTTGGTTAATGATGAATTGACTTGGGAATTCTATATGGCGTAGCCATGTGAATATGCAAAAGAGAGCAAAAAGCATCTACTGTGTTACCTCAAAAAGGTGTTGTATAAATTGAAGCATGCTTCCAGACCCTGTTATGCTATGATTCATGACTATTTCTTGCAGAATGGGTTTCATAAGTCTTCAAAAAATTCAAATTTGTTGTTTTTTAAAATTTATGTTAAAAAAATAATGACAAACAACATGCCTTATCAAGGCCAAATGCAAGACTTGTGAGTCTTGACACGAGAATCATCAAGTCTACCAAATTTACCCCAAGCACTTCACAATGTTCATAAATTTTGTGGATGCAAAATTGAGGGCATGTATTTATCGATGCCTGGAGAAGTTCTTTGTGGAGTTTTAATTCAAGAAATTAAAATATAGCAACAACAACCACTTTTTGAGATCACAACCCAAGGAAATACATTCATAAAAACTTGATCAACTTTAAATCCAGATGCATAAAAAAATAATGATAAACAAGTGGCCTTGTCAAGCCCAGAAGCGGGACTCGCGAGTCTTAACATGAGACTCACCAACTCGGCCAAATTTTCCCCAAGCCCAAGATTAATAGAATCAATCGTACTATTCTCTTAGATTGAAATGCAAGACTTTTTAGGCTTGATAAAGGTCTCAGAGCATATAATAAAAATATAACTAGTCTCTCTTCTAAGATTTTTTGAATACCCACTTATAGGCATACTAATTATATGATATGCTTACACAAAAATTATACCAGTATTGCCAAATGGATTATCGTGAATGTTTGCTTGGCCTTTTCATCAAACTCGTTTAGCACATATCCAACAATCATGTCATTCCATAAGATGAAATATGGTCAAGCCATTTCTCTAAAAAACCTAAAAGCCTCACCAAGAACACCATTTTGCATGTATCCCACAAATATAGCATTCCATGACATCACATTTCTAAGAGTTATTTCTTTAAAAAGCTTTAAAGCCTCATAAAGAACTCCGTCTTCATCCCCTGTTCCAAAGATCTTATTTTAGCATAGGCAATGAGTATAGTGGAAAAAGTGAATTGATATGGATAGAAACCTGTCGGTTGCATTTGGTGAAACAGAGCTAATGCCTTCTTTCAAAAATCAATACAACCACTGTAATTCTTGAATTTACAAAATTAATACAATCCCAAGATCCCTGCAGGTTGCTGCAACTTTTGTATCTATAGTTTCCATGACTCCAAACAACAAACCTTAAAAATACTTAAACAATGTACAGTGTAAGCTCTGGAAGAAAATTAAACAACAAAAATCTTACCAACTGAAGCAAATTTGAGTCATATTTCTCATTAAGCCTTGATGTTCTTGATATCTAGGGTCAATATAACCAATGGTACCCATAACATAGGTAGAGGTGTGAGTTTTGGCCAAGGAAATGAACTTAGCAATGCTAAATTTTGATAAATGTGCTTCAAAATTATCATCCAAAAGAATGTGCTTGCACCTACATGTTGAATATGAACTCGCAGACAAAACAATAGAGAGAAAGAAGAAATTCACCACTAATATTGATGCTCTACTCTCTCCATTAACATACTAGATTAAATGGATTTATAGGGATGAGGGATAACATTGTGTGGATTAAGGCCAAGAGAATGTAAAATGCACCAAAATTGGAGATGCATAGATGGTATATCTTACATGTAGTCCATAAAGGCTCGAGTGAGCTAGGCCAAAGAGACTATACAATCTCTACCCACAAAGCAAAGGAGCCAACACATGAATCTTCCACATTTAAAGAGGATCCAACAAAACTGGATCTTAAAATACAAAGTCAGGAAAGCTTTAAAGCCAAATGCATAAAAAAATAATGATAAACAACAGACCTTGTTAATGCCAGAAGCGGCACTCGAGTATTGACACGAGACTTGCTGAGTTTGCCAAAATTTCCCCAAGCATTTAACAAAGTTTCATAAAGTTTGTGGATGCAAAATTGAGGGCATGTATTTCTGGATACCTGGAGAAGTTCTTCCTGGAGTTTTAATTCAAGGAAGAACAAAGCAATAACAACCACTTTTTGAGATCACAACCCAAGGAAATACATTCATAAAAACTTGATCAAATTTTAAGCCAGATGCAATACACCACACATGATATTAAAAATGGATTAGATAAGCTAGAAAACAATTTCTAAAACAAACATATAGTAAGGAAAGAAGCTCCATATGCCTCGTGAAAATGCTTGTATGACTTTTTGTTGCCAGAAATCCTCAAATGTTACATCCATATTTATAAGGCTTTATTGTGATATATTCAAAGGTTTCATGGTTGTACAGGTGCATGGACAACACCTTATACAAAACCCCCAAAGTTGTGAGCACAGTATGACGGTGCAAGTTTAGGCATTCTGCAGGACCCCAAAACATAGGTAACAATCTTGGCATGTGGATATCCCCACTAAACAATTTGAAAACTGAAATGTCGGCGGTGATCATCATAAACATAACAGCTAATGCCACTAATAATGCAAAAGTAACTTTCAAGGAATCTACAAGCAAAAGGAAATAAGAACTATAACAATGCCCAAGATTAATAGAATCAATCATACTATTCTCTTAGATTGAAATGTAAAACCTTCTAGGCTTGATAAAGGTCTCAAAGCATATAATAAAAATATAACTAGTCTCTCTTCTAAGAATTTTTTTGAATACCCACTTATAGGCATACTAATTATATGATATGCATCAAAGATTTCCACTAACAGTTACACAAAAATTATACCAGTATTGCCAAATGGATTATCTTGAATGTCTGCATGGCCTTTTCATCAAGCCCATTTAGCATGTATCCTACAATCATGGCATTCCATGAGATGACATCTGGTCAAGGCATTTCTTTGAAAAACCTAAAATCCTCACCAAGAACACCATTTTGCATGTATCCCGCAATTATAGCATTCCATGACACCACATTTATTTGATTCATTTCTTTAAAAATCTTTAAAGCCTCATCAAGAACACTGTCTTCATCCCCTGTTCCAAAGCTCTTATTTTAGCACAGGCAGTGAGTATACTGGAAAAAGTGAACTGATCTAGATGGAAACCTGCCAATTGCATTTGGTGAAACAGAGCCAATGCCTTCTTTCAAAAATGCAATACAACCAACTGTCATTCTTGACTTCACAAAATTAATACAATCCCAAGATCCCTATAGGTTGCTGCAACTTCTGTATCAACAGTTTCCATGACTCCAGACAAAAAACCTTAAAAATACTTAAATAGTGTATAGTGTAAGCTCCGAAAGAAAATTAACAAACAAAAATCTTACCAACTGAAGCAAATTTGATTCATTATCCAACTTTCCTTCCCAAGTAACTCCAGAAGAACAATTTTGTAATTGTATACATCATATTTCTCATTAAGCCTTGATGTTCTTGCATATTCAGGGTCAATGTAACCAACGGTACCCATAACATAGGTAGAGGTGTGGGTTTTGGTCGAGGAAATGCACTTAGCAATGCTAAAGTCTGAAAAATGTGCTTCAAAATTATCATCCAAAAGAATGTTCTTGCACCTACATGTTGAATATGAACTCACAGACAAAACAACAGAGAAAAAGAAGAAATTCACCGCCAATATTGATGTTCTACTCTCTCCATTAACATAATAGATTAAATGGATTTACAAGGATGAGGGATAACATTGCGTGGATTAAGGCCAAGAAAATGCAAACTGCTCCAAAACTGGAGATGCATAGATGGTCTATCTTACACATAGTCCATAAAGGCTCGAGTGAATTGGGCCAAAGAGACTATACAATCACTACCCACAAAGCAAAGGAGCTAAAACATGAATCTTCCACATTTAAAGAGGTTCCAACAAAACTGGATCTTAAAATACAAAGCCAGGAAAATGGGTTTTGATAAATCAATCCCCAAATACAAAAATCCTATTCATTAGCTCTGCATCCAAGTTTATATAAAATAATTAGACATCAGTTGATCAACTTACATGAGGCACAAGCATCTGCCAATACCATACCAAGTTATTGCATTTCAACATATAGTTTCAAAGCAACATCATTATAATAATGTTGTGAACTTACCTAGATCATGGCGTTCCATGTAATTGAATTCCGTTGAGACATTTTGATAAACATTTGGTAGCACATCTACCATGCTGCCACAATTTGCATACATATGGCGTTCCATGTAATTGAATTTCGTTGAGAGATTTTGTCAAATACTTGGCAGGCATCTACCATACTACCACAATTTGCATACATATGAACCAAAGCGTTGCTGACAACCATCCGAAAAATAACCCGTTTTGACAATATGGTTATGAAGTTTCTTACCCACATCCAATCCAAGTACTTGGAGTGAGGCACATGCTCTCACAACGCTTCCAAAGGCAAAGCATAGGACGTCTCCATATAGGTTCTTGGCATTGCACAATAAAGTTGAAGAGCTTCAATTCCTTGGCCTTCCTTCGCATATCACATATCCTGCAATGCAAGTAATGCACTCCACGAACACACTTCACATTACAACACTGGGAGAATGAATTGACAATGACTACGGGTAAAAATTTATTAAAAATTTATAAACATGCAACTAAAAATAGTTTTTTTTAAAAATGTAAACGGTCGTCAAATTTAACATAATGACATGAATGTACGCATTGCATTGTATACATGTGATTGCTAGTATTTAGGACTATGGATCTCTATTTCCAAGTCAAGCATGTTAGCAAAACTTAATTAATACATAAGGCCAACTCAAACATGTTAGAAAACTGAATTAATGCAAATTAATGTTGATCTTGATCAATTTTTGGGCAATATGGATAGAGTTCGATTGATTTAATGGTTTTCCAAGAGTATTCTGAGTGCAAAACGTGCCTGCTGAATTAGGGTCTCAATAGTGTCATTTAAAGTTTTTCTACACAATTTTTCCTACAAATTTAGTGTTTTTTATTTTTCCTTGTAAGTTCAAACAACAAATCCATTTCTATATGGTAAATTTTCGTGTCTCCAAAAACAAACAATATTAAAAAAAACAAACTAAAAGATATGTAAATTCTAATACTTTCTCATTGCCATGAAAAAACAAAGTTAAGAGAGAGAGACAAAGAAAAAAAAACAAAACTGACTTGTGATGCGTCCATTATTCCTGAGCAGTTAGGTTTGAAAGCCTTCAACAAGAACACTCTTGGTAAGATGAAGATGATAAGTAGTATTGTATTGCACCGATTGAGTATGACGATGATGGTGACTCGTAGCCTAAACCTCAACAAGAGGGGCAAATAGCAGCGAACACAATGGAGATATGAAATAAGGTTGAGTGGACAATCAATCTTATTTGTTTTAGAGGGATGGTTAAAAATAACAAATCTGTTAAAAAAAAGCAAAATTGTTAAAAATGTCAAATCTGCAAAAATAAACACTAAAAAAAGTAAAATTGTCAATTAAATTGTTAAAAATATCAAATTTGCAAAAATAACCACTAAAGAAAATAAAATTGTTAAAAATAGCTAAAACCGTCATTTAGGCCGTCAAATTTGACATAGTCCTGTGAATTTCCTCAAAGCCCTTTTCCCATAGGGGGAACACCTTTGGTGTAAAAATATATTTTGAAATAAAATTTAAAATTTAAATTTATATGTCAATGTTATTTATGTTTTAAAAAACTAGAAAGATTACTTTAAAAATCACTCAACAAAAAGTCTATTCTTTTTAAATGTTTAATTTTATTTTAATAAATTAATTGTTAAATAATAATTATGCATCATTCATGTTTGATAACTGTATTTTTGTATATTAAAAGAAAAATTCATTCACTTCACATAAATTATATACCAAATGACATGATAAAAAGGATAAATCTCTACTAAATCAGTAATTACTTGAGTGTTTTTATTTTCAAAATAGTAATATTCTATAATAGCTTTAGCTACTAAAAAAATCATGTATAAAAATTTGGGGGTTTAATTGTCAATACCATCATTAATTTTTCAAATCAGGCTCTTATATATTACTTTTTTTAATGAAGTTTTTATTACTATATTCATGACCTTGTGCATGAGTGAGCATGAAGTAGGGAAAAAAGTTATCTACAAGAAGACAAGTGAAATCAAAGTGGTGGTGAGTTTTGTTGCTTTAAAATATTATCAATGTAAATGTGTTGGCTAAGAAAAAATTGAGGTAATTTTCTCTCTAACATTTCAAAATTTTGGAACAACTTGCAATGTAAAGTATAATTTGTTTAGTTACATGTTTATTGTACACAGTCACACTACATTTAAGGCCATTTTTTGGTTTCTCAATATTTTCTCAATAGTAAACTATTAATATTCCTTCTTTTCTCTACAATATTTCAAGTGTGATAATATATTAGCGAATATTTGTTTGAACAAGGTATTATTGATTCATTATATAGTATTCTATTTTATTTTATTTGTTTAAAAGAATCTCATTTTCTGATTGTGGGTTTTTAGTGAATATATGAGAGACATACCCCTAAATATTACACGGTCCTTTTTTGTTCGTTTTCTTTGCAAGATGCAATCTGGTCTAAGAATAATAATATTTTATTGGAGATTCCTCATTGTTTCCTCGACACCTATATTTTCTATTAGTTGATCCAACGTTACTAGCCATGAAATGATTTGAATGACATGACACTAGGAGTATGCAAGGTAATGAGTTTGAGTTTCTTGTTTAATGGTGATTTTATTTTCTAGGATCAACTTATAAATTTGTTACAAGAATTTTGAATACTATCAACATAGAACATGATTGCTTGAATAGATATTGGCATGCTTAAGGCTTGGTTTCAAAGTTTTTTACACGTCTTTCGAGACACTTTCACAATTTCTAGGTTAGTTTTGTAGATGACGCACTATAGAATGTCATGGAGCAATAGGTTACTTCTGTTCCAATAAGACTAAACATATCCCTTCAAACTAAAATATGGGATCCCTTCTAATTTGATCGTTTGTAGGTGATATACATATGTTTGTTAGTTGTGTATTAAGTTTATATTACGTGTATGAAAATAATATGAATGTGTCAAGTAGAGATGTGTATTTTTTCTTATAAAAAATGTAAAGGTAAATGAATAAAACATAGTGGATATCAAATAAGTATGGAGCTGGCCACTAAAACAAGAAACCTTCTAGAGTTTTTTAAATAGGGTTACAACTGTGAAGAAAAATCCTTATGTAATTGGATAGATCTTAAAATAAATATTTTCATAATTTAATCTTATAACTTTAATCTACTTTATCATTAGTAATACTTTCAAATAAATTGAATAGATTTTTCAAAATTTCATATATACATACATACATATTCAAGATAGATAGATGATTTGGAGTACAATTCAATTACAAACAAAATACAATACACATATTTTGTAATAGGAGGATGTAAAATGCATCATTACGATCATGTGGTTGAATTAAACACATAAGGAAAATTTAACATGCACAAATTAATGAGGCAATTTATTTTCAGGCTATGACATTAAGCATGAAATAAAAAGGGCTTATCCTATCCATGTGGAGAATATTTGTAAAACCATCATATATGTTTACTAAATATATAATCTATTAATAAGAAATATTTTTGCTTTTAAAAGTGTGTATATTTTTACCATATCAAAGACGAAGTCCCTTCAGAAATAGGTGTGAAATATAAGATTTTATTCAAATTCATAATGGAAGCATGAAAAAAATAGAGTGCAAGAGGTATGTAATCATTATTCAGTGTGGGTAAAGGGAAGCATACAAAATTTAGCTAATAAAAGTTTTTATTTGAACAACAATTAATGTAAAAATATTTAGGAATCAGACTATTTCAATTAAATATAACAATACTAAATAATAATGGCCGAAATAGCATTTTGATCACACTTAGGAATGTTGTGGAGATGGTAGTGTTTTTTTTTGGATGGCAATAACTTATAGATACTCATGGAAGTAAGAGAAGTGTGAAGGATGGGAAGGAAGAAATACATGTAGAATATATTTGTTGGATGTATATGTGTAATGTTTATGTAGATTGTGTTTATGTTCTATTTTTTTATTTTTTTTATTTACATCATTTTTTAATATTTATATATCAAGATTAATTAATTCCTTATAATATTAGGGTTATTTTGTTTCGAGCAATCAATTATTTGAACTAGCACATTAGTGGTTCCTCTAATTCATTTGCACAACAACCTCATGCTACAAAGAAATATCTAACAATAGAAGATTACTTCCTCAAAAAATCATGTTACACATTTGTTCCATGAAAAGTTTATTAGGATAGTGATTTGGTGGAAGTTATCTCTTATGCAATTGAAACCATAACGTCCTATAAAGAGGAAATGTTTTGAGCTGTGTTCTTTCTATTATGGTGGGACTCACATTCCTGAGATCTAGGCATATGTGATATTCATAGAAAACAAGGGAAGAAAATATGTTGTAAGAGAATTTGTAGTATATAATAAAATCACCCAAATAGTAAACAAATGAAATTATTGTTCAATGAAACTAACACCTTCACACTTTTATCAACAATGTATTGCCTTATAAGCTATGAAAGGCTAGTTTATGTGGGGAACAACATATTTTATATCTTAAACATTATTGTGTATGTTACTTACCTCATCGACATTCGGCGTCTTGTCCACCTCATGTGGTTAGTCATATATCACTTAGTGAGATCATAAGTCATTAGGGTTAATTAGTGTTTCTTGTGTCCACGTGTCATGCACGGGAGTTATAAAGCACTTCTATATATGTACCTTCTTATTTTGATCTATGAGGATGAGTAGACCTATTCTTAGATACTTGATTTTCCTTTGTGATTCGATTTCTTGTTGATTATGTGGAGAAAACTCTTCGATATGCACGATGTTTCGTATTGATCCTCGCAGAACAATATCATATGGTATTAATGCTATTTTTCAGTAAATGTGCACTCATTTTTAAGTTATTGGTTACTTTTGTTTTGGTTTTCCGTGTTTCTCTTGTATTTTTTCCATAATTTTTAGAATATTGTAAATAGGTTTAACAACCTCATTTTTTAGATTTTATGTTGGTTTTCTGGTTGTGCATGTGCAGGTTTTAGGTGTTTCTTGGCTAGATCTAACAATTGAAGCTAAATTTGGAGGGAATCTCTATTGGAGGTAGGTGCTTGCAATTTGGTTTTAACAATTATTTTTTAATTAAAAGTGATCTTTTTAAAATTTCTTCTTAGAAGCCCTTCCCTTCATCCTTCCCTATTGGTTTAGTCTCTGGTTTACCCTACTGCTTCTTTATCCATTCAACCAGCTCAGCCAAGCTCTGGCTAGCTCAACGACTTCCTCCAGCTCAACTCGTCCAGTTTGGTTATCCATGCGGGTTGGGTATCTTCTTGGACGAGTCGGTTTTTTCCGTGAGTTGGTTGCTTTGTAGAGTCGAGTTGAATTGTACATTTGGCATTGAGTTTCACATAATTTGTGTTTTTTTTTCATTTGGTTGCATTTTTTTGCAAGTGGGTTGCTCGTTTGCATTGGCCGAGTCAGGTCGGGTTTGTTGTGCCTGAGACGTGTTGAGTCAAGCAATCCTCTCTTTCCTGGTAAGTTGCATCTCTGTGTTTTCCATTGTTTTTTCCTACATAGGCAAGTTGCAATCGAGGTGGTATCATTTTTTGCATTATGATGATGTGTGGTCCTCCCTGTTTGGACTGCGAGCCCTCCATGTGTGCTCTACATTGGATACACCGACCATTTCCCTGGCCTGCCTACTCGAGCATCTTCTTGCTGTTGTTCTAAACTCGCCTGCAACCGACTCTCTGATTACTATACATCCCCGATTGTTTCACGTTCTACACCACCTCACTTTGTTCCCGTTGAACCGTGATATGCCCTGACCTACGTCCAACTTGTTTCCCGCCGACTAAGTCCTTGCACCTAAGCTTATATCCCCCATTCACTCGCCCAGGACTCGCCCTGCCTATCCATTGAACCGGGTCTCCCACTCCCTCATTGAGCTTTACGCACATCTCGAGCCCCTCTCCTCCTCGAGTTCTGCAACGACTCTTCCCAAGAAATCTCAACCTCTCCCTACATTGACCGGCCCATTTCAACATTGCCCACTTTGTTGTTTTTAAAACATAGTTTGGTTTATTTAATTAAATAAGTGGTGTGGTTTATTTAATTAAATAAGTGGTGTTGTTTATTTATAGAGAAAGGGGGGTTTATTAAAAGGGTCTTGCTTTTTAAATAAGTTAGGTAACAATTTTTTAAAAAAGGGGTAGGTTTAATATTATAAAGCGTTGTTTGTTTTAATGGGGATTAATATTTTAAAAGGGTTAATTTAGAACCACAGTCAAAACCTTGTATTTATGTAGGGTATTCTAATGGCCTGAAGGAATATCGATTGTTGAACCTTTCTACTCACGAGATTTATATCGAGAGAAGTTTGAAATTTGATGATTCATCTTCGATTTCTACTTCTCCACCTTCTGAGTTCCTTATGTTCTCTGATTCTGATCCTAAATCTGTGGATGATGATATTGTTCAGCATGTTCCTCGTCTACTTCTGACCCTCATGCTTTAGATTCTTCTGATTCGTATGATAGTGTTGATTGGGACTTTTTCCCTTCTGACTCGAGTGAAGAATCTTCTAACTCTGAGGTTGATCCTCTCTAGCCCTCATTGGGCTAGGAAGACTTTGAAGAGTATCTGGAGACTAGATTGGGAGATCCTTCGGATGAGATACAAGCTCACTATGATTTTTTTTTACCTCACTCCTTCTTTACCTGCACTTCTGAACCCTCATTATTTCCGGGAGGGTTATGGGATTCTTGAGTAGGATTTTTCCATATATGAGGATTATTCCTCACTCATGAAGAATGATACTTGGGATCTCACCCATATTCCGAAAGGAATAAATTTAATTCAGTGTACAAGTGGGTGCTCCAGAAAAAGTATGGTGGAGATGGAGAAGTCGATAATTTTTAAATCATGACTAGTAGACTAAGGGTTTCTCCTAGATAGCTGGGGATAATTACTCAAAAACATTTTCTCTGGTTGTGAAGTTGAATTTCATTCAACTAACCCTCACCATCACTGCCACAAACATATGGTAAGTCCACCACATAGATGCTAAGATTGCCTTCCTTCAGGGGACCTAAAGGAAGATATCTACATGGAAAAACCTATGAGTTTATGTATATGATCCCTCCCTCATTTTCAAGTTAAAGAAGTCTATCTATGGCTTTAAAAATCCCCTTGGGCTTGGTATGCCAAAATGGAAACCTTTCTACTTGCATCAGGGTTCCATCAGTGTCACTTTGACCCAAATGTTTACATTCTACAATAGGACGACTCTATATTCATCCTTTTTCTTTATGTTGATGATGGGTAACTCTTCCTCTAAAATTAATTATGTGAAGATTTCCTTATCCGAAATTTTTTCCATGTCTAACTTAGTATTGCTTGATTACTTTCTTGAGATTCAGATTTCACAATTTGACTCAAGAATTGTAATTTCATAGCCTAAGTACTCCCTTGATTTGTTTTCTCAGTTTGATCTGTCTAATTGTCATCCTTCTCCTACTCCTTTCCTTTCCAGGGTTAAGTTGGTTTCTAATTTCTCTACTCCCTTGGTTGATGGTACCCTTTATCGATAATTGGTGGGGATCTTGATTTAACTTATTCACAATCATTTGGATCTATCGTATGCTATTAGGATTATGTCGGGATTTATGTAGGATCGTCATGAGTTTCATTGGAAAGAAGAGAAGTGGAACCTTCACTATGTTCGTGGGACTTATACAGATGGCAATCACTATCTAGGAGTGACAAAGATTGATTTAGTTGGTTTTACTGATTCTGATTGGGTCATTGATCTAGCTCATTGGAAATATACCTCAGGTTATAGTTTCTCTCTTGATTCGGGTCATGTTACTTAGTCTAGCAAGAAGAAGAATGAAATTGCCATATTATCTTAACATTTACTCCAAAGTTGTTTGGTTCTAGGGAAGCTTGATAGTGTTTGGTATTCACTTTTGACAACCTACTATCATCTACTACAACAACATGAGCACCATATAGATTTTCCAAAATCCAGTTTAAAATCAGCAGATGAAACACATTGAGATCAATATGCACTTCATTCGGTAATTGATTCATGAAGACATTATCAACTTGTAGTATTTTTAGACTTCTGATCAGGTTGTAGACATTTTCACCAAGGCCTTCGCTGAGGTGTGTGGTCTCTTCTTGGGGTAAGATCTACTACAATCACCCATCTTCTTTGGGATTTCTATTCCTCTTCTCTTCTTTTTTTAAAGGGACATTTTTTTTACATGGGTACCTTATCAGACCTTTAGTTTGCGGGCCCTATTGGTGCTCAATTTAATCTCACCCCATTTTTTCTTGAAAGTCTCCAATCTGTAGGCTATGTCATATTTTCTATCTCCCCATATTGATGTGTGAAAGCTCTTTCCTTCATTTGGTTGCCATGATCAATCCTTTCCTTTGGTCGAGGATCACATTATGTCTAGAATTTGTTTTCCGTTCCTCTGTCCATGTAAAAGAATTTGTAACTTGGGTGTAAATTCAGGTTTTTTCCCTTCCTTATATTTTTCCACACTCATGTTTTGTTTTCCCTGTCAATTTTTGTCCCAACATCTGTGGAAATATAGTCCTTTCTGATTAGATGCAGCCCGATGGGTCTTTTTGGTAAAATTTTCCACTTTTGTCTCATTTGTAAAAAATACCAAATTGGCCCCACATCCTTGATAGCATCTGATTAGCTATTCAAAAAATATGAAGTGGCAGGTAAAAAGTCTTACTTTAACCCCGAAGAAGGACACGTGGCATATTTCAAAATTTAGAAGCAAAGAGGCGGGTCACTGGGGCATTTTGAAACTTTAAGGCCCACTTCAACTCAAAGCTTGTCCACGTGGAGGGCTAGCGCTCATTTAAAATTTGCCTCTGGGTCCTACCTTAGCAGTTGCGTTAAGGAGACATGTGGAGGCTTCCGCTGGATTCTCTCTATATTTAAAATTTTCAAGCAACTTCGTAAGGCTTGGGACATGTGGAGGGCCTGCGCTTGTTTGGGAACTACCCCTATACTTTACTTTTGAAGAAGCACCAAGAGGACACGTGGAGGTTTCCATTGGGTCTTCCCATACTTGGACTTTTCAACGACCGATGAAACTTTCTCGGACCTAAGGCACGTGGCGCCTTCCGCTGGTACTTGAACTCTTTCAACAAATTTTCCAAACTAAGACATGTGTTGAGCCCGCGCTTCTTTAGAGTTTCCGATTTTGGCCACCATATCAAAAGTGTGCCAAAGAGACACGTGGAGGCTTCCGCTGGCTCCTTTTTATATTGAAACTTTTTCAAAGACCAAAAGGTAATTTTCTTGGGCCTAGGGCACATGGAGAGCTTGTGATCGTTTGAGGTCTTACCTCTAAACTTCATCTTTGAAGTTGTGCCAAACAAACACGTGGAAGGCTCGTGCTCATTTGGGAACCTGCCCCTGTACTTCACCTTTGCAGTTGTGTCAGGGAAACACGTGGAGGTTTCCGCTAACTCCTCTTTACACTTGGCCGAATTGGACTCGCAGTGTAGGTATGTGAAATAATCCGTGTGCGGAAACTCATTTCTAAGAAGCACGAATGCAGGCATATGTGTGAGGGCACTCATTTCTCATGATGTATTCTTGAGGGTGAAAAGGATTGTTTGTCAGATCCAGCTATACAGATCCACCTAAAAATGATTAAAAAGGGGATTTCTCACATGTTAGAATAAGAATGATTAGAAGGACTGTAAAAAATTATGGCATGGTATCGCAGTCATTAGTTGAGGGTCTGAGAAATGTGATCAGTTCATGATTCATCCACCTAATAGCTTTCGAGTGTAAATTTGTTAAACATCACTTTCTGCTCGACAAATTGGTAACAAGCAAAGTATTCCTTGAATATTCTTCTTTTTGGGGGGAAAATTTGGATGAGTGAGTGAGTGAATTGTATAAATTCAATGAGGATACTCTTGCAAAATGTTAGGGGTTGAATTCTTACGAGAAAAATTTGAGAAAGCACATCTTTCTAAGAGACCATCTGAGAAACCCGTTAATCTCTTATGTTTTAGATTTGATCATGTCAAGTTGGTTGCAAGTGCAGAGCCATTGACAAGCTCTAAGACTGTTCAAAGAAACTTTCCCCTGCTGATGAATCTAATCAACTTCGAATTAATCTATGTTAATCTTGGCCAAAGTTGTGTCTTCTTTATTTTAGAATGTCTGCAAGTAGTGTTTCTTGTTCCTATTGCAATCTTGTATTAAAATCCCTTTGAATCACACAAGATCTTGTCCCTATGATAGTTTAGTGGCATTTTCAATTTCATTACGAGAAGAGCCTTCATCCTATAATGAGATAAACAATTTAAAATCACTTTACTGTCATTTTGTAGATAAAGATTGTTTGTAAGCCTTTGAGTGTATCTTATGCATGAGGAACCAGGGGTATTTAATGTTTAATTGAGTCTTTAGCTTGATCCTTTGTGTTAAATTCTTGGAGATTGTGTGAAACCATGCAAATGTGGGCCTCCATTGATGCACACCTTCTGTTTGAAGGAATATTTTAGCTATTCTGAAGTATTCTATCATTTAGTTTTCCAATTTTTGTGAAGGTTCTCAAAGATCTGGAAAAATCAAGTTTATCCTGATTAATCTCCCACTAAAAATTATTCAAAAACAATGAATCCTACCTGAACTACCCCTGTTTTTCCTATATGTCCATAAATGAATGAAGTCTACTACTAAAATATGCAGAAGAAATCACGATTCCATAATGTCTTTAGTAACCTTAACCCTGTTTAGAAAATATCACCATTCTTTAGAAGTGACAACTCATGAGAGTTAAATTGTGGTGCATTGATCATATTTTCTCAAGGTTTCCTTTCAAATTTGTGCAAAGAAGGATATATTCATTTTCCTTCACCAACAAAGGTTACAAAACGGGTCCTCTCACCCTGGTCGCAAGGCACGACCAAAAGTAGTGAGTATAGATCAAATCCTTCTATATGGTGCTATCCATTTCTCCAACATCTGAGTGAAAAAGAGCCAGCTGAATCACCTCCTCGGATACAAAACGAAATGCATGATGATTTATCTGTCTCCGGGCTTCTTGTTAAATTTTTGATGCTGCTCAGCTTACAAGGGAGAATCAATTTGGATACCAATAGGCAACATTGATACATCTTTCTTAATTGTCTATGGGAGTTCTCTTTATTTTCTAAATTTCCATGACCTCTACCTCAACTTTGATGCAGGGGGTGTTGGTTTATGTGACTTTTCTAGTCATCACTCAACATCTTCTACACCTCATGTGGCTAGTCATCTCGCTTAGTGATATCATAGGTCATTAGGGTTAATTAGGGTTTCCTATGTCCACATGTCATGCGTGGGAGTTACACATGACTCCTATATATGTACCTTCTTATTTCAATCTATGAGGATGAGTAGACCTATTCTTATATAATGCATACTACATTTTCCTTTGTGATTTTATTTTGTGTTGATTACATGGAGCGTTCACGTCACCATTTGAAGTGTAACCTCTTTGATGTGAATGAGGTTCTATATTGATCCTTGCAGAATAATATCATAAACATAATGGAGACACATATTCCATTCATTCCAAAAAACATGTTAAGTTCATTTAAATGCAAGGATTTCAATGGGTCATTTAATGAGAGTGGAATTGGTTGTATTTTCTAATAGTGTGAGAATCCCTCTCTCTTTGTACTTTTTGATTAGAAAAAAAATGGGTTCACTAAATTTTTTAAGGAATGGGCTCACCAAAGTATTTAACAAAATTTAAAATCTAGGTAAGGACACATTTGATCAGATAAATATAACAATATTCAAGCAAGATATAGGCATAGAAATACAAGAAAGAGTGATATATATGATTTGTAAGATGACTCAACTTACCTCTACAGGTTTGAACTGATTCTGGGTTCATGACTAATCTAGAAAGGCTAATTATGGATGGTTTGATATTTATTTATGATTCTAGAAAGTGATGATCATAGGTATAGGGGTTCTTGGAATGGAACAAGGACGCCCAAGAACTAGTGTCTATTGTGGGTGCTGACTTCTGTGGAATAGATTCAATCCTAGTTATTTCTATGTCACTTATTGTATCTTCTTTCTCATTCTAGGTCATGGAAGGTTCAATATACTTTTTCCCAGTCACACCTGAACTTGCAAAAGATACCCTAGCTACATGCATAATACTCAAGGACATATTAGTTGAATAAATAATGCATATGATTGAGTCAGACTAACCTCGATGGTCACCCTAGAATGTGATTTCTATTTAGCAATGCAATACATTTCAAACTTAATGTATTCTGGTGTGTGTGATTGGAATAATCTTCCTTGCGCTAGGTTTCCCTAGTACTAATGACACAAAGAATAGTGGGATACAACTACTTTTTCCTAATGCAAAATGTATAGTATGGAATTTAGAATAACTCCCACTATGCAGTCCTTTGGTGATGTAATAGATTTAAAATATTTAGCTCCTTATGGTAGTAAGTGCCTTTTGAAAATTCTTTCCCCAATAGTGTGGTTAAATAAGTAACGTATATATATGATTCCTTCACTCAATGTTTATCATTAACAAGAAAAAAGCTAACTAACGGTGATAGAATAAGACCAAAAAGAAGTAACATCAAAAAATTTAGAAAAAGAGAAAAAGGGACATAAGCTCCCAGAGGGACAACATTGCTCGAGCGCTCTTTTCCCTAATGGGTGGTTATGTAAAGGATGGCTAAAAGGATAAAAAGTGAAATTAGAAAAGGATATGATGTTGCATAATATGTAAAATTGTACATTGCAAATCGGAAACAACAAGCAATAAAGATGAAAAGGATAAAATAAATATCAAAGAAAAGTAAAGTGATGTTAATGATTAATTCTCTTACTTCAGAATCATACATATAAATGACATATTTATAGGCTAGATGTACATAGTAAGTGTGTGATCTAGTGACTACAATGGGAGATATTGGTTTTATTCCATGAGGTGCCTACTGCAAAATATAGCCCTAGATCTCCTATCACTTACATTAATTGAATATTTTTTCCATGTTTCATTTACTACAACTACAAGAAAATGTTTGATAGATGGGAGAAATCTATAGATTTTTTTGTAGGTTGGCCAAATAACCATCTGTAGCTTTAGATGAGGCATTCTTAGGTTCCTTAGTTTGTAATAAATCATCCATAAGATTTTGGCTACTTTTAACTCTCATGACACTTAAGAGACATCGCCAACCTACTGTATCTGGGAAAGACTGAGATGGTTGGGAATTAGAATGACACATTAGATAAAATCTAATGGCTGACTAAGAAATATGGGAAAATATCACCCTAGATGCCCTAATACTAATGTTAATTGAAGGTTTTTTCCAAGTTTCATTCATTGCAACCACGAGAAAATGGTTTGGAGATGGGAGTAATCGAGATAGATTTTCTTATATAGAAAATATGCCCAATTTTAGTTTCAGATGATATATTCGTAGGTGTCATGGTTTGTGAGAAACTGTTCGTCAAATTTTGAATATTTTTTTCTCTTGGGATACTTAAGAGACATCATTAGACTGATGTAGTTGGGAAGGACTAAGATAGAGAAGCAGAAGAATGAAACCTCCAATAATGTCCAATCGCCCACCTAGATGTGTGGGTGCCATCGGTTTGGTGATACAAGGTACCAATTGCAAAATATCACCCAAGATACCCTAACATTGATGATAATTGAATATTTTTTTCCATGTTTCATTCATTATGAATACGAGAAAAAGGGAAGAAAATGTGAGAAACCAATAGATATCTTTATAAGAACGCCAGATGCCAAACATTAGCTTCATATGATACGTTCCTAGGTGCCACAATTTACAAGAAATCACACACTTGAGATGAATAAATAATGCATATGAGTGAGTCAGACTAACCTGGGAGGTAACCCTAATGCGATTTACATTAAACACTTCACTACATTTCAAACTTAATGTATTCTAGTATGTGTGATTGGAATAGTGTGCCTTGATATAGGTTTCCCTAGTACTAGTGGCACAAAGAATTTTGGGATACAAATACTTTTTCCTAATGCAAAATATGTAGAATGGAATTCAAAATAAATCCCACTTTGCAGTTCTTCGGTGATGTAGTAGAGTTGAAATATTTAGATCCTTATGGTAGTTAGTGCCTCTTGAAAATTCTTTCTCCACTAGTGTGGTTGAATAAGTAATGTTTATATATGATTCCTTCACTCAATTTTCATCATTAACAAGATAAAAACCGACTACGGGTGATAGAATAAGAAAAGAAAGAAGTAACATCCAAAAATTTGGGAAAAGAGAGAAAAGGGACATAAGATCCTAGAGGTACACCATCACCTGAGCACTCATGTCCCTAATGGGTGGTTCGATAAAGGCTGGCCAAAAATATAAAGAGTGAAATTAGAGTAGGCTAGGATGTTGGCTGATATTAAAACTGTACATTATAAATAAGAAAAAACAAGTAATAGAGATGAAAAGGATAAAATAATTATCAAATAAGAGTAAAGGGTTGTTAATGAATAATTCTCTTACTTAGGAATGATGCATATAAATGACATATTTATAGGATAGATGTACATTGTAAGTGTGTGATCTAGTGACTAAAATGGGAGCTATTGGTTTTATTCTATGAGGTTAATATTGCAAAATATAGCCCTAGATCCCCTATAACTTACAATAACTGAATATTGTTTCCATGTTTCATTTTCTACAACTATAAGAAAATGTGTGAGAGATGGGAGAAATCGATAGATGTTTTTGTAGGTCAACCAAATAACCATCTTTAGCTTTAAACGAGACATTCCTAGGTTCCTTAGTTTGTAATAAATCATATGTCAAATTTTGGCTACTTTTAACTCTCATAGCACTTAAGAGACATCCCCAGACTGATGTCGCTAGGAAATACTGGGATGGTTGGGAAGTAGAATGACACATTAGATAAAATCTAATGTCCTACATAGATATGTGGCAAAACATCACCCTAGATGTCCTAATAATAATGTTAATTCAAGGTTTTACACAAGTTTCATTCATTGCAACCACGCGAAAATGGTTAGGAGATGGAAGTAATGAAGACAGGTTTTCTTATATAGAAAAAAATCCCAATTTTAGTTTTAGACGAGATATACATAGGTGTCATGGTTTGCGAAAAATTTCTCGTCAAAGTTAATCTATTTTTCACTCTCTGGACGCTTAAGAGACATCACTGGACTGATGTAGTTGGGAAGGAATAAGATAGATAGACAGAATAATGAAACCTCCAATAGTGTCTAATAACACGCTTAGATGTGTGGATGCATTCATTTTGGTGACACAAGGTACCAATTAAAAAATATCACCCTAGATGACCTAACATTGATGATAATTGAATATTTTTTCCACGTTTCATTCACTATGACTGCAAGAAAAAGGGTAGGAAATGTGAGAAACCAATAGAGGTTTTTGTAGGAAGACCATATGCCCAACATTAGCTTCATATGATATGTTCCTAGGTGCAACAATTTGTAAGAAATCACCCATCAATGTTTGGTTACATTTCACTCTTAGGGAGCTTAAGAGACATCATCATAATGATGTAGCTAGGAAGGACCTATATAGTTGGGCACCGAATCGACACTTTCAATAGTGTCTAATGGACCACCTATAAATTTGGTAACCATCAGGTTTTGTTCCATAATGTGCCAATTGAAAAATATTACCCTAGACACAGACGTATTTTTCATAAATGAAAATATGTGTCAATTTAATAAATAATTACAATCTTGAATTTTAATGAATTGAAAGTATTAATTACTCTTGAGAGAGTCTAAATGTCAATTTTATGAAATAATTAAATGGAAACATTTTTTTTAAATCAATTCACTCGATACAGATTACATAATGAACGTAGTACCGAGTGTTGCACTACATTTCACACTTCATATAGTTATGTACAAATGTGCATGCAATGATACCCTAGGTTTCTCTTCTGAAAGTTACACTAAGATAGCAAGCTAGATCTAGAATGCTCCAAGTATGCAAATGTGTGGGATGGAATAAAATGAACTTCCACTTGATGTTGTGTATGGAGAGTGATGCAACCCTTGTCCCTTGAGTGAATGTGCTAGATGGATGATTTTTAATGCTCTTGCTCCTTTGGATGCAAGATTAGGTGATAGTAGATAATTCTAGTCTTTGGCCCTTTATTTTGATCAAGTAAATAAGTATATATATGATTCACTTATTTGAAATTCGTAATTGAAAACTAAAATTCTGACCCAAAGTGTTAAAATATGCCCATGAGTTAAAAGATGCCTAAAATCCTGAGAAAAAGGAGAGATGGTCAGGAGCGTCTAGGAAGGACAAGAGTAGGAGGGAACTAGTTTCCTAAGTGGGTGCTAGTGTTTGAGGCCATAAAAAACAAATCATTCAAGTACTGGCAGGGTTGTAAGATGTGTAAGACCAAAAACAAGGAAAGAGATAAAGAAAAGAGGCCAAAAGGATTTTTCAACCACTAGTTTTCTTACTTCGGAATCATGTATATATTACCATGCTTTAGGACCTAGAAATGTACCCAAGTACATGATTTTGTTTCTAATTTTTCCCCCACTTTATGTTGTTGAGTGAATACTCGATAGCATAAAGTAGATAAAAGATGTGTACCTTGTAATCTTGTAGATAAGAGTGTAGTATATAGAATTCTAAGTGGATAAGTGAAGTGTGAAGTGATTGCAATGTGAAGCGTGAAGACTAAGATGGGGGGGTATACCCTAGGTATGAAGTGTATGCATATTTGCGTGTTATTGGAGCTTATGCTTACTGATGTGAGCTGCTTCTTGTTGTGTATTAAGGACATACCTACAAAAGAATAGCGAGAGAGTATTCAAAGTTATGTATATGAAAATTCAAAGTAATATGTGTATAAGTATGTAAAGGAAAGTGTGCACTTGATATGTAAGAGAGTATGAGATAAAAACCTATCCTGTTTGTTTGGAGTTTGCTAGATTTAAATCAGAGGTGTTTTTTTTTGCAATCTCATTACAAGAGCGTTTTTTGGGAGATCTCACGCCAAGAGAAGAGTGTTGGGGAGAGAGTTTTATTTTCTCTCCATCCATGACACTTTGCAATAAGTACCACAGTAGATGGTACGTCCCTAATTTGTTCCCATTGTAACCGATTGTAACTAAAATGTAATTGATACACTGAATTTTATATTTGGAGGCAAGTGTTTGATACTGGAGAACTGATCAGAAAACTGTTGTAAACTATGTTGGAGTGAGAAAATGACTATTTTTTAATCCATGACATAAGTGCATAGGGGGACATAAGTTCCCACTTCTAATTTCCAAGACTGGGAACTAGTGTCTTCTCTATGATTTGGACCCAATTCTGATTTTGGGCCAATTTGAAACTTTGTTTCTGTTCCAATATTGTACTGTGTTGTGTTGTATTGTAGTTGTTGATGGGTAATCACAACACCCATGAATGTCTGCATCTCGATGGGTTGAGAATCTCAGTGTGATTGCATAACATGGAGTTTTTCCCAAAGCGTGGGACTTTGAAATCGGGAAAGATCTCAAGATAAAGGCTGGTTCCTATTCCTCTGTTCAGGTGCACACATATAATTTGCAGAGGATTTACTCTACAACCTACTCTAACTTTCCAAGGAGATATGGTTGGGGAGATGCAAGAAATTAAACCTAAACTAAGAAAGGTGATGCACCAAAGGAATTTTGAACACCTATTTTTCCATTAAACACAAACCATAAAAAATGTAATACAACCATCGTGCACAAATAACCAAGATTGCAATGAGAGATCAGGAAGATATAATGAATATAAGAGAGGGTTGAAATCATCCACAGACTTATTTTATTACTCTAATAATTTTATACATTCCATTACAATGGCCAAGAGGCACAACCTTGCATTATAGTTTGAAATGGGAGGTTTGAACTCCACAAATTCACTTGTAGATAAAGAATAAGGAAAGGTGCAAAGCCAAAAATGTCCAACATTTCGAAAATTCCCCTCCTTACAATATATAGGAAGAATGAGAGAGAAAGGAGAGAAGAATTTGAATCCTACTCCAACAACCCAAGAAATGCATTGAATTGGCCTGCAACAATGATGGGTTCTACTGTAAAACCCATGCCTCCATGTGTTGTTCCTTGTTGGGAAAGAAAGGAAGCCCATACCTCATTATGGTGGTAGGTGAGAAACTTGGAACACCCTCTAAAAAATGGTGAACTGTATTTTTCATTTTTAAGAACTTAGTCCCACTAATTTAAAGATATCCAAAAAGTTGTGGAGTAGACATCGAGAGCTTTCCAAAAAGTCATTTCTTTCTCAAATCTGAGCTCCCAGCCAAAAGTTATGGCCATTTGAAGGTTGAGCTATCATTCTTTAAAAATGGTGGACTGAGAGTTCTGAAGCTCTGAAAGTTTGAAATGCATGCAACCTCCGAAATCCTGAAATTCAGAATTTTAGACATTTGCTTTTCGAAAGTTGAAACACTATTCATTGTTCAAAATGACTTGAGAGTTACGAAAGTTTGAAATTTCAAACTTTCGAAATTTAGAATTTCAGACATTGACTTTTCTTTTTCAATTTTTTCTTGCCAAAGACTCTGAAGTCCGAAAACCCGAACCTCCGAAGTCTGAAAAGCCACCGGGTTGACCCCAAAACCAGCGTTGACCTTCGAAATCTGAACCTTTTCAGGATTTGGACTTTCAGGATTTTAGACATTTCCATTCATTTTTTCGATTTTGTCACCGAGACTTCCAAAACTCCAAATCCCGCACCTCTGAAACTATGAAACCTGAAAGTCCAAAATTTCAGACTTTTGGAGTTTTGAATTTCGGGCTTTTTCCCCTCGTCAAGATTCCCAAAACCCAAAAGTCTGAAATTTTAGACATTCAGAGTTTCAGAAATTTTCCTTTCATTTTTTCAACTTCGCACTCTGAGATATCCAAAACCCCGAAATCCAAAAGTTTGAAATTTCAGACTTTCAGGGTTTCAGACATTTTTGTTCGTTGAGATATCCAAAAAGCTCCACCTCTGAATTCTGAAATTTTGGACTTCGTACTTCTTGATTCTTCGAAATAGCTTGAGTTCCTGAGCTTCCTTGCAATATGCTTGACCTGTTTTAACCATATTTGCCCAAATTCAAAATGCAAGCATCCATGACTGAAACAACTCCTTTGTTTTCTCTGCATGCAAGCTCTTGTTTGATCAATTTTTCCCGAGGGAAAAAATTGGATAACAATAGCTTTGCATTGATATATGGGTGATTTGTTTAACCAATATATGCCCCCTCATTTAGGGTGTATACAACGACTTTAGGAGAAGGCGGTTCAAAGGAGAATACCTGATATTGATGTGAAGTGTATACCTGTAAGGGGTAGGGGATGTGCATAGTAGAAACACGGGCACATGCAAAAAAGATATGCTAGTAACAACTGTTAGTAAAAATGAGATAACATGCAATAGGAGACAATGTAAAAAACAATTAGGAAAACAAGATGGACCGCAAAAAATGAGTTTCATACATGCTACATCACTCACAATGTTTCAAGACAATAAGATCTAAGGTGGCCAAAAGAATACAATGATCACTCAAGACATATGGCATAACACGTAAGTAATAGAAAAAAACAAGAAGCAATAAGTGACAAATAACCATAGTTGTATAGATCATACAAGGAAAATTCTACATATGGGGCACCCATTTACATGTTAGAAAGATAAATGGCATGTCAAAGAATGTATACATGATCGAAAACTATAGTGATAGTGAATAGAAATAGTAAGTACTGAAGTGATATAACTTGTGATGTAGAGTGTGATTGTAGCAAAAGTAGATGCCCCTAGAAGCTTTGGTGGGACTAGTAAAGAGCAACGCCAAGCATCATGCATCATGGGAATATCTGTAAAGGTCTTATATTCACCTCAAGATACCAAGTGAATGCGCATGTGTATATAGAATAATATAATGACATACTATGTATCCAACTAGCATTGGAAACAAAGTGTATAATATAAGTAGAATAATCTAACAAGAGTAAATGCAACCAAGATATGAAAATATTGTGCATAAGCGATAATGTGTTATGATTTATGATTTATGAAGATGATAGGAACAATTTTTTCCCTAGTGGATGTGTGTGTGAGATGAGTTTCATTAATGAATTGTTCCCTCGAAATTCAAGTATGAACCATATAAAAATAGTGTGTCATCAACTAATGAATGTATTATATGTGATTGATATTAGATTCTAGGAAAGATGTATCATGAAGCACCGAGTTTGAAATGTATAGGATGTTAGGTAATTGGACGCTCAATAGTCAAGCATGAACCATGGAACTAGAGTGTTTCATCGGGTGGCGATGGTACAATTTGTGTGTTGTCACCAAATCACTGCACCCTCCGAATGGCCAAAATGTGAATAGGACATTCGGTGTGATTGGGACACATAGGATCACCTCTCAAGCTGTGGGACTTGGTCTTAAGGTGAACCTATGGAGAAGTCTGGCTTCCTCTTCCTAAATTGAATTCTTTACTACTCCTAGTGTAATAAAATGACCATCTAATCCTAAGCTAACATATTCATGAGTTTGAAGGAAAGATATTTTGCATAAATGAAACTATACTAAGGGTGGTGATGCACCAAATTAAGGGATGTTTAACATCTAGAAGGGTTAATGTGGGAGTGATGCTTGCATCATTGACCACCTTCACCTATCACAACTTGAAAGGGTAAAAAATACCACAAACCAGGGGCAGATGTTTCTTCATTAAACTTGAGTGTACATAAGGATAGATTAAATTGGATTCACCACACAATTAATTTATCATGAGGAAAACACACATGTAAATGTCAAACATCTATTTCTGCAACTAAAGATAATGATGACATAACTCAATACAGAAGGAAAATAAGGTTTTCACAACTGACATAAAAGATATTCGTATTATTCCTTCACAACATGAAATACATAACCTGAAATAAAGGTAAGATAATCACTCACACTAAGGAATTGTAAATTCACAAAGTAAACATTGATTAATCATTCAACAAAATAAATCATATTTTCAATAGCAAGGTGTAACTCTAAATATAATTAAAAGGTTTCTTAGAATCTCTAAAGCACTCTTCCAAGCTTAAAGAGTAACTTCTCTAAAAAAAATCTTATCTACTAACTTAAAGCATCAAATATTTATAAGTTTTTAGGCTGAGCCATTTCAGCTAGGCCCTTAACTAACATTTTCCTAAAAATAATAATGTCATTAAATTAAGGGAACATGCTCCCCTCAAAATAGCCAATTTGTTATAAGGGTTTGACTCAGTCAACCCTGTAACTTTGACCAATCCAGAGCTTGGATTTGTCTTTTCATGGCCACTCAGCTTTGGCCTGGTTCAGCAACACCCTCCTCGCCTACAAGTTTCTGCTATCCTCCTTCCCACACAACCATTCGGTGCTTATACTCAATGAAGTGCTTGATAATTCCCTGAATTTCTTCATCTCCAGGCCCACATGCATAGTGATTCACTACATCTGTTGTCTCGATTTCCTTTGTGATCCTGGCTGGAAAATTTCAAAGTTTATTCGTAACTTTCTTCAGTCTCCCTATGAAATTTTGGCACAAGACCAATCGGTCAATGGAGTCACTATTAAAAATTTTGGTGACCTCATCATCATGCTTCACCAAATCCTTGAAATTTCCCTTAATTTGATCCTCAGGAAGAGCATCGATGTTTTCGTTGAATAATTTGTAATTAGTAATATCAAGTTCTTTTGAGATGTCATTCTAGGCATCCGTCATTTCCACTCATTTCTCCTCCAAATTCTTAATCAAATCCTATGCAATACTTTGCACCGGAATTCCATGGATTTTTGATATTCAAATAATTTTGAGGCATCATCGATCACCTCTTCCTGAAGAAGAAAGTCAGGATATTCCTCTCTGATCTCACTCCATGTTGCCAAAATTAAATTTAGATTATTATTATCTTCAGAAAGCCTCATCCATTTTGGAAATAGTGGTTTTTATAACCTGCAAATCATTATATATCTCAACTACTTCCTTGATTAAAGGATTGGTTTCCTGTAGAATTCTCTCCATCCATCCACTCACTGATCTCCCTTTCTAGCCTAGCTTCTCGAGCTCATGATAAGAAATATCATCAATTGTAGATGAAATTTTCATAGTTGTAGTAGTTGAGATTTCAGTAGATGGAGTGGGTTGGGTTACTTTGATTAGCAGTGTAGTGAGTTATTCAATCTTGGATTTGAGTTCATATTTGGTGGCCTTATCTTTGCCTTATTTTTCCAAAATAGCCCCAAGAGAAGTGTGCACATCTTTCTTGGCTCCTTCATGAGTAGCCTTCCCCAATGAGAATTTGGAGATTTGATAATCCGCAGCTATGATTGTTTCTTTAGTTTTCCCCTCAACAGGGGTGGTAAACTTCTATCACCCATTCTACAGATGGGTTAACTATTAGAATTGACACGGTTCTTGGTCTCTTGGCCTGTCTCTTAGGCATATGTTCCAATACGCTGAGATCTATAACATCTCCCAGAGGAACCTTCTTCTTTTGCTTGGGAGTTTTCCTAAACAACCATTCTGGGATGGCTAAAGCTGATGAAGATGGAGCACCAGATCCAATACCTGAAACATTGGTTAAAACAAGATCACTAGAAATCCCTGCTGGTATTTGAGTAGAAGTAGCAATGATGGATGGTGTGGATGTAAGGACAGCCATAGGAGTTGATAGAATGATGCTAGGTGGTATGATTGAAGAAAATGGAAGTGCTAAAGGAAGTGAAGAGGAAATGGGTGACCCAATATTTTCCCCAGCTGATAGAACTAGAAGTAATGAGAATAATTGGGCCATAGAAGGGGATGAGAAGGAAGAAATGGTTATGGAAGTGGAAGTAACTGATGTTGGAAGTGAAAATAGAGGAGGAAGAAAGATGTGATGGATCTTGGGAGATACTAGGGGAGTCACCTTCTTCAACTAGTTTTGTCACAGGTGCTTTAAGGGGACGTGGTCTTGGGAGTAGAAGCCTTGGAGAGAGATGAGCCACCAACAACAAATGAAATCTTATTTGGAATTGTAGGAGCCTTTTGAGTCGATATTTTTCCCTTAGTGGGTGTTGGTTTGCTTATTGCTGAGTAGATCTCCTATATTTTAAGGTTGATTTTCCCCTTTGGGTGAGATTCCCAAGGTGGCCAACCAACTGAAGGTCCTCTTTAGAATGGGTCCCTGCCCTCTCCTTTGTATTGTTGCATTCTTCCACATACCAATCAATCCATGACAGTGGTTGATTGGCAACATTATCACCCTTGTATAATGAATTCAAAACCTCATCACTATCCTGCATGCCTCCTTTGGCACATCGGCCAAACCAAATTGCCGAACTTAGTCAAGGGCCAATCTTTCATAATCTCTTTGTCGCATGATGTATTAATCCAGATATCTTCCAATTGGGGCATGTGGGAACTGGATTGACCTGTTTCCACGAACTTACTCCAATAATCAAAATTAGTCCGCGAATAAAAGGTTCAAAGGGTTACCTTGGCCATTTTTATATCAACATTTTAGCCTTGTGAATATTTGGGAAAGAGTACTTGACAATTGAAATATGGAAATCCATTCCCACTTTATGACGCTTGTTTTGGATTCGATGATAATCCAATAACTGCCGAACCAATTCCAATAGAATCCATTTATCAGTGGGGCACCTATGAAACCCAAAATCCAGATATAGGTGAATGTAGGAAACTGAAAGTAGATTTCTCCCCCTTCTCACACCTCCTTGAAGGATTCATCAAAATCCTTCGGTTGTATTACTCTTTGTCGAAATGGTAGAGGATGCCAGCAAAAAAAGCATCGTTGACTCTGCGGAAATTCCTGCTTCCCTCATCTAGAGTGAGTTGGGGATACAATTCATATATTTAGGAAGTGCTGCGAACACCTCTGGTATTCAAACCAACAAAATCCCCCATAACATTAGAAACATACACCAGGAAGGTTGTCATGTAGAAATTCTTTATATCTGACACCCTGCCCAATTGATAGCAAATGGAGCTACTACTATGATCCCCCCATCGGATTAACTCATTGTTCTTCTTGATGGTCATGATGTACAAACACATCGATTCTTGGAATTCCTTTGCAGAAGGGAGACTTGAAACTCTACTTAGTAGCACAATAATATCACCGACCTCCTGAATAAAATCTGACCGATGCATAGTTTTGGATAATTTGGCAAAGCTCTTGCCCAGATAAGTTTTCATCATGATTTTTTAGCACACTTCCTCTTCCTTTTCCTAGTGTCTCACTGCTAATTCTGGCGAAATTGTGGCATAATCTTGAATGTCAAAAATATTGAGAAGATCTTCGAAGAATTCTGGGTCCAAACAGATTACTACCTTGTCATCATCATATCTGACTGTCATGGAGTCTTTGTCAAAGTGGGCTGCTATGGCTAAAATGAGCTTTAGGCAATGCATGGATGTGGGAAAACTGGCAGCAAGGGCAAGCCCACTGTCGTAGATAGCCTACATCCATGATTTCTTATTCAAAGCCTTTATTCTTTCCCAGAAATCTAGAAAATGAACTTGCCCAAGGTTGGTGTCCCCTATATTCCCTAAGTCTGAAAATAGGAAGGAGTGAGGAGTACCCCAAGAAATGAGTACTTAATCTTCTCTTTTCCCTTTGAAGTGGAAGCAGACATCAAGCCCTGTGTTTTGGAAGCCGAAGTTGGAGAAATTCTAAAAACCTGAAAGAAAAAATTTCGAAGTCCCGAATAAAAAGTTCTAAAAAGAATCACTGAACTGGAATCTCTGAAGTTAGAAGTTGTGAAAGAACTCACCGAAATAATTTCTCCAAAGTCAGAAGTTCCAAAAGAAATCTCCAAAAATATTTCTCCAAACAATATCTCCGAACAATTTCTCTAAAAGAAATCTTCGAAAAAATTTCTCCAAAAAAAGTTCCGAAAGAAATATCTGAATTGGAATTCTCCTAAATAATTTCTCCAAATAAAGTTCCGAAGGAATTTCTCCCAACAATATCTTTGAACAATTTCTCTGAAAAAGTTCCGAAATAATTCTTTGAAAGAATTGGAAAAGGACTTTTGCGAACAATACTAACTCCCAAATTTTGAAAAATGAGAATTGAGAAGAAGTATGGGACACTCGAGAGGTTCCTTCGAACAAATTTGTATACCTGAAGAAAACTCGAAATGCGAAACATGGTGAACAAAGGGGTCGACATTTCAAAAAATACACAAAGGGGGACCAAAGAGAAAACAAAATGAGAGGGAAACAAAGTAAAAAACCTTAAACCAAAAGAAAATAAACAAATTACCATACCTTGAAAAAGACATCACAAAGTACAAGAAACAGAATGTCAGAGAAAATGTTTCAGGTTAAAAAGATGAGTAAAAAATTGATTTTAAATAGAAAACCCGATATTAATGGAAGAAATCCAATCTATATGGAGGTAGGTGAAAAATTAATTACATAAAGGACATCCAAAATTCCAAAACCTAAAAGCCTGAAATTCAGAATTTTAAGGTTTTGGACTTCAGAGATTGGGAGATGAAAAAGTGAATTGGCAATGAAAATTATTTGAAACCTGATAGCCTGAAAGTTTGAAAATTCTGAAAAAATCTTGAAAATGACTCGGAGAACTTTGAAACCTAAAAACCCAAAAGTTTGAAATTTCATACTTTCGGAATTTCAGACTTCGGAAGTCCAAAAGGGATTTAAACAAAATGGGGCCAAAAGTTCTGAAACCCAAAATCCCAAAAGTCCAAAAATTCAAACTTTCGAGGTTTCAAACTTCAGAGAGTTAACAGATCAATTCCAAATCTGAGCAATAAAAACTCCGAAAAAGAAAAATCTCCAAAGTCCAAAGATCGAAAATTTCATATTTCGGGCCTTGGAGAATTTCATCGTACAAAGGATTTATAAAAAAATTGTTTGACATATTTTCTTCAAGGTAGGTTAAATGGTTAACATTTTTTGCGGCCTCTAGGGAATGCTTGCCTACTAAGCTTTCAGACCAGTAGCCTTAAGAAAAACATTGGGAAAATGAGTCCTAAAAAAGAAAAATCTAAAACAGAAAACACACAAGCAAAAGAAAAGAAAAGAAAACGATGTGCAGAGCACTTGGAGGAAAAGACAAAGAACACTGTACAGGTTGGAATATCCTCAAAAGCAAGATTTGAGGTATATCCCATTCACACTAATGGGTAATTATTCTCCATCAAGTCGTGATAGGTGAAATGAATTCACCTCTTTCCATCTTATAATAACATAGGGCCCGCTCCAGAGAGCATCAAACTTGGCATGCCTGCCAGGTTTGGCACATTCTTCGTCCCATTTTAGAACCAAATCTCCCTCATTGAACAACCTATCAGAGGATTTCTTGTCAAAGGATTTCTTAACTTAGACTTGATGGTGTCCCATCATATTCGTGGTCGTGTTTCAAATTTCCTCCATCCCTATGAGTTCAGCAAACCTCACTATTAGGGCATCATCCTCCATAACTTCAAGTTGATAAGCCAAGTCCAGGGAAGGCATCTCCAAGGAGAGTGGAGGTTTCTCTTCCCTTCCATGTACAATCATGAAATGAGAGACCCCAATGGCCTTTTTAGGTGTTATCCGATTAGCCCATAGGGTGATTTTGAGCTGTGTATGTCAATTTCTTTTATTGGCCTCCATTGTGTGCTTGATGATTCTTATGAGATTCTTGTTACTTGATTCAGCCAACCCATTCCCCTGTGGGTAATAGCTAGACGAAGTCTTGAGGTAGACTCCATTCTTTACATCCCATTCACTTATCTTTATCCCGATGAAATCCATAACATTGTCTGAGATAACAATAAAAGGAACACTGAACCTTGTCATCAAATTTTTCAGAAAATCCAGAACAACCTTTTCATTACTTTCCTTTAGAGCCACTACCTCTGTCCAGTGAGTGAAATAATCTGTTGCAGTAAGGACCCATTTATGTCCCTCGCTAGATGGAGGATTGATCATCCTGATAAAATCTAATCCCCACTAAATGAAGGATTGATCCACCTGAACATGATGTAATGGGAGAGTTGTTAGCCTCTGTTTGCCTTTGAAAAGAGCACACTCCTTACATTTCCTCACCCAGATATGAGATTCTTTGAACAAGTCTGGCATGTAATAACCGGCTCACATAATCTTAGTAATGGTTGTTCATGCAGAGTAATGTCCTCTAGATAGGCCATTTTGAAATTCCTCTAATATCTTGTTCACCTATTCTAGCTTGATGCAGCGTAAAAGAACACCATTTAAATCCTTTCAGAAGAGAACATTATCTATCACGGCATATAGAATAGACTGAAGATGGAAAGTACGTCTTTGGACTTTATCCATGTTTGGAGGGTATATCCCCGAAAGAAGGGAATTTTACATTTTAGTTAACCAATCAATCTGATCATTTCTTTCATCAACATTCAAAAGCATGACATCTTCCGTATCTTTAGTTGAAAGGAACGATAACCAGATCATACCAAGCCAAGAACACATATGTTATTCAAACACGACGATCAATAAGATGAAAGCAATTTTCCAGAATAGCTTTACATAAAACCTTTGCAAACAAATGAACAACAATATCATATATTATTATGGAACTCAATGCAATACATTGAGAATGGGCCTTGCTTAAATAGGAAAGGAATAACAATCTAAGAACCAGTCAAGGTCATAGATCAAGCCATAAATCAAGGAAATAACTAGTCATCAAAGAACTAGTCAAGACCATAGATTTAGGGGAGAACTAGACATCAAGGATCTAGTCAATACCATAGATCAAGGAAAGAATTATACCTAACAACTAGATAATATCTCCTAATATCTAAATAAGATAAAAGAAATATCCACACACATAAGTGGGTGAGAATAAATACAATAAAGGTAAATAAAGTACCTAGGTGAACATGAGCTAAGGTAAATACCAACTCTAACACCCCCCTCAAGTGAAACCAGGGGCCAAAATAGAAGTGACATGTCCACAGTATGAGTCCCAACAACTAGGCCTGATTAGGTACTCATGTACAATAACTGGGAAAAAAGGGACACCACAAGATACCCAAAACTAGTAACAACAAAGTAAAGAGAGTAAAAAACTACTCCAAGGCATCCCAAGAAGCTCAACTCAAAAAACTCGTACAATGCTGAATTTTTTTTGTGTGCACTATGGTCTGAATCCACTGCTCGATCACAAAACTCAAAAACAATTGACACTGTGTTTCACCAGAATAGCTCCATACCAAGAGACTGTCGATGGAGTGATGTCGAAAGTGCAACGAAAGTGCAAAAAAAAAACCAAACATAATTCAATCAACTTCTGCAAATAAGTGTGCCATGATCTGAGAACGAAAAATAAAGCAACAAGGCAAGGACACAAACTCCAGAGTGTCATGATCAAAGAAAAGCCAAGGTAACAAGGAAAGGACATGAAACCAAAAAAAGTAGGATCAATACCACACCCTCCCATACTGCTGAATGGGTGGAGTGACGCTACAAATCTGTATGAGCTGTCAAAAATACTACTTGAACACTGATAAACTAACACTGGAATACACCAGAATAGATCCCCCATAAGAGATACTGTCAACATGCCAAAAGTGTTGAAAATACAGATACAAAATCTCTTAACAAATAAGAGAGATACACTAAACCTGCTAAAGAAAAATGCTCAAAACAAGAAGCATCACAATGCATAAGGTATAAAAAGTGGAGCAAGAGACCTAATGGTAGAGGAGCCACGCCTGTAGAGTCCTCTCAATGAATGCCGATGTTGCCGCCACGAGTGATCAGATATCCACCCCAAATCAACACGGATGGATGAAGAAGATGCCTGCATATGACTTGGTGCAAAATGCACAATTGGTGCATGCAAAAGAACATCAGAATGTGTGTCAGGTTGATCATGGCTGACAGCTAAAATCTCAGGTTTCTCAAGCCTGAGTGAAGGTGCAGAACTCATGTGTTGCTCATGATCCTCAGAAAGAGTCGAGCGAACAAAAAAAGGAGCTCTATCAATGTGTGATCCCAATGAAGCATCTGCTCGAAAAACAATGTCATGATGAGAATTCCACTTAACATGTCGAATAGAGGAAACAATACCCTGTGAATGTCTGCCAATGACTCCGCTAGTGAGACCCATAGAATGAAGCGTGTGAGAACTAAATGCAGTGGTATGCTGCGCAAAAAAGCCATACAGCTGAGCAGAAATAGGATACACAACATGTGCTACTGTAATAGGCACAGATGTGGAAGAGCATGCAGTAACAAGCCTCACAAGTTTAGAAGCATCAAAAGCAGGTTCAGGCTCAAAGACTAGAAGATCAATGTTTTTGGGTACAAGAGCAACAACTGTAAGTGGACTAGGAGCATGGATATGGCTTTCCACAATATGATAGTGATGTTGTAGGCTAGCAAGTTTGTTCTGCAAGGAGTGTATTATTGTATCCTTATCGTGAATGAGTGATTATAGAAGAAAATTTCGCTTCTTGAGCAATCTATTTTCTTCCACAAATTTTACAATATCCTCTTGAAGTCCACATACTTCAGGAAAAGCATATCATTCTCAGAATCCATGATAGGTACAAACTGCAACTCCCAAAAAATTAGGACGTCGGGCTCAGCCGAAATTGCATCCATAATTGATTACAACACTCCTCCATATTTGGCACTTTATAATTATAGTTCAAGTCTCAAAATAAATAACTCCAATGGAAAGGGCATGAAAAAATAAGCACTTTTGCAAAAAACGGCACTCAAAACCGAGGGCATTATTGTTAATTTTGTTGCCACTAAAACTAAATTAATTGTTGTTTCCTTCACCACACAAATAAAATTAAAGGGGGCTGAAGTTAAGCACCTACTAGTAGGAATCACCGGTTTTAAGCCCTCATATGACCAAGGGCTAAGGATTTTAATGGGTGTTTGCACAACTTACTATTCTGGGCGGTGTCGTGTGTTTTCGAGAAAGTCATATCCAGCTGTCTCTTACGGTAAAAATTAATTTCTGTACTGTGTAGACAGTGACCTTTACTTGTCGGAAATAGCAACCTACGGATTTTCCCGAAATAGTAAAAAATGTGCACAACATCCGTGGACCCTTGCCAAAAAAGGAAAGATACAAAATTCTTCTTCCGTACTAGAAACTTACGCGCACTCCAAAAACCCCAAAAAACGGTTCGTCAGATTCTTAACCGTGTGGCGCAAATCCCAAGCTGAACTGTATATTTCACTACACCCACAAAAAACACAAAAACCGACTACCTGTAAAAATCGCAGAGTTTACAGTCGATCTTAGGGTTTTCACGCCTTCCGGATCCAATGGAAGCCTCTGTTTTGCATAAAAATGTATGCAGCAACAAAATACAACCAAATCCCAAATATATGAATATATAAAGATTTTATTTGCAAAATAAAACTTACAGACAGATGTCAACAACAATCTCCAGCTCTGATACCATGAAAGGAACAATAACCAAATCGTACCAAGAGAAGAACACAGATGCTAATCAAACACCACGATCAGTAAGATGAAAGTAACTCACCAAAATAGCTTTGCATAAAACCTTTGCAAACAAATGAGTAGCAATATCATATATTATTATGGAACTCAATGCAATACATTGAGAATGGGCCTTGCTTAAATAGGCAAGGAATAAAAATCTAAGAACTATTCAAGGTCGTAGATCAAGCCATAAATCAAGGAAATAACTAGTCATCAAAGAACTAGTCAAGACCATATATTTAGGAGAGAACTAGACATCAAGGATCTAGTCAATACAATAGATCAAGGAAAGAACTAGTCAATACCATAGATCAAGGAAAGAACCATACCTAACAACTAGATAATATCTCCTAATATATAAATAAGATAAAAGAAATATCCACACACATAAGTGGGTGAGAATAAATACAATAAAGGTAAATAAAGTACCTAGGTGAACATGAGCTAAGGTAAATACCTACTCTAACATTAGTCTCCCTGTCTGTAGCCAGCTACTAACATAACCCTTTGCCCTTGACAAGCTTAGTAACCTTGATGTGTACGTCATACTCCATTTCTTTCGTAATCCACTGAGCACATTCCTCATTCATCTCTTTATTCAACAAAAAATCTTTAATGTCAGGATGAGAAACCATTAAATGGACTTTGTTTTTAGATAACATATGCCTAAACTTCTTTGGGGCTCGAATGACTGCAAAGACCTAATTTTCGATGAAGGAATATTTGAGTTCATATTCCTTAAGAGACTGACTAAAAAGGGCAATGTGCTGCTCCATAAGATCATCATTATGCTGAGTGAGAATTCCTGAAATAATTTCCTGACCTATGAAAGCATAGAGAATGAAATCCATGTCAAACCAAGGATTCACCAATGTGGGATCTTGGGAGATAGTTGTCTTGGTGGCTTCAAAGATTTCTCTTCCCTCCTTTGTGCATGAAAATGGGATATTATTTTTAAGCATGGTTGTTAGCAGTTTTGCCAAAATTATAAACTGAGGAATGAATCTCTGCAAAAAATTTATAGTTCCCAAAAAACTTTGGAGACCCTTTTTATGACTTGGGAGAGATAAGGACATAATTGATTGAATCATAGATGGATCGATAGAAAACCCCTCTGCTGAAACAATATGCCCTAATAAATTTCCTTCCTGCACTGTAAAAACGCACTTCTTGGGGTTCAGTGAGACACCAAATTCTGTACACCTTCAAAAAACTTTTCTTATATGAGTGATATGATCCTCAGCATGCTTGGAGTAGACAGTCATATCGTCAAGGTAAACCAAGATCATATCATTGATGAGTCCTCTAAATTTCATATCCATGGTTCTTTTAAAGGTAGCCCATGCATTAGATAATCCAAAGGGAATCTTGTTGTAAGCGTAGGTGCCCCATTTGGGGGTAAAATCCTTTTTGAATTGATTAGATTCTTGATCCAGAATTTGATTATATCCTGAATATCCATCAAGAAAAGAAAATATTTGAGCCCTTGCCATTGTTTGGAGGATTTCCTCCATTGACGGGATAGGGTAGTAATCCTTCAATGAGGTGCGGTTCAGGTCCCTGAAATCTACGCACAGCCGAATTTCACTTTCCTTTTTCCTTACGGGTACCAAGTTGGCTACCCACGAAGAATGCTTGATGGGAAAAATTATGCAGGGCTTAATAATCTTGGTTAGCTCTTTCCTCGTCAATGGCTCAATTTTTGGATTGATTGGCCTTTGTTTTTGATGAACTAGCTTGGATTTTGGATCCAGTTCAATAGTATTTTGAGCTAAGTTGGGATCAAAACCTCGCAAGTCCTTATAGCTCCATGTGAAAATATCATGGTATTCCTGACATAATTTGATGAAATATTTATTTTCCTGAGCAGTGCATACCTTACCAATTTTTAACACTTTTTCACTTGCCACCTCGACCTCTTCAAAATACTCCTCCTTGGCCACCATATTAGTGCTATGCTTGGCTTGATCATCTGAATTGAAGATGGATTCCAATGTAACCAAGAATTTTGGCATCTTGTTTCCTTTCAATTGTATAATTTGATCGCCATAAGAATTTTGAATTTTATCTTAATGTTTGGCAGTGAACTTTGCTTCTTGCTGTAGGAAGAGAACAATTTATTGATCACCATCAAACACCTACCAACTACTCACATTATTTGGTACTACAGGACAAACCACCATTTTGACTTTCTGCTTCTCTTCTTGTATGATGTCCGTAGGTACATTGTACTGGGAGCCAATAGTAGCTAGCTTGTCAGCATCTTGATTTTGCTTCCTGGGAATTGCATGAATTCCAAAAGCCTCAAAATCTTCTATCAGATCCCAAAACCATTTTTTATATGAACTTAGTAGATCATTTTTTAATGCACTATGGGTTGTAACTTGGTGCACAACCAATTCGCTATCGCCAAAGACGGTCAAGGTTTGGATTCCTCTTCTTTATGCTAGTTGAATTCCTTGTATAGGAGCTTCATATTCAACAAAATTATTAGTACAACTGAACTGCAACCAAAAGGAAGAGAAATATTTGTTTCCTTCTGGAGAAATTAACATAACCCCTGCACTAGATCCATTTTTCTTTGTGAGCCATCAAAGAACATTTTCCACAGTTATTTTGTATCGTTGGATGCCTTAACAAGTTGAGGTATGATGAAATATTATTCATGAATGTAATATGTACATAATCCAGTCTCTTCCAAAAATAACAGACTAGATTCTTCATTTGCCAATAAATCAACATAAGGGTCATATTGATGATCTATACTCACCTCATCGAGAAATGTATCCTGAACCTCTTCTACAAGATTAGTTGGCTCATGATCTGCATCCTCATCTTTAGGGTCAAAAATGGCGTAATTACGGTTTAAGGGTTTGGTTGTGTAAGGTTTCAGGTGATTGTGATAGATGGGTTTTGCCCTTATAGTTACCTTAGTCCCATACTAGGTCCTTAGGATCATATGCGACTAGTCTGATGACAAATAACCACCCATTTTTGTGGTGAAATCCTGTGATATGCAAATGGTAAAGAGGGGAGGAAGATCAATGACAGATATGTCCTGTGTGAATGTTAAGCTAGGACATGCGTGGATAGTAAGCTAAAGCCCCTTAATGACCCCCACAGTTTGGACTATAGTACTGTCTAGTTGAACAAACCCTCTTAAAATCGGAGTATATGGAATTTGCAGTACATCTGTAACCTGCTTGGGAATTACGAAACTACTAGCTCCAGAATCGATCATACAATTATGTACCAAATGGTCACTAATCAATGAGATATAGAATTGTGGAGGTTTGTTGGGCTTAGCATAGTTTTTTGTTTCGGGTTGGCATAAGTTGGTTACCACTACTTCTTCTTGACCTGATGATCTGTTAGTAGTGCCAAAGTTGTTCAAATACTTCTGTAACAAGTTCCTCTGAGAAGGAATCGCGAGTGCATCTAACATTGAGACACTCAAATTGGTCTTCTTTATTTGCTCCATGATGCTGAACTAAATCCATTCCACTTTGCTAATGCCTTTTGGGGCATTGGGGTCCTCTTTTGGAAAATACCTATTGGGAATTATGATAGTTGAAGTCTCATCCTTCTTTGTAGACTGAGCTACGGATACTTTTGGTGATTTCTTTCTCATGCCTTTATCATTCGGTATTTGTGTTGGGGGATGAGGAGTAGATTCCTAATCAATATTGGAAGACTTTCGATCTATTTCCCTTTTCTTGGAACATGTTTTGGATGCTATAGTGGAGGCATCAGTATTCAAGACACAAAAGTCTTATGCTTTCCAATTTAGTAGTGTAGTTTCATCAGGAGGTTGGTCTTGACTTTCGGGAGTGGATGGTCTGGAAGATGATACAAGTAGAGCAGATATGCTTTGGACCATAAGGGCTTGAATTAAAACTCTATTTGGGTAGACATTTTTATTATGGGGATGAGCACAAGGGTAGCACCATTCATAGTCTTGGATGAGGTTGTTCTGGATCGGGACTATAGCTCTGAAAGAATTGGTAGCAGAAGGATTCCGTAATTTCAAAGGTTTTACATTCGCAGCTTGGCTTGTGGCCTGATTTCTTGAATGACAGTTTCCTTGGAATGGAGGACAACTTGTCTGGTATTGGAGTTGAAAGGGGCGAGCATACTGGGACTGTTACCTCTTCATTGCTACAAGTTCATTCCCGAAAGTTTATAACAGTGAATTTACCTCAGCCAAATCATTTGAGGGATTGGATGCATACGTAGCTGTTGGGCTAGAAGCTTTTGGAACTGGGCCAATGACTAGCTGTTTACCTGCAAGCTCTGTAAACATAGGTATGGGAGTTTTAGGAGTAATTTTACCCACTTGAATCAAGTAATTTTTCTCTTACGGAAATTTCGTAAGAATCAGGGATAACGGTACCCCCATAGATTGAATCATGACGGCTACATCACTATTCAATGCCCGTAAGTAATATAGAAATGTGTTTTCTGGAGACGGCCTTACGATGCTGGGATCCGTTTCCAAGTCTTTTCAAAATGGAGGTTGAAATCGCTCATATATTCTTCAAGGGACTGCTTGATAGTATGGAACTGTTCTACAAGCAAGAGATGATCACTTTTTCCCTTGAACTGCTTACAAAACTTCATGCCTAACTCATTCCAAGTGGTAACAGATCCAATAGTTAAACTCCAAAACCATTGAAGTGCTCTACCTTTGAATGAAGTACCAAGGAGTCGAACTGCCACATTATCTTTTGTAATAATGTGTACCGCACAAATGCTAGCTACATCCAGTATGTTATCCTGAGGTGAAACATTAGTCTCCCTAGTGTAAAATGGTAAAATTTGTAAGGAAACTACCGGTATGGCATCTCTTTGTGCTAACAACAAAGGATTGTTGGATTTTAAAGGAGGACAAACATTGGCTACCATGGTGTTCAAATTTTGGTTGTGTCTCGGTGGAGGAAAACATCCCTCGGGAGGATTCGAATGCCCTCTACGAGGTAAAGTGAAAGTTGGTGTTGCTGAAAGGCTTCTTCCCCTTCTCCTTGGGGGAGACAAGGAAAGATCTGTATGTTTATAATTTTCCTACCTTGAAGAAGCTCTTGTGTAATGAACTTATAGCTTATGTAATGAACTTTGAAATCCAGAGAGATGGAGTTGCCAGGTACTTTTTAGTTAGTGGAATGAGAAGAGAAGTACCAACTCTGTCCCACTAGGCATTCTAAAAACTGTTGTCACCAAATCCCTACACCCTCCAAATGGCCAAAATGTGAACATGACGTTCAGTGTGATTGGTACACATGGGATCTCCTCTCAAGCTGTGGGACTTGGGATCAAGGTGAACCTCCGAAGAAGTTCGGCTTCCTCTTCCTAAACTAAATGCTTTATTACTCCTAGTGTAATAAAATGACCATCTAATCCTAAGCTAACATATTCATGAATTTTAAGAAAATTAATTTTACAGAAATGAAACTATAATAAGGGTGGTGATGCACCAAATTAAGGAATGCTTAAAATCTGGAAGGGTTAATGTGGGATTGATGCTTGCATCATTGAAAACCTTCACCTATCGCAACTTGAAAGGGTACTAGTATCTCAATTTTTCCTCCAGAAAAATTGATCAAATATGACCTTGTACAGAAAGAAATTCAAGGGATAGTTCCGTCGTACGAGCCCATGCTTCAAATCTAACAGAAAAGTTATAGGCATGCTCTATAATGGAGTAGTAGGGTCTGCAAAGGAAGAGAACAATGTAAAAGAAACCAAAGGCTCAAAAGAAAATGAACAATGAAGGTTTGAAGTTTCCGGATTCACAAATGATTCAGAATGAGCCTCAAAATTGGCTAAGTATGGAGGAGACGATAGAATATGCCATGTGTCTCAACGATGCATCTCCAAAGATAAATCTCAAAGGTAGTATTCAAACAAGCACCAAGCCTCCACGTGTCCAAAGCCCCAAAAATTACACCAGCCGTATAAAATTATTCGACTCAGTGGAAGGTCTCAAGTGTCGACTTGACGCAGCTTCAAAGATAGAGCCCAAAGGTGGAGACCCAAATGAGCGCAGTCTCACCACGTAGTCCAATTTAAAAAGTGGGATGGATCGGGCCCAAAAATGACTAAGTATAGAGTGCAGGCGGAAGGTGCCACGTGTCTTAACAATGCTCCTTCAAAGGTAAAATCTAAAGTGGGTTTTCAAATGAGCGTGGGCCTTCCACGTGTCCCAGGTTCAAAAAAGGGATAGAGTTTGGGGTTGAATAGTCAAAGTAGAGGGAGGCTAGAAAAAAGAGCCAAGTGTCAACCTGACACTTATTTCAAGAGTAAAATTTGGGGTGGGTTTCCAAACAAGCGCCAAGCCTCCATGTGTCTTGGGTCAGACTTTTGGCCCCACCATACAAGGAGACTAAGGGAAAATAGAAAGGAACACCGTGGAGCCTGCAGAATCCACCACTTGTCAATCTGGCACAATTTCAAAGAGTGAAAGGTAGGAGCTGAATCCTCAAGGTGCACGAGGCTGCCACGTGGACCCGGTACAGACAGACTCTTTCAAATATTGCGTGCCCACAACCCTAATCTTCAGATAGCCATATCTTTTGACTGGAAACTTAGATTTGGGTAGGAGAAGACTTTTTAGAAATGTCTCGACACCCTTTATGCCATGGAAACATAAAATATAATTCTTAACAGGCTTTAGAGGGTAAAAAATGGGAAAACATCTTCCAATAGGCATTAATACAGAATCTGATTTCTTCAACTACTAGATTAGATTTTATTTGATTCGTCATTCTTCTTCTTCAATACGCCAAGTAGACATAGGGAACCAGAATCGACAGATTGTAGGCGGATTTGAGAGGAGCATTGATTGATAGTGGTTGAGCTTTCAAAGTAGGATTCAATGCATATCTCAAGGTGGTTGAAGAAGGATTCGAATTCTTCCCTCCTCTCTCTCTTATTCTTCCTATATATTGTAAAGGATGGGCATATTCAAAGGATTGGTTGTTGTTTATCCTCTTCCCCCCTCTCTCTTTCTTACTTAGGGTATAATGCGGAGTCTAAGCCTCCTCCCATGGCTCTGTAATGGAATTTCCTTTCCTCTTGTCCACTAATGATGTACCGTGTAAAATTTTGGAGAAATAAAATATGTTTCATGATGCATCTGTCCATCCTTGGCTCATTTTGTTGTCTCTTCTTACCTCTCATCATTGCAGGGTATATTGTGCATACTACTGATGTTTGTTATAGGTTCTGGGAGCTGTGCTTAATGGGTTTTGAAGTGGTGTTTCATGTGAAATCTATCTCTAGTCTGTGGTGCATTCTGTCTACCCTCTCCTCTACTCACTTCTCTCCACTTCAGGTAGTCAGATCTGTGATTCAACCACTTCCTTTTCTGGTGTATCACCACTTAGTGTAGGCTCTTTCACCCTCTCTCTCTCTCTCTGTCCCCTTGGAATGGTTAGATTAGGATAGAATAGGTTCTTCCTGCACTAGAGTAGCTTGTGGCAGGTAGATTAGGAAGCAAGAACCCCGGCTTTCTCCGGAGGTCCATCTCAAGTTTTACAAGTCCCACAACTTGAGAGATGGTCCCATGTTGTGCAATCACACCGAATGCCCCACTTCACACCCAGGCCATTCAGGGGTGTTGTGATTCTACACTAATAGTTTTGGTATGCCCACTGGGACCCTAAGGTTACATTTTTCTCATCTTTCCAAGGTGTCTCATTATAAACAGAAAATCATAAGCCACCGTGTGACCACACTAACAGTTTTGGCATGCCCGATGGGATAGGTCCGAAGCACCTTACCACTTCATCTTAGAAGGTTGGTATGTTCATATTAAGGTTCTATATTTTGAGGCACATCCAAGCACATCTGGCGACTCCATCTGGTCAACAACCCCATCTTCTGAAGTTACAGACCTTTTCCATCCATTTCCACCCATCTTCATCCATTTTCTTCTTCCATCTCTTTCATTTTCTCCCATTCCATGAAGTTGTGCAATCATGACTTCATTCCCTTCATGGAACTCACACTTACAGCAACAATGCAATTCACCTCCAATGCATTTCCCAACTCCTCCAGATCAGCATTATAATCAGGTCCAAGACCATTATGCTTACCCATATGAGCAGGGTCAAAGTCAGTTTGTCCATGGAGCTTATCAAGAACAAAGGGGTGCATACAATGGTGAAAACTATGTGGAGAATGCTGGTTTTTTGGAGAAGATTCAAAAAATGGAGGCCAGCATGGTTCAATTTATGGGTACAACACAGATGAAGGCATTCAGGATTGGTTTTAGGGCACCTTGTCCATGGGGAGGCCCTTTTCTAAGACATTACAACCCTCAAGAGAAGCTTGACTTCATGGTTGAAGTGTTGCCTCAACTTACACAGTGGATTGAGGACATTGAGGCTTATGAGAAAAGTGCAAGACAACCTTGTCAATGGGTAAGTCAATCACTAGCTCCATGTCCTTCATTTTATCTTTCTCAATATTTATCATTTCAGCAGTGTCAAGATTCAAGCCTTCCTCAGTTGCTACCCCAAGTGTTGATTTCTCTTCTCCATCTCCTGATCTTCCACCTCATCTCAATTATTCTTCCATTTTCCCTTCTAAGCAATCATTCCCTCCAATTAAACAAGAAGTTCCACCTCCCTCTCCACCACAAACAACTGCAAAAATGGTTGAACCCCAACCTGCCACTCCTCTTGCTTTCCCAAGTCCATGTTGGGAAGAGACTCAAGAATACCAGTCAAGGAGAAAAGCAAGAAGAGGAACCCAAAAGAAAAGAAATGACAGACAATCTGAAGAGTTGGGCTACCAAATTTGGGTTTACAAAGATTCCCTTGATGGTCAAGCCAATAGAGGAGGTCAGCGTTGAAGAGCCAGTGGTGGTTGAGGCTGAGTTTGTAGTTGAAGGAAACAAAAACAAGAAGAAGAAGATCAGCAGTCTATGTTTCTCTAAATGTAGTGTCCCTAATGGACACTTTGTCTGAAGAGGATGTTAATCTGATCCAATCTGCACAACCAGTTAAGGAGGAGGAACAATCAGCTCCAAGTCCCATTGAAGAGGAGTAGTTGGGAGAGATCAAATCAGAGTTGAAGCCACTCAATGAAGAAAGCATCATTGAAGATTTTTTTCTTTCATTTCAAAGGCCTGATTTGATTGATGAACCCATGATGGAGGAGGATCATACAGTTTCAGAGGCCCCAAGTGTGGAGCAGGCCACAGAAAGAACCTTCAGTTCTTCCTCCCACTTCATCCCCTTCAAGCTCTAATGTTGAAGAAGAGTTTGATGTTTCAAACTTCATGTTTGAGGATGAAGGGAACCATGGTGAGCTAGTTGCAAATCAGGAGGACACCATGGAGGAGGTCGAGCACATGCAACAGGACAACAAGGAGATAAACTATCTATTCAGACTTGGAGGATTACTTTGATAGAAAGGAGCCTGATGAAATCACATCATTTTCTCCTCCATCATCCACCTTCCAAGCACATGAGCCTTCTGCCATCGATGAGAACATTCAAGTGCAACATCCTGCACTTCATGACAGCCCTCTGGAACCAAGGTTGGAAGATATGAGTCTTCCATGTTCTTCACAAGAGAAGGAAGAGAAAAGAGAAAGAGGATGTCATCATCCCTCTCACACCATCCATCCAGGAAGGTCAGCAAGAAGACTCCATTTTTGGAGTTAAATTTCAGAGCAATGGGCACATTCAAGGGATCAAACCATGCCCAATCAGATACTTGGCTTCATTGGAGCCAAGGGAGAAGCCAAAACCAGTCATGCCTACTTCTAGGAATGAGGATGAGTATCAAAGTACCAAGGGTCACCATCAACACCTCCAGGAGTCTAATGCAAATCAGCTTGAGGAGGTATTTCCCATTGATGTTGATACCTTGATGATTTGGGTGGAGGACCGGATTATTGTCAGTTTTTCACTCATACAAGAAGCCATATTCAGTGTCAAATCATTTGCATGGCTGCCCCTTTTGAGAAAGGGAAGCTACTTCTCCCTACCTGTAGCAAGATTTGTTTAAGCTTTTCTTTCTCTCTGGTTAGTGTAGGAGTAGGAGTAGACTTTGTTTTCAGCAGAAGAAGTGCTTGTGCACACTCTGCATGTCTCATTTGAGGCATGTATGATTTTTGTCTTTGTACATAAGTTTTGTTCGCATTTCTCCAGAGCTACCAAGGCCATGCCCTTCAGTATTCATGGTAGAAGACCCATAGTTTCTTGTAACAGTTGCTAATTTCAAAATAAAACAAATACATAAGCAACTAAAAATGGGTTTTGAGGTAGTCCATTTCCAAGGCAAAGGTTCAGGGTCAGTTAGGATGCAGGCAATCGGGGAGACAGTTTCAAAGAAAAAAGGATCAGTATCAGGCTATCATTCTTGACTCCATGCCCAATGGATGCTTCAAGGCCACTTGATCTCTTCATCTAGTAGGAAGATGCCCCTGTGAGTCACCAATTGTTATCTCAATTTTTCCCCCTAGAAAAATTGGATCACCCACAACCCCATGCAGAAAGAAATTCAAGGGACGGTTCCATCATACGAGCCCATGCTTCAAATCCAACAGAAAAGGTTATAGGAAGGTTCTAAAATGGAGTAGCAGGGTCGGGGAAGGAAGAAAACAATGTCAAAAGAAACCAGAGGCTCAAAGGAAAATAAACAGAGAAGGCTTCAAAGTCTTCGGGCTTCTGTAAATGATTTAGAATGAGCCCCAAAATTGGCTAAGTATGGAGGATATGGTGGAAGTTCCAAGTGTCTCAACGACATGCATCTTCAAAGGTTAAATCCAAAAGTCAGAAACTCAAACAAGTGCCAAGCCTTCACGTGTCCAGAGCCCAAAAAGTTACACCGGCTGTTGAAAAGTCTTCGACTCAGTGGAAGGTGCCATGTGTCGATCTCGGCGCAATTTCAAAGATGGGAGCCAAAGGCAGAGACTCAAACTTGAGCCATAGTCTCTCCACGTAGTCCAAATCAAATAAGTGGTCAAATTCAAAAGTAGCCCTAAATTGGTTAAGTATAAGAGTGTAGGCGGAAGGTCATCCACGTGTCTTAACGACACTCCTTCAAAAAATCGTAAAATCCAAAGCGCGGGGCTTCCACGTTTTCAAAAAAGAGCGCGGGCTCGTGGAAGCACATGTCCCAGGTCCAAAAAAGGGATAGCATTCCCCAAACGGGGTTGCCATAGTCAAATTAGAGGCAGGCCGGTAGAAGGAGCCAAGCAGAGGCCTCAGCTCAGACCACTATTTCAAGAGTAAAATTTGGGGCGGGTTTCAAAACAAGCGCCAAGCCTCCATGTGTCCAGGGTCAGATTTTTGGCCCCGCCAAGCAAGGAGAATTAGGAAAAATACAAAGGAACCCAAGGAGCTCATAAAGAAGCCACGTGTCAGTTTGACACTGATTTCAAGAGTGAAAGGTAGGGAGCTTGAATCTCCAAGATGCATGAGGCTTCCACGTGGACCTGGTACAGAATAGACTCTTTCAAATATTACATGTGCCCGCGACCTTAATCTTCAGATGGCCATATCTTTTGACTATAAAGTTAGATTCTAGGTGGGAGAAGACTTTTTGGAAACGTCTCAACAACCCTTTATGCCATGGCAACATAAAATTTTATCTCTTAAAAGGCTTTTGGTGGATAAAAAATTAGGAAAAACGTTTCTTCCACTCCATTAATGCAGAATCAAATTTCTTTAACTACCAGACTGGATTTGAATTTAATCTGCCAAGGAACTAGAACCAGAATCAACAGATTGTAGGTGGAAATTTAAGAGGGGAATTTATTAATAGCGGTTGAGATTTCAAAGAAGGATTCAATGCATATATCAAGGGTCAGTTGAATTAGGATTTGAATTCTTCCCTCCTCTCTATCTTATTCTTCCTATCTATTGTAATGAAGGGGCATATTCAAATAGTTTTTGGTCATTGTTTCTCCTCCCGCCCCCTCTCTCTATTCCTTCATTAGGGTATAACGCAAAGACTAAACCTTCTTTTAATTATTTTGTAATGGCATTTCCTTGCCTCTTGTCCCACTAACAATGTACCATGTAACATTGTTGGAGAAATAAAGTCTATTTCGTGATGCATATATCCATCCTTGGCTTATTTTATTGTCTCTTCTTACCTATCATCGTTGTAAGGTATACTATTCCTACTATGATGTTTTTTGTCAAGTTCTGGGAGCTCTGCTTATTAGATTTTGAAGTGGTGTTCCTTCTGAAATATATCTCTAGTTCTGTGGTGCATTCTGTCCACCCTCTCCTCTTCTCACCTCTCTCCACTTTAAGCAGTCAGTATTTATGATTCAACCACTTCCTTTTTTGGTGTATCACTGCTTAGTGTAGGCTATTTCACCCTCTCTCTCTTTATCCCATTAGAATGGTTATATTAGGATAGAAGAGGTTCTACCTACATTGAATTATATTGTGGCAGGTAGATTAGGAAGCAAGATCTGGCTTTCTCCGGAGGTCCATCTCAAGTTTTTCAAGTCCCACAGCTTGAGAGATGGTCCCATGTTGTGCAATCACACCGAATTCCCCACTTCACACCCATGCCATTCAAGGGTGTTGTGATTATGCACTAACAGGTACAAAATACCACAAACCAGGGCTGAACATTCCTTTGTTAAACTTGAGTGTACATAAGGATAGATTAAATTGGATTCACCACACAATTAATTTATAATCAGGAAAACACACATGAAAATTTCAAACATCTATTTCCACAACTAAAGATAATGATGACATAACTTAATACAGAAGGAAAATAGGTTTTCACAACCGACATAAAAGATAGTCATATTATTCCTTCACAACATGAAATAGATAACCTAAAATAAAGGTAAGATAATCACTCACACTAAGGAATTATAAATTCACAAAGTAAACATTGATTAATCATTCAACATAATAAATCATATTTTTGAAAGCAAGCTATAATTCTGAATATAATTAAACGGTTTCTTAGAATCTCTGAAGCACTCTTCTAAGCTTGAAGAGCAACTCCTCTTAAAAAAATCTTATCTACTAACTTGAAGCATCAACTACTTATAAGTTCTTAGGCTGAGCCATTACAGCTGGGCCCTTAACTAACATTTTCCTAAAAATAGAAATGTCATTAAATTAAGGGAACATGCTCCCCTCAAAATAGCTAATTTGTTACAAGGGTTTGGCTCAGTTAACCTTGTAACTTTGACCAATCCAGAGCTTGGATTTTTCTTTTCATGACCTCTCAACTTTGGCCTGGTTCAGCTACACCCTCCTCGCCTACAAGTTTTTGTTGTCCTCCTTCCCAGATAACCATTCGGTGCTTATACTCAATGAAGCACTTGATAATTCCCTAAATTTCTTCATCTCCAGGCCCACATGCATAGTGATTCACTACATCTGTTGTCTCAATTTCCTTTGTGATCCTGGCTAACAATATTCAAAGTTTATTCATATCTTTCTTCAGTCTCCCTATGAAATTTTGGCACAAGACCAATCAGTTAATGGAGTCACTATTGAAAGTTTTGGTGACCTCATCATCATGAACTTCACCAAATCCTTGAAATTTCCCTTAATTTGATCCTCAGGAAGAGCATCGATGTTTTCGGTGAAGAATTTACAATTAGCAATATAAAATTATTCTGAGATGTCATTCAGGGCATCCGTGATTTCCACTCATTTCTCCTCCAACTTCTTAATCAAATCCTACAATACTTGACACCGGAATTTCATGGATATTCAAATAATTTTGAGGCATCATCGATCACCTCTTCCCAAAGAAGAAAAATCAAGATCTTCCTCTCTAATCTCACTCCATGTTGCCAAATTTAAATTTAGATTATTATTATCTTGAGTAAAGGCCTAATCATTTGG